>VXAZ01006554.1:147204-186355 GCA_013399875.1 Gymnorhina tibicen
CGGCGCGGCACGGCTCGGTTCCGCTCGGCACGGCTCGGCTCCGGCAGCTCCCGAGCCATTCAAACAAGTGGCTCCGGCAGCACTTCGGGGCCGGGGCTGGTGAGCGGGCGCAGCGTGGCTCCCTGCCCCGGAGGCGCCGGGCCCTTCACGCTGCCTCTTTTCTCTGACGCTTGCTCTTTATTTGACGATGAAATAATGTTGACATGTCTTGAATTATTAAGTATTCCCTGGATTTTATTAGCACATGATGCCTAAATGCTGCCTGTATCTGCTGGGGTCTTAACCAGAGAGGAGCGAAGGAGAGAGGCAGAGAGACAGAGCGAGGGAGAGGAGAGAGAGGGGTTTTTGACAGCTGTATTTGTGCTGATAAGCGAAGGCACAAGGAGACGATCGACTAGTGAGACAAGAGGGAAGCGGCGGCTCGGAGCTGCTGAGAGGGGCTGCGCTTCCCTCCCGAGACGGCTCGGCCCTCCCGGTGCCGTGCTGGGGCTTGGGGGGGACCCGAACCCCCTCCCAGCGCCTGGCCGGGCTCTCGGCCGGTGCCTGTGCCAGGGGGCAGCTCGCTGGCTGGGCACACCAGCTGCACGGGGCAGATGCCGATTGAGATCGTGTGTAAAATCAAATTTGCTGAAGAGGATGAGAAGCAGAAGGAGAAAGAAGAAGGGGACAAGGAGAGCCTGATCGAGGAGCCTGCCCGGCCCCGCTCCCGGGATTTGGCCACGTTCGCCAGCACCAGCACGCTGCACGGCTTGGGACACATCTGCCGGTCGGGACGGCTGGGCGTGCGCCAGACCCTCTGGGCATTTGCCTTCCTAGCCTCGCTCGCCTTCTTCCTCTACCAGGCGGCCAAGTCAGCACTGCTCTACCTGGAGCATCCCCACGTCATGGCCCTGGACGAGGAAGCCATCCGCGAGATGGTCTTCCCCGCCATCACCATCTGCAACATCAACCGCTACCGCCACTCGGCACTCACCGACGCCGACATCTTCCACTTGGCCAACATGACCGGGCTGCCCCCCAAGGACCGGGACGGTCACAAGGCCACGGACCTGCTCTACCCTGACCCCGACATGGCTGACATTGTCAACCGCACCGGCCACCAGCTCGACGACATGCTTAAGAGCTGCAACTTCAGCGGCGAGAACTGCTCATCCCGTGATTTCACTGTGGTGAGTGCACACCTGGCTCAGCTTCCCTAGGGGCCCCTACCGGCACGGGAGCCACTCACCCGTCCGTGTTGCACCGGAGCAGGGCACCCCGGCTCACTCTGGCTGCTGAAGTTTGCATCTCTCTCTGTTTGAGTTTCCCTCCAAGTTTCACATGGAGAGAGGGAGAGGATCCTCCGTGGGAGCTCTCAGCAGGGCTCTGTGCCACAGGACTGGGCTGTCGGCAGGTCTGTGCCTGAGGGGCTCACGGGCAGGAGACGCGGTGGGTGAGCAGCAGGGTTCAGCGGTCCCCAGGGTGGGTGTGCAGCAGGCAGGGGGAAAGCTATGGCATAGAGTCCTGCTCCAGCCTGCTCTTCCCCCGGATCAAAGTGCCCTGATGCAGGGTGCTTTACTCAGCGAGAGGGGCTGGAGCAGGGGGGGCAGGCAGAGACCCCTTTGCACATAGGGGAACCTTCCTGCATTTGGGGGATTAGCACAGGGATGTGTGTAAATGCGGAGACTGCCGGCATTGCACATGCACGTGTGCACACGCCGAACACAAATGCCGAGCGGCTCTGCTCTGGAGGCACGGCTACAGCCGGGCGAGCGGGGGCCTGCCCGGGGCTGCCCACTCACTGCCCGGGACTGGCAGCAGGGCCTCTTCCAAGCAGCGCCCAGTCTGCCCAGGCAGCAAGCCCCTGGCCGACCGCCGCCAGTGTGCAGCTCTCACCAATATTGAGCCTGGAATCACAAATCCCCGCTGTGGTTTGGGAAAATAAATGTGCTGAACGGGCGGAATACCTGATGGGACCCTTTTCAGACCTTAATGACTCTGGAAATGAGCCGCCTCTCTCCTACGGCTGCCAGGGGCTACTGCTCAGCTGGCTCCTGCGTTCTCAGGAGCTGTGCTGCCAGCCGGACCCCGCTCTGTGCCGGGGAGTGGGGTGTGATGCCATGGGCTGTGCAGGATACTGGGCAAGAGAGGAGGCTCCGTGGGGCTGGAAATGGCTGATGCAGCATGTTCCGTTTCACTTCGTGCCCATCGGTACAACGCCTGCTCAATGTGCAGAGTGATGCTGTCCCTGGGAAAGAGACATTTGGGGGGGGCTGCCCTGTGCAGGGGGGTGGTGGTGGCATGGGGCACTGCAGTGGAGGGGGAAGGAGCGGGGGACGGGGGGGGGCAGCCCCACTCCTCCTGGGGATTTGCTGGGCTCTGTGCCTGCTCTACACCAGCTGCTTGAGTTTGTCGGGGAGCAGTGTGGTTCAGCAGGGTTTGGAGCAGGAAGCTCTGGTGCTGGACAGTCCTGCACGTGGCTTGGCCATGCTCACTCCAGCCGTGGAATCCTCCTGGAGGATCTCGCACAGCTTTGGTTTGTGGGGGAGGCAGCGAGCCCAGCCTTGTGCTGGGCAGTGGCACGGCACGGCAAAGGGATTTGGTGTGTGGTGAGCCGCACTGTGAGGTTGGCAGGGCAGAGCTCAGGTGGATGGGGCGGTACAAGCTTCCCACAGCACAGACAGAGTGTGTGGCATGCGCTGTGCTGCGTGGCAGTGAAGGGTGACTGCCAGGACAGTCTCTGGGACCCGGTTTCTCAGCATGTGGCCATGCAGGACCAGCTGGCCTGCCTATCTCATCTGCTTACAAGTATGCCCTGGGGATGCCCAGGCGGCTGGGCTCTGGTGTGCCGGCACCCTGCACCGGAGCAGGTTTCAGGCATGAGAATGGTTAGTGCCAGCTGACCCGTGGGCTCATGGCCAAAGAAGGGGAGTATGGGGCTCCTAAATCCTCCACCCACCCTGTCCACAGCTCAACCTTCCTGGCCTTTGAGGCATCAGGGGCTGTCAGCAGAAAGGGGTGTACCTGTCACCTCTCACTTGCCTGGAGCAAAGGGGTGAACCTGGGGCAGGAGAGGCTGCAGAGCATGGGTGTGGGGAGGGATGGGTGAAGATGCGATACATCTCTCTGCCACATAACATGTCCCAAAGCCTTGCCAGGCAGCAGTGGGACCTGTCAAGGCATCACACCATTTGCAGCTGGAGCCTTCTACTCCCATTCTCTGAGCCAAATCGGTCCCTTGTGCCTCCTGGGAATGACTGAAACACAGCACAGGCTTCTTGGCAGGCGGGTTGAGTCCCAGCTGTGGTGTGTGGGCTTGGGCACTCCTGTGCCTCGTAGCTGTGGCCCCAGTGAAGGGGCACCCAGGCTGCTCATGTGGCGGGGAGCTCCAAGCTTTGTTGGTCCTATTTCTGGGTCCCCATGTGAGCCTTCGTGTTCAGAAAGCTTTTGTATCCCCTCTGCTGTGGGTGAGTGTGTGAGCTGCAGCACGTCCTAGTAGTGATGGAGGGCTCCCAGACTGCAGTGCATCCCAGTAGGGCAAACGGCTTGGGGTCCCAGGGCACCCAGCCCGGAGCAAGCAGCCTCTGTAGCAGAGGCTGTACCCCAGAGATACTGGAGAAGGGAAGGAGCTTTCCCTGCAGCCATGCTTACAGGAGTGCTGGAGTTTTTCCTTCCCTCTGGGCACGAGGTGGACTTTGTCCAGAGGCTGGAAGTTTTTCAGCATGAGAGTGGCCAAGCTGTGGGGCTGCCGCCGACTGCCTGTCCAGGAGCAGGAGTAGTGCCAGGGCTGGAGCATGTCCCCTCACGCTGCTGCTTGCAGCCCATGCTCGTGCAATAAATAACTCGTGCGGATCCTTTAAGTAAGAGCCGTGAGTGGTAAATGATCTTCCCCTATTCAACGTCACAAATCCACATTCTTTATGGGACAGCAAATTAAGAAACTATCGGGAAAAAAAAAATCCCCAGCGTAAGCATCTTCCATGTAATAAAGCCCGGCTGGGCTGTAAATCTCCCCAGCGGCAGGGACAACCCTGAGCCGCAGCGAGGCTCCCTGCAGCCCCGCTGACAAATGTGCCCCCTGTGCCGGCTGCTAGAGGGCCGTGCTGGAACCCTGGCACAGCCTCTTCTGACCCTACTGAGCTGTGCCGTGCTCCGCAACCCCCCCCAGTCCATGCTGTGGCCGGGGGCACTGCCAGTGCCCGCCGGCATAGTGTCCGATGGATGCCTTGGTGAGGGTGCCGGGCACGGAGCACTCCTGGCTGGGCGAATGCAGCTGCAGAGCTGATGGTGCTGGTGCAGGAAATCAATGGCACTCTTTGCGTGCCATTGAGCAGGAGGTTGGGAAGTGTCCCCACGGGGCTGGGGCTGAGCTGCCGCGGGTGGTTTGCACCCACCCTAACCTCCCTGCCCGGCACCCCAGTACAGGCACAACCCGAGGCCAGTTCTGGCCGTGTCAGGTGGCACTGAGGGAAGAGGGAGCCCTCCCGACAGTGCTTTGGGGAATGGGGGGACGGACAGATGGGGTGTGCAGGAGTTTGGGGGCTGTGGGAGGAAGGGCACGGAGGGGGCCCCCTCAGCTGGCAGCAGCGTCCCGCCTGTTTGCCGGCGGTGGCTGCAGCGGGAGGCTCCGCTCGAGGCCGGGCAGGAGCCCAGTGCCTTTCTCAAAACCTCATTCGTTGTCAAAAGCCTTTTGTTTGTGATGTGTTGCTGCCGAAGCCAGTTGTGCCGGGGCTGGAGGCTGGGGGGGAGCAGGGAGGTTGCTGAGAGCTGGCAGCGCCTCTCGGATCTGGCACTGGCCCCGGCTCTCCAAGCTAGGCCTCCTGCCTGCCCGGGATGTGGGCAGTGTGAGGGGTCTCCCCAGCACCCCAGGCAGACCCCAGAGGGGAAAGCCCTATGCTGAGATGGGTAACATCCTCAGCTGCATTCCACATGCACACAAGAGATCCTGGTTCAGGGGGTGGGCGGGGGCAGCAGGCTGTCGGCTCTGCCTCCTCCCAGCCAGGCTCTCCCGCTGTTCCTGACATGGGGACTCTCTGACCTTTCCACCAGAATCGTACTTAATAAATGTCACATTTTCAGCCTAGTTTTACCGGGTAAAAGAGCTGGACTGGTGGTTCTTCACCTGCCCTGCCCTGCCTGGTGACTGCTCAGCCCCTGGCATTTAACCACTTCATTTTCCCTGTACTCCTGTGCAGGGCTGGGCGAGCTGGGGGGCCCCCAGCTGCTCCGTGGGCTCCAGGTACTGCAGAACCTGCCTTGGCTGGGGCACAGAGTGGCTCTTGGGCCAGGCAGTGCCATATGTGTCCTAGCACAGCATCATCCCCTTTGGAGGGTGGCATGGCTGCGACTGTGATGGGTGTCCTGCCATGGCCGGCAGGGACTGGCTGGGCTGGGGCTGGTGGTGTCAGTGCCGAGGAGAGGCTGAAGCATCCCTCACTGATCCCATGCCTGTGAGCTGCTCAGCTGAGCCCATCTGTGCCCATCTGGGTCACAGCACTCCACTCACTGCATCCACATCCTGCAGTCCCACCCCAGTGCCTGAGCCAGCTATCCAGGGGCTCACAGCCCATCTGGAACCCTCCATCCTCACAGTGTGGCCACTGTGCTTGTGCATTTCCAGGCTCCTGGGTGGTGCAAACATGTTGCAGGTTGGCCGTGCTCCTGTCCGGAGCAGCGGCAGCGGCATCTCCGGTGCTGTTACACATGAGCCGCCTGGGCACTGCTCGAGGCGCTGTTTGTGCCAGAAAACGGGGGACTTTAATGCAATTCGTTGCCATTTAATTTTACACAATTCCTGCTGCTTAATCCGCTGAGAAATGCTAATTTATACAATTCACGTCTAAAAATAAATGTCAGTCCAGCAGCTCCCAGCAGCGGGTAGCTGCTCCCACCAGCCCCCACCGAAGCTTTCTGCAGGGACCCCAGTCCAGAGCCCACCTTGCTTTCTGCCAGCCATGCTGCTACTCCTTGTCCCAGGTACTTGGGCTGTGGCACCAAGTGTGTGGATTTGGGGATAACGGGATTTTGGGATACTGTGGTGGGAGAGCAAGGGGTTGGCTGCACCTAGGGGTGTCACTGCAAAGCCCCTCATGACAGTGGGGCAGGATGACAAGGGGACAAGCAGGCATCTTGGCAATCTGACTCTTTCAGATGGTTGGGGAGACATTACTGGCGTGGGGGTCATGAGGCATCTTTGGGACCATTGGTTTGTCACAGACTGTCATGGATTCCCCCAATAAATCTGGGCGCAGCCCCATGTGCAGCTGCACCCTGGGCTGTGATTGGGGGTGTGTGGAGCAAGATGGGTGCCCCGGTGCAAAGGCCTGGCATGTAGCCACCTGGGCTGCACATGAGGTGTCCAGCCACAGGACAGGCTGGCAGGTATTAACTGGTCACAAAGCGCAGTTAATGAATGCGGGATGGGAGCGAAGCATGCACCCCTCCTGCCTGGGGAATGGGGATGCATCATTAGGTCTCTGAGGAGGCTGGTCTGCGGGGGACAGCGAGGGGGCTGGATTATGGGGACAAGGGGATCCATGGCTGGGAAGAGCCTATACTGAGCTTCCAGACCCCTGCCTCTTGCCCTTGAGCATCTCCATACCCTGCTGCCCTCCTCCCCAATGCCACTGCCCCAACAATCTCTCCCCCATTGCCTCCCATTCCCCACCCCTTTGCTGAGCAGACCCCCAGCACTGACACTAGCAGCAACACTGGGGAGAGGGTGCCAGGGCAGTGGGGTGGGCATCAAGGGCCATGGCCGTGGGTGCCAGCTCCCTGCAGGAGGGGGATGAGGCGGGGGAGCAGGGGGGTGCGGAGGCGACGCAGCGGGGGAGCAGAGATGCTGGAGGAGCCGACGGCTTTCCCACCGTCTCCCTGATTGAGATCGGATCACCGTGAGCATAAAAAAGCTCTCTTCATAATTATATTTAATGAATTGACTTTAAAAGCTCTTATGCTCTTATCTGGGTAATTTAATATCACACACTTAATAAGCCTGTCTCCGATACGGGGGGAGCCAGCGGCCAGGACGCCCGCGCCTGGTGTGTCTCCCCAGGGATGCGGGACGTGCCATGAGGCTGGGCCCACGTGCCAGGCTGAGTGGGGGGGGATGTTGCGGCCCCTGGGGCCAGGGCACCCGTGGGGTGACTGTGGGGCAGTGCCCCTCCAGCACTGCTGGCTGCAGAGGGGGCTGGGGACCCCGAGTGGCTGCGGGAGGGATAGGGACAAGACACGCATAGGGGATTGGCTCCAGGAGCTGGTGCTTGCCTGTGCCTGGGGCCACAGGGCTGAGAGACCATGGGGTGATGGGAACACAGGGCTGTGGGACTGACAGGGTGCATGGTGACAGATGGGGTGGGGGGTGCATGGGGTGCAGCATGGCTTGGCTGGGCATGGGGCAGGGCTGGTTGGGGTGCAGGTGCCCTGTGCCAGCAGCATGTTTGGATGCCACGTGGCGCCATGGCTGAAGGGCATTGCTGTGACCCCATCCTTTATGCCAGTGTCAGCTGTGGCAGGGGTCCCATGGACAGCACTGGGGACAGCCATGGGTCAGAGTGCACCACAGGCTCCAGCGCCATGATGCTGTTGGATCCCGGTCTCCTTCTGGCTCCAGCCACCTGGGGAAGTCAGCTGGGACGTCATGGAGGTAAATGAAAGCTTGTCACCACGGTCTCTGCAGCTTTGTTCCGCACACCCACCCCCCTCCCCGCCCCCTCTCCTGGAGTCCCAGAAGGGGTGTGGGCTGCCTCCTGCAGGCCGGCATTGCTGCAGTCCCAGCAGGAGTCTCTGCCCCCCTCCCCTTGCCACCCCCCACGAGCCATCACTGCATGCAGGCGGACGCCTGCGGCGAGCTGGAGGGAAGGCTCTGCCATATGGAGCCAGGGGCCCTGGGGACTGCAGGAGCCTGTGTGTGGGCTGGGGCTGGGACCTGTGTCCTGTGGCCGTGGGGGCAGCCCCCAGAATCCTCCACACCAGACACTCACTGGGCAGTAGGGTGGAAAGCCACTGTCCAGGCTCATGTTCTCTGCATGTCAGAGTTAGAGTTGCTGTGAGCTGGCCTGTCCCCCCAGCCTGGCACCATGCCCCCAGTCACCCTGCGCCCTCGGGCCCCTGATTCCCAAGTGACGGAGGACAGAGTGGCAGTTCCCAGCATCCATGACTGCGCTGCCCCAGGACAGGTGTCAGGGACAAGGTCACAAGGGCAGGGTGAGTGATGTTGGCCCTTGGCCAGCCATCCCCAAGCTCCGGAGTGCCTGGCAGTGCCGGCTGCCATCCTGGCACTTGGTGCCAAGGCTGGGCGGGCTGGAGGGAGGCGCGTGCCAAGGTTGTGGGGCAGGGGAACAAGGACACAGCTGCCACCTGGCCCTGCGGAGGCACTGAGGGACAGCCCCAGACAGAGCGGGGATCCCAGCTCCCCACTGGGGCATGGGGCAGCCGTGCTGGGTCTCCCTCCATGAGGGAGTGTCTGGAGAAGGAGGTTTACGGAGCTGCACTAAGTGACGCAAATGGTTTGAAGCCCATAAAGAGAGACGGTTTTATGTAAGACGACTATATAAAGCTCTGCTGTTCTGCCATTGATGAGATATAGGCCTTTATTTATAGAAGGCAATGTTTGCGGTGCGAGTGCTGAAAGCCAGCCAGGGACCCGCAGATAGGGCGTAGAGTCATTTGACATGCAGCTGCCGTCGACACTGTTCACACATTAAAGAAAAAAATTAACAAGTTTGCAGCCAGTCAGGTGGAAAAAACAATAATTGTCGAAAAACGTATTTCCCCCTTTTTCCAATAACAAATAACTGGAACGCTGTTGGGGGGGCTTGAGCTTGCTTTCCCTCTGGGAAAGGATGGGCTGAGGCTCCAGCCAGGCTAGCGGATGGAGTGGGCAGGGGGAGGCAGACAGGGTGGGATAAGAGCCCAGACAGGGGATGCTGCCACAGGGTGGATGTCCCTGCCTAGGCATTTATATGTCCACGACTGGAATAACAGGGCCTGCAGGCAGGGATGAAGGCACCAACAGCTCAACATGGTCATGTGTGTGCTGGGGGATGAGGAGGGGGGACAAACATTAGGAGATGAAGGTGTTCACTACACGAGGGGCTGTGGACCAAACCCCACTGGATTTTCCTGCCTGGCCCAGCATTGTCTCTCTCCACATGCAGACACAGGGATGCTCTGAGGTTATTTCTTAGCCAGATATGGCTGGGTTTTTTCTGGAGTGCATGCAGCCGGTCCCTGTGGTCAGAGTGCCCTGCCAAATTCTGTTTCATGCACGAAAGGAGGAAAAACTTCTCATGATTAATTGTGCAATAGGGGAAAACATGCATCTCTTACCTGTGCCTTGCCGGTCGCTGGCCTTTTCTCCCAGGCACTGCCCCAACATGCAGCCAACAGAGGGTGCGAGGACAGGAGGGTGCTGACACCTCTGTCATGTCCTGCCCTGTCCTGACTCTGCCATGACCGTCAAGGGTCCCAGCAGGGAGCAGTCAGGCTCAAGGTCGAGTAGCTTCCCTGCAGTTCCCTGCACTGTTCTGTGGATGGCTGTCCCCTGCTCATGCTGCAAAGCCTTCCCCCATGCCCCAGTGCGCTGTGCCAGGCACAGGCAGGGCTCTGCCAGCCCCGTCACCCACCATTGTGCCAGCAGCAGGCAGGAAGTGAGGGTGTCAAATGGCGCTGTGCTGCTGGGCTTGGGTCGGGGGGACTGGACCTGCACCCTGATGTGCCTGCTCTGTCCCCAGGAGATGTCACTGGCTGCATGGCCGCTCCTCCTCTGCCACCCTTGTGAAGCCCCTCTGCAGACACCCTCTAGATCACTTGGCCCATCTCTGGGCTCTCAGACAGAAGCCCAAGCACACTCTGCACATGATGAGCATCAGCTGTGCTCAGTTGGGCTCAACAGGTTTTCTTCCAGCAGAACAAAATGTTCTCACCTGAATGCAGCTTGGGGAAGGCAAGTGCAGAAGGAGCTGGGGGACAGGAAAGCCAGAGACTGGAAGTACCTGTGGGCACTGTGTCCTGGTGGCACAGGGGTTGGGGACCCCTCTGTGTGTTGGAGAGCTGAAGCAGGCTGTCACCTCCCCACGATGGCTGGGCAGGCAGGGAGCAGGAGCTGGGGGACACACTGGTCACTGCTGGCTGCAAGCTCTGGGATGCACAGGGCAGGAAGGGAGAGGAGGCACAGCCTTGTCAGAGTAGAGCCTCTGATTAATCACTAACTGCCGGCCCTCCAGCCAGCAGCTCATTAGCAGTTTAATTCCCGGTGCCCGGCATGCAGGAGGGCTGTGCAGCTCTGATTGAGCTGGATGCACTCATCTGGGCAGCTGCAATCAGGTGGCAGCCCCCCCACTCTGGTCACAGTCACAATCAGTGGCCACGTCCCCCGTGTCCGGGGTGGGCTGGATAACAGGTGCCACAGGTACCATGGGTGATGCAGGTGCTGCAGATGCTGTGGGTGCTGCGGTCAGGCACGGGTGAGACACATCAGTGGCAGTGGCTACAGAAAGCTTGTGATCAGGGCCAGGGGCTGGAATTGTGCCTGTGTCTCCCCCTGTATCCATCAGTAGTCCAGCTGTGCCTGGAGTGTGCGGTCGCCGCGGTGTCATGGGGCTGGGAGCAGCTGTCAGTGGTGTCAGCAGCCGTGGAGAGGCACTGTGCTCGGCTGCACGAGGATATGTCACCAGCCTGTCATCTCTGGGGTCAGTGATACCCTGCACATCCCTGTACTATCCCATCCCTCTACCACCTGCACCCACAGGGCAGCAAAGTGAGGGCTGTGGTCCCTGCCTTCATCCTGGTGTTCCTGCCACCACCCCAGGTTCTTTTCTGCCCTGGCTCTTCTTCCTCCCAGACCCCTTCAGTAATGGGATAGGGGAGTTCACCCTGGGCCATGGAGGGGTGAACAGGGGCAGGAGGGAACTGTGTTCCAGGAGAGAGGCACTGTCTGTGGATGCTGCCTTTCTCCCATGGACCTTATACTCCATCTGGGCATGCAGAGGTGGGCACCGCCATGCCTCCCAGCTGCCTGGGGATGTTTGCAGCTCAGCCTTATCCCTTTGCCCTCCAAAACCTGCTGTGTCCTTCACTCCCAAGCTGCCATCTCCACAATTTCTTCACAGCCCAAGGAGCGAGGGAGAGACCACAGCAGAGAGAAGCATCTCCATCTGTCTTCAATGCTCCAGTGGCTGGAGCAGGGCAGGGAAGGGGCCTGCAGTTGTCCCCACTGCAGTGGGGCAAGGAGGGCTAAGGTGCATGTGGGGCAAGTCAGGGGCCATGCTGGGGCTGTGACTCCTGCAGAGGAGGCAGGGCTGCCCCAGCATCTGGTGCTGCTGCCCCTGGGAAAGGCTTGGAGCAGCCCGCCTTCCCAAGCACCATGGCACTGAGGGCACTATGCAAATCCAGCTGAGATTGATGCAAGTATTAATTATGTCCCATCAGCTCAGCTCTTGCCCAGCAAGGCAGGGCACCGGGTCATGCCGCAGCTTGTGCAGGAAAGATGGATTTGCACTGGCGGTGTGTCCCCTATGCCTGTCCCCCTGTCTGCAGCCTGCTCCCACCACCCTGCTGTGACTGTGGTGTGCCATGCCAGGTTGGCCTGGCTCTCCCATCCCCATGGCACTGCCTGGCTCAGGGGTGAAGTCATCACTGAGCAGGGAGGTGAACAGTCGGAGGCAGGAGCAGTGCGAGCGCTGTCAAGCAGTCTGGCACACCCAGCTCTGAGGTCCTGCTAATCTGAGTGTCTGCAATTAGATGTGCTAATTATGGGCAGGAGTTCACAGTAATTCCTGACCTGTTGGCATGACACTGGTCCCACCAAGGTGCATTGCTTCTGCATGAGGACAGGAGTGAATAACCAGGACTGTTCAGCTGGCTGTCCTGGCCCAGGAAATGGTGTATCACAGCCAGGCCTCCTGCCTAGCTGCTTCCCATCCCATTGCATCACATCCCCATCCCATTCCACCCCTCTCCACCCCACTCCACCCCATGCTCATCCCCATCCCATTTCACCCTATCCCATCCCCATCCCATCACATTCTATCCTGTACTGGACATGGTACAGCATGTACAGTGCCATACATTGAGCCCTGTCTGTGTGGCCATGACAGCTGCTCTGTCCCTGATCACATCTCAGTGGAGCTGCTTTTCAGAGGGAGTTTTTCAGGCTCTGACCCCCCTGTGCTGCTGCTGCTGCTGCTCTGACATCCTGTTTCCTTATCGCCTGACATGACCTTAATTAACTCCCTGTGCTGATAATGCTCTGGGCTTCTCCTCCAGGAGCTGTATCTCAGCATTGTGTCCTGCCTCATCCTCTTAGGGACCACTGCAGAGACTGCACAGGCATCCTGGAGCAAGGGGGAGAAAAGGATGCGTGGTGCAGGCAGGGCAGGGCAGTGATACTGGGGTCGCTGGGATGACATGGAGTGCATGGGGCAGTGCTGGAGCCAGGGGGCTGGTGCTGCACTGAGGGTTTCAGGGAGATGCTGACCTGGTGAAGATGGCTGTCATGGTGCAGAGGTGGGGGTTCTGGCCGGAGGGGGTCTGTGCTGATGCCCAGGGCAGGGTGGAAGAAGCGGTGGTGCCCATGGCAGCAGCATCCATTCCAGGCTCCAGAGGTGCTGCACAGCAGTGTGGAGGGATCCTGGCTCTCCTCGCACTGCTGCAGGGGGGCTTGGGGGGCTGAGCTGGCAGGGCCCCCCGCCCCTGGCAGCTGCCTGACTGCCCAGCTGCCCTTCTCCTTCCAGCCCTAGTGGATTGAAATGCCGGCACTGATGACTTGTAGCCACTTTATCTCCTGTGCTTGGCAAATATTGGCAAAGAGGAGATATTTCAATAGCGAGGATTGCCGATGGGAATCTCAGTGTGTGATCCCACCAGCTCCATGCTGTGCGGCAGCCCAGCTGCCTCTGAGGCAGTTGCTCAGCAGGATTGAGCCTGGCATGGGCACAGTCTGGGGCCCATGGGGCTGCTTCCAGCGCCTTTTCCCCACAGACTGGCTCCCAGCAGGATGCTGTTCTGAGCTTACCTGTGTTGCAGGTCATGTCTCACCCTCTGGCACTGGAGCAGGGCTTTGGAGCAGGGTCCCTGATCAGGGCTCCTGTCACCTGCAGGTAGCTTTGACCTGGCAGCAGCCGGGCCAGTGCCATGAGCCCTGAAAAAAGCAAAGGTTGCGAAATGCTCTCAGACAGTCTCCTCCCAGCTTTCAGCCACACAAACCCCATCCTCACTCCTATTCCGCACAGCTCCTAGTCCCCAAAACTTTAGTCCTGCCTGTCTCAGGTGCTCAGCTCCCACCCCCAGGCCCACAGCCCAGGCAGCAGTTAGGATGAAGTACCAGCTGTTCCTGGGGCATGAGTGGGCAGGGTGCATTTTGTCCCTTCTGCTCATGCTGCTTGCAGACACAATGGGAATTGTATTTTCCTGAAGCTGGGCATGCAATGGACACCACAGGCATTATGGAAAGTGTGTACAAATGCACCTGCTCACAGCACACAATGAATGGAATGCTGGGAGCAGCATACAGTCCTGGGAACTGGATCCAAGCAGGGGCAAGGGGGAATGGTCTGAAGAGAGAACATGGGAGCTGCCAGTGCTGCTCCCCTTTGTGTGGGAGGCAAAGAGGTATGAGGAGGGGAGAAGGACGTCCCCAGCTGCCGGGGCAGGTTGCCCTATCCCATTCCTGCTGGGACATGTCCCTGCTCCCACAGAAAGCCCTGGGAGCTGGGAGGAGCTGAAGGAGAAAACTGAGGAGCTCCTGCAGGTGCCAAGGACCAGCACATGGGCAATTGTGGCCCAAACATCCAGGAGAGGCAGACACCTTAGGAGTCCTGAGACCCCCAGCCCATCACCTCCTACATGGCGAGCAGAGAATGGGGATATAGGGATAGAAGCATATGGGCTGCAGGGTTGTCCCTGCCCGCAAGTACCTGCACCTCTTCCCCTTCCTGGCAGCCCCAGGGAGGGAGCCCCAAGGAGGGAGCCCCTGTCAGTGCCAGAGTGCGGGGGCTCTCTCGATCAGCCCCTCTGCCCGGGAGCACCCAGGCTGGGGAAAGCCAACCCCTATCATGTTTGTTCCATTGATTTAGCGCCGCGGAGAGGGTTTAATCAGCCTTTAGCCTGCACGCTCCAGCATTAAGAACAAATCCATTAGCCACGAGATAACCACAAAGGGTTGCGCTGAGGCTGGATGAGGTCCCAGCGCCTTCAAGATGCAAATTGGCAATCAAAGATCAAAGCCGCACGGCTCCCTAATCTCTCCTAAAAGGGCTCAGCTATTAACGAGCCCTTTCCCACTGAGCTGTGATCACCCCACTTCACTAGGGCTCCCTATGTGCTGTCGAGTTATGCCATCATCCTGACCGGCCTCCTGGCCCCCAGGTCCCCTGAGCTGGCCCTGGGGAGGAGGGTGCATCCAGGGCTCAGGCTGTTTGTTTGCATGATGTTTTCTTCAGTTCTGACATATTGGAGTCAAATTCGTGTTGTCGGAGACAGCAGAGCCCACAGCAGTGTTGGGGGTCAGCGGCTGGAGGGGAGGAGAAGGGGAAGAGGTGGGAGCTTGGATGGAGCAGGGTGGTGGGAGAGCTGTGTGGGGCTTATGTGGTGACTTCAGAGACGGGGAGGATGCTGGCAGGTGGTTACCCCTCCCACTGCTCAGGGATTTAGCCTGGTTCACCCCCTGCCTGGTTGCACCAGGTGGCTCAGGGCAATCCCTTCTGGCCCCAGGGAAATCAGTGGTGGAGAGCGTGGCGTGGGGGCAGGCAGCAGGGAGTAGGTGAGGGATCATGGCATGGCAGTGTTTTGGAGCCAAGTTCCCCTTTTGAGGGTATTCCTGCTCATCCCATGTCACCCTGGAGCACAGGGTGCATGAAGCCCTGGTTCCCACAGCCACCCTGCCAGCTTCTGCATGGTGCTGAGTTCAGGCTGCAGGATGCAGTCTGCCCCCCATTCCCCGCCCAGGCCATCTTGCCTGTGGTGGCTCCACACATGGCTGCCCCAGCAGCCCCGCGAGTCCCAGTCACCCCACAGTAAGCAGGGGAGCTGCGAAGCCACCGAGCTGTGACAGGAGCTGCAATGCCAGCACTGTCAGCAAATCTGTGGCAGCACAGATGTGTGCTCTGCTCAGTATGGTCCAGCTCAGGGACCAGTATCCCCCCCACATCCTGCTGAAATGGTCAGAGAGTGTGCAAGGCACCCTGCAACAGGTGGGCAAGGAACCCATCAGCCCTGGCAGTGGGGAGCAGAGGGTCATATCTGGCTGTCCTTTTATCTGGGGACCCACTCTACTGGCAACTGCTCATTGAGTTGCTGCTCATGCCCCTCACAAAACCCCCCGGCAGGCAGCACAGCCTTGCAAGAGCAGCAGGCAGTGAGGTGCTGGCAGCACCTCAGCCAGGGTGACAATAAATCTTATCAGTGTAAACCCATCCGTAGGCAGGAGGATAACTCCTGTGACAACCCCGCAAGAGCAGAGGCTTCATCTTCACCATGTCAGTGCTGTGGATTTACAGATAAATGCCACGGCTGGAAGGACCCCCTCCCCTCCTGCCTAACCCTGCCCTGAGGCTGAGGGAGCTGCCAGGTCCAGGCCGGTGTGTCCCAGTGACAATGGCCATGGTGTGCCGGTGGGAAGAGCCGGCCTGGTCTGGCACCCGGCAGAGGGACACCTGGATAGGTGAGGATGGAGGGACGGGCACATGCAGGACAAGGTGGCGTTGCCCTACCTGCTCTCCTGGCCCTACTGTGTTCTACACGCACCGTCCCATGGAGCCCTGCATCCTCCATAAGCCCATGGGGGCTTGGGCATCGCGCAAGCTGGACCACTCGAGCTTAGTGATAGGGAAACGTGTGATTGAGTGTGTGACACTGGCAATGTGTCCCCAAGGCCGTGTGACAGCGCCTGGCGCGAGCCAGTATGCTTCGTGGGTGCCGCCTGTGCGCCCTTCCCCGCCTGTGTCCCCCCCGCTCCGGCCGGGCAGCGAGGGGTGCGGCGGTGCCAGGAGCGGGGGCTGCTGAGCGGGGCGGCAGGCGGCATCCCTGCCCCGGGCCCCGCTCCTCGGCTCAGCTCCCCCATCTCCCGGCAGCCGTGGGAGCAGTAATGAGATGGAGCACCAGAAGGACGGCGAGATAAGGCTGCCTGCGCTGCCCCAGCAGATTAAACGCTGGGATTAAGCAGGCGGTGCCAGCTCTGCTGCCTTTTTATCTCGCTGCTTCTCCCCTCTTATTCTCCCGCAGTCGATAGAGAACGGTCTCCGAGCTGTCAGCAAAGGAAATTGCTTGTTAACCCTTTGGGGACGGGCGGCAGAGCTCCCTGTACGGCTGCTTCCAAAGAGAAGCGGTCCCCGGGGGATATGCTGCCCACGGAGCCAAGCGGGGATGCGGGGACACCTCCTCGCAGGGACCCGCATGCGAAGGAGAGCAAGACAGGGCCGGGGGTGCCCAGGATCTGCAGCCAAAAGCCACCAGCGCCCAACCAGCACCATGCAGAGGCACTGATGTATTGGGCTTCCTGCGGGGTGGAAAGGAGGGCTCTACAAAGGAGCCCCGGGGACATTGCATACCCCTTCCTCCAGCCTGCAAGATGTGTGGGCTCTGCTACATCTCTGTGAAACCACAGGGCTGGGGATCCTTCTCTGGTCCTGAGGACAAGTGGCACGGGCCAGCTGTGTCTGCACAGTACCGCGCATGGTGCTGGATCTCCTCCAACTGCCAAGGGGAGCCCGCTACCCAAACCCATCATTATTGCTCTCTGTGTATGTGAGTGTTTTGTTGGGTTTGCAGCAGCGAGGCTGAGCTACAGCCCATCCCAGTGCTTATCTGTAGCGTGCTGTGCTGTGTGCCCGGGAGCGGCGTGCCCGGCGCGGGGGTGTCTGAGGGTGGGAAGCCGGCTGGAGAGCGCCGGAGGGTGCACAGAGTGACGGCAGGATTGCTGCTCAGCACAGTCCAAACCCAAGCTAGGGAGTGTGTTAGCAGCTTGACAAGCTCGTTCTGGCACGTTTGGGGGTGCAGCTTTGGTGCAGTCTTTCCCATGGGGACCCTGAGCACCTCCTGAAGCAGGAGGCAGAAGATGGGGCAGAAACCTTCTGCAGCTCCAGCATCCCACACATGTACTAAGGGAGAGACCAGGGTAGGTAGGCAGCATACTCAGAGGGATTTTCCAGCTGCCAGCAGGATAAAGTGGACTTCCCCAGCCCCTGCCCCCTCATATCACTGCTCTTGCCCCCCTTCCCCCTTGCATCCCTGCCCTGCACTGCAGCATGCCTTTGCCACTGGCACTTCATCTGCAATTCCCTTGGTGTTGGCTCCTTCACCTGCCCAGGTGTCCCTTTTGGTGGACGCTTGAAAATGAAAACAAACCGTATGAAAGCACAAGCTGCTGGGAGATCTGCAGGGAGCAGGTTAGCCCCATCTGGGGCAGTGGTCCCAACTGGCTTGGGATCCTGCCCCACAGCTGCTGTGGAATGAGGGCCAAAGCAGTGTACAAGCCCTGGGCAGCCAGGGCTGAGGAGCTGGAGCTGATGCTGTGCCGGGCAGCCGGGCTGCGCAGGCAGGCAGAGCCTGAATCGGGAGAAGAAACCAGAAGCGATTGGCACGTGAAGGCTGGCAGGCTGGAGGCTGCGAGGGGATAGGATTGCTGTTTATAAATACATCAAGGGAGTAAACACAAGGGAGGGAAGAGAGCTATTTAAGCTAAGGGACAATGCTGGCATGAGAACAAATGGTAAAAACTGGCCATGAATAAATTAGGTTGGAAATGAGTGAGATTGTAGGACAAATTTCCCCCAGGAGCAGCAGGAGTAGAAAGCACAACTATGTGATGGCACTTTCTCTTCAACCAGAGGCTGTCGTGTGAGTGCAGTATGTTGCCATGCCTGTGCAGTGAAGTCAAGAGGTGAGGAGCTGGGGTCCCCAGCTACTCCCCTCTGTGTCACAGCCACCCTGGCTCCATGGGCAGCACAGCTCTCTCCAGCTTCTGGCTTAGCAAGTGCAGGACTCCTGGGGCAATGGTTTGCAGGGAGAGGTCCTTCTCTGGCACACGAGTTTGGGCATGCTGTCACAGATGCTGATCCTGAAAGCTGGATGGTGCCAGTGTCCCCCTGCTTTAATGGTCACTGGCAGCACTGGGGCAGATATGCTGGGAAGGTGTCCTTGCCCATGTGCATGGTGCAGCCCTCTGCCTTGCATTGCATCCCTGTGCTCCTGTCCCACCAGGAGCAGGAAGCCCTGGTCTAGATCCTGCCCATTCCTGGGGACATGGGTTACACGCTGTCCCTGATGCAGCAGCCTGGTTGTGACCTGCATGCCCTGCCCAGTGCTGGGGCTCGGGTGTCTCCCACTGCTCTGCTGGCCAGCGGCACAGCTTGCAGCACAGCTGAGCAATTAGTATTCCGGCAGCGAGCCTGCTTGGCATGAAAGGGGCTCTGCCAGCCCCACACGCCCACATCTCCACTGCTGGCTCAGGCCTAGCCAAGGGGACTCAGCTGGCAAGGGCTGTCCTGTAGCACAGAGAGAAGCACAGCTGCAGTGGCAGGAGGGGTCCTGGCCTTTCTGAAATATGCCTGCAGCAGCCTCTGGCCCCCTTGCCCCACACTGCTTTCCCTCTTCCTTTGGAGGCAGGTCAGGGAGCTGCAGGAGATATTACAAAGCTTAGCCCTTTACAGGATAGGGGAAGCCCAAACCATCACTTGCGTGTACCATGCCAAAGGTGCCCTGCTCTGTTTGGGCTGAGGATGCAGAGCCTGGTGCCCCACAGAGGCAGCAGCCCCAGCCCTCATATGCAGGGCTGTGTCCCTCAGGAGCCATCCCAGCAGCTTCGTATGGGGCAGGGGGCTGCACTGAGGGGCTGCTAGTGTGGGAGATGGTTGTGCTACTGCCAGAGCTGGGATTGAGCCAAACTGGCACCGTTCCCCAAATCCTCCTGGGAGCTGAGAAAGGAAATGGTGCGACCATGCATGAGAAGGGACGTTTGCAGTGGCAAAAACTTCCCACTGGCTCAGAAAATTGCTGCAGAATCGGGCTTGAAATGAGTTGAAATTGCTGAATCCAAGCGGATCTCATATCCCGGGCAGTTGTAATGCTGGCGTCAGCGCTGCAGCTTCCCTCCCAGGGCACCCAGGCGGGGCCTAGCTGTGCTGTGCAGAGGGAGAGGGCTGTTGGGGATGGGAGGCTGCCCCGGGGGGGCCTCTGGCATGGTGAGGGGCTCCAGCAGAGCTGGGATCTGGGGCTGGGATGGCCACAGTGGAGGGCAGGAACAGAGCAGGAGGCAGGGTGCGTGGGTGTGCCGTTGCCCCAGCTCTACCAGTGTCATCCCAGTTTGGCCCCAGCTCCTGTGCCATGTCCCCTGTCCAGGAACATCCCTGTGCCTCCAGCTGCCTGCACTCACTCAGGAAGCAGCATTTCCAGTTTTGGAGGCTGCTTTCCTTTATGCCACAGCCTTGCCCATGCTAATTTGCTCTCTGGGCTTGGGTACCCGGAGATGACCATCAAGGTTACCCCTGGGCTGGTAACCCCACCAAGTCCAGGGTAGGCAGCACTCTGGTGTCTTCCCATCCCTGTCCCCATCCCCACTATGCCCCAATGACGACTGTTCTCAGGGATGCTTCTACGCTGGGGTGATCACTCCTGTGTGGTGTGCCCATGCCCAGGGCCTGCCCGTTAGCTGCATGTCCCACTGGGGATGTGGGAGCAGGGCTGGATGTCCCAGGCAGGAGCAGGACTCGCCGGCACCACACATGTCGCAGCTCGTTCCCCTCGCATGAAAACATTTGGCTGGAAGCTTAGTGGGGCCTCTTGTCTCCTCAGAGCAATCAGGATTTGTCACTGCTTGCAATGTTTAACGTCGTCTTCCAGAGGCTAAATACCGTGGGGAGCCATGTAAGCCGCAGAAATACCTGCGTGAGCTGGGATCAGCCCGAGGCTGGCACAATGGGCTGGCAGCACTGGGGATGGGGGACTGGGAATGCATGATGTTGGTCCTCATGCCCCCAGTGCTCACAGGTAGGCTGCCAGGGTGCACGATGCTGGGGGTCAGCACCTTGCTCCCATAAGGCTCCCCACAGCAGGGGGGCTGGGAGGCAAGTCTCAGGGGCATGGAGGGCACTTGGGGGGCCCCAGAACTGTGTGGGGTGGGGAAGAAGATGCCAGGGTCCCCAGCAGTATCTGACTGGGATCTGCCTGCCGAGATGCAGGCAGCTATTTCTGTCAAGGTCAGCGTGTCTCCACGGGAGAGAGAGGAAAATGAGGAATCGTGTCAAGAAATTACCTCCCTAATGGGTCTCCCCTGCATGCGAGCATGGCGTGGGGATGCCGGCATGCACTGGCTGAGCAAGGAGACCGGCGCGTGACACGGGAATGCTGCCTCTCTGGCCCGAAGGCTGCAACACTCATGGGTGCCCAGCAGGCAGAGCCAGGTGCCCAAGGGCCCATGCCCCAGTTGCTATCCTTGGCTGGACATGTGTGCTACAGTCCTGCAAGGTGTTTTTCTGGGTCAGCTGCAGGGAGAAAATCATGTTCCTTGTGCAGGCAGGCTCTCCTTTGCTCTTCTTCCTCCTCCTTCTCCTCGTGAACTCCCTGTTATCTAATTGGATTTGTCATGCCGGAAAGGCAAAGCCCTTCAGGACTGTGCTGTGCTCTCTCCAGTGTGATTTCACAGCTGGCCTCGGCACCCCAGTAGCCGACAAGTGAGTAACTCAGCTGGACGCCATGGACACCCCTGCTCTCCCCATGCTCCCCCACAGCCGTGCCCACCTGGCTGCAACACGGCCACCACCACAGCTGGACCTCCTCCAATCCTGCCCAACACTGGTCCCTGTCCCTGAGCTGTGTCCCCACGTGCCCCAGCCTCTGCATCCCATCCCCATCCCTCACCCCGCTCCAGGGTGATTGCCGTGCCGCCCGGAGATGTCTGAACTGACACGAGATGGAAGCGTTCACAGAAATGACATTTTCTCCAGCCTGGGGAGCTTATCCGCCGTTTAAAGAAAACTAATATAGAAGCTGCCCTGGTGTGCGGGGGCTGATGGTATCAGGCTGGCAGCCGCCGGCGCTCACAGCCGCGATAAATCTCAGAAAGGAGCCGAGCCGGCTCCAGCCGCCCCACAGAGAGGGGCTGAGCCGTGTCCTGGCGGTGCTGCGGGGATACAGCGGCACGAGGGGACAGCTCAGAGCGGGTATGGTGGGGTGACCCACAGGGTGCCGAGGATGCAGGTAGCAGGGAGCCAGCGGCGGGGATGGTGCCAGCGCCGGACTCGGCGGCGGGGCTACGGCAGGAGCCAGAGAGCTCAGCGGCGGCCCGGTCCGGCTCGGGGGCTGCCCTGGGGCCGGGGGCCAGGCCGGGCGGGCCCGGGGGCGGCGGNGGCGCCGCGGGGCACGGCCTGCGAGGGACGGGGCGCACGGCCCTGCCGCCCTGGGTGCTGCCGGCTGCCTCCGCTCGCCGCCCTCGGTGCCTGTCCTGTTGCTGACCTGCCTGACGTCCTCCTGTACCTGTAACCAAGCTGCCAGATGGGATCACGGCCGTGTCCTCATCATGGCTATAGTTACGTGTTGCTCAGGCATCGAGGCCTGCAGCACGGGATGGTGCTTGGGAGTCACTGCTGAGGTGATCAGGAGCTCCCTTTGTTCCAATCCCCCTGCCAGCACTGGCCTTTGCCCTGACGCAATGGAGCTCAAGGATGCTGCTCTTCACAGGGCCTAGCAGCCCTGACTTGTCCTGGGGCTGTGGAGGCTGAGGGACACCCCCCTCCCCATGCCAGCCTGTGCTGGGTGAGTGCTGAAGGTGGGTGCCTGGAAGCAGCAGCAGCAGCAGCAGGAGATGAGAGGCTGAGGAGAGTGCGGTGCTGAGCTTTGAAGACACCTGACAGGCTGTCGGGGCGCTGCCAGCCACGCTGACAGCCAGGTACAGACACCCCCCCGCTGCTGCTGCGCTCTGATCACAGCCTCGCCGTCACTTCAAAGCACCCGCCAGGCGCAGGTGGGTTCCCATGCAGCCTCCCACCCCATGGTTTCACTCCTCCTGACCCATGATCTTGCTTCTCCCACCCCACATGGCCCAGATGCACTGAGGTCCCCAGCTCCAGGGACATGGATATCAAGGTACAAAGCAGACATGGTCCCAAGCAGCACTGGCAGTAGGTGTTGGCCCCCCAGGGCTGTCACTGTCCTGCCTCTGTGGGGCAAGGTCCCCAGCTGCAGAGCAGACACAGCTGGGGACCCTGGAGGTCCAGGCAGGGTTTCATGGTGGCTGCAGTGAAATGCATGGCAAGGGACAAGGAGGAAGAGCTCAGGCATAACATTCCTAGGCACGGGGTTCACACAGTGTGCCTGAGACAGGTCATCACTATGCAGACACAGATGCCCACCATGCCGGGATCCTGGGGGCTGCCAGTTCAATTTACCTGGGTTAAGACAACACACGCCCCTGTCCCAGCCCAGCTGGAGAAGGAATTTTCCATTCCCGAATGGAGGATGGGGAAAGGCGTGTTTGTAGCAACCCCCTCCTCTCCCTCCCTTCACCCATCACCAAAGCGTCTCAGGAAGGTGCCTGCCTTGATCGTCTCCAGGAAGGTGCAGAGCAAAAGCCTCACAGGAGGGTGAGATTCCTGGAGGGGACCAGGGACCCTGGGCAGCCTCAGGGGCTGCCTGCAGCCCACTTTTCAGAGGAGCCACCCTGCATGCAGCCATGCCGCTGCCCCTTGCCTGCTGTCAGGAGGGGGAAGTTCTGACACCACCCCAGGACAGCAGCGCGCCCCAGCTCGTTGTTGGCATCCTGCGAGCTACCCGGATCCCCGGGCTGCACTACATGTGCACCCGGCCGCAGTCCCGCCTGCGCCGCCTGCTCTGGAGCCTGGCCTTCCTGGCCTCCGCCGGGCTGCTGGCCACCGGCGCTGCCGACNTGCGGTGCTGAGCTTTGAAGACACCTGACAGGCTGTCGGGGCGCTGCCAGCCACGCTGACAGCCAGGTACAGACACCCCCCCGCTGCTGCTGCGCTCTGATCACAGCCTCGCCGTCACTTCAAAGCACCCGCCAGGCGCAGGTGGGTTCCCATGCAGCCTCCCACCCCATGGTTTCACTCCTCCTGACCCATGATCTTGCTTCTCCCACCCCACATGGCCCAGATGCACTGAGGTCCCCAGCTCCAGGGACATGGATATCAAGGTACAAAGCAGACATGGTCCCAAGCAGCACTGGCAGTAGGTGTTGGCCCCCCAGGGCTGTCACTGTCCTGCCTCTGTGGGGCAAGGTCCCCAGCTGCAGAGCAGACACAGCTGGGGACCCTGGAGGTCCAGGCAGGGTTTCATGGTGGCTGCAGTGAAATGCATGGCAAGGGACAAGGAGGAAGAGCTCAGGCATAACATTCCTAGGCACGGGGTTCACACAGTGTGCCTGAGACAGGTCATCACTATCCAGACACAGATGCCCACCATGCCGGGACCCTGGGGGCTGCCAGTTCAATTTACCTGGGTTAAGACAACACACACCCCTGTCCCAGCCCAGCTGGAGAAGGAATTTTCCATTCCCGAATGGAGGATGGGGAAAGGCGTGTTTGTAGCAACCCCCTCCTCTCCCTCCCTTCACCCATCACCAAAGCGTCTCAGGAAGGTGCCTGCCTTGATCGTCTCCAGGAAGGCGCAGAGCAAAAGCCTCACAGGAGGGAGAGATTCCTGGAGGGGACCAGGGACCCTGGGCAGCCTCAGGGGCTGCCTGCAGCCCACTTTTCAGAGGAGCCACCCTGCATGCAGCCATGCCGCTGCCCCTTGCCTGCTGTCAGGAGGGGGAAGTTCTGACACCACCCCAGGACAGCAGCGCGCCCCAGCTCGTTGTTGGCATCCTGCGAGCTACCCGGATCCCCGGGCTGCACTACATGTGCACCCGGCCGCAGTCCCGCCTGCGCCGCCTGCTCTGGAGCCTGGCCTTCCTGGCCTCCGCCGGGCTGCTGGCCACCGGCGCTGCCGACCGCCTGCACCACCTGCTCTCGCGCCCTGTGCACACCCGCGCACGCCTCGCCTGGGCACCCCAGCTCCGCTTCCCGGCTGTCACCCTCTGCAACCCCAACCGGGCACGCTTCCTGCACCTCACCAAGCCCGACCTCTACTCGGTGGGAGAGTGGCTGGGGCTGGCCCGGGAGAACCACTCGCTGGTGCCTGAGATGCTGGCCGTGCTGGGGGAGGACCAGCGTGCCTGGCTGATGCGTCTGGCCAACTACTCACGCTTCTTGCCGCCCCGCCGCTCCGAGCGCACCATGCAGAGCTTCTTTCACCGCCTGGGCCACCAGATCGAGGACATGCTGGTGGAGTGTCGCTTTCAGGGAGAGCACTGTGGCCCCCAGCACTTCACTCCTGTGAGTTCCCTCCTAGAAGGAGCAGGACAGCTGAGCTGCCCCATGGGTACTGGGAATGATGCTTCACCCCCACCCCAGCAAGGGTGGAGGGGTGGCGGAGTGGGGAGTGAGGCTGAGACGAGCCTTTCCAAGGGTCATGCAAGACTGTACCTCCCTTCCATCACCTCCATGGAACTGGAAAGGAGTTTCTGGACCTCATCCTGCTTGCAGAATACTCGACCAGCTCCCTGCCTGCTCCCTTACCCCTGCTCTCTCCGTCCCCAGGTCTACACACGCTATGGTAAGTGCTACACCTTCAATGGGGACCGGAGGAATCCACGTGTGACCCGCCAAGGTGGCATGGGCAATGGGCTGGAGATCATGCTGGACATCCAGCAGGAAGAGTACCTTCCCATCTGGAGAGAGACCAGTAAGTGGGGCTATGGCTCAGGCAGGGCACAGGTGAGGGGTGCTAGGAGGGAGGGTTGCTGGGCAAGCAGAGCACCCTGTGAGGGGACTACGGGTCAAGCAGGGCACTGGAGGGGTGCAGGTGCTGCGTCAGAGCAGGCATGCAGCACCTCTGTCCTTTTCCCACAGACGAGACATCATTTGAAGCTGGCATCCGGGTCCAGATCCAC
Source organism: Gymnorhina tibicen (assembly GCA_013399875.1). Taxonomy (NCBI): domain Eukaryota; kingdom Metazoa; phylum Chordata; class Aves; order Passeriformes; family Artamidae; genus Gymnorhina; species Gymnorhina tibicen. The sequence continues at coordinate 172,124 of VXAZ01006554.1, forward strand.
AGCCAGGACGAGCCACCCTATATCCATCAGCTGGGCTTTGGTGTCTCACCTGGCTTCCAGACCTTTGTGTCCTGCCAGGAGCAGCGGGTAAGGCAGGATGCCCCACAGCCTCCAGGGAGGTGCCTGTGGGCACCCAGCCCAGCACAACCCTGCAGCGATGCCCTTCTCACCTCAACAGCTCACCTACCTGCCGCAGCCGTGGGGGAACTGCCGGGCCAGCATGCAGGGGGAGCAGATGCTGCCCGGCTATGACACCTACAGCATTGCTGCCTGCCGCCTGCAGTGTGAGAAGGAGGCCGTGGTGCAGAGCTGCCACTGCCGCATGGTCCATATGCCAGGTGAGGGGTGTGCATGATGGTGTGAGGGGCACCCCACTGCCCCAACAGGTCTGCTGGGGTTGCCCCAACTCCCTGCAGTCTGCACCCAAAGCTCACGTCTGCCCCAATACTCTGCACCCAAGGATTCCCCTGGCCCCATCCCTCTCCACCCAGGGACCACCCCATTCTCTCCACACACTGGGTTAGCCCCTGTCCTACCCTCCTTACACCACAGGTCAGCCCCTTCCTTGTCTGCCTTGTACCTGGGCCACATCTGCCCCAGCCAACCTGCACCCAAGGGTCACTCATCCTCATTCCCTCTGCACCCTGCCCCACTTCCCCTGAGGGAGTGAGTCAAGAGTGGGGGGCAGAATCTGGCCAGACTCCCACCCTCCCAACTAGCTGTTTCTCCACAGGCAATGAGTCCATCTGCTCCCCTAATGTGTACATCGAGTGTGCTGACCACACGCTGGGTAGGTGCAGCAGTGGGTGGGCATGTAGGGGCCAGCTGAGTGCCCCAGGGAGGGGGCGGGAGACTGTGGCTGTGCCAATGGGTGTCTGCCCCCAGATGCAGCAGTGGAAGACAGCCAGGAGCGCTGCAGCTGCCCCACACCGTGCAACCTGACACGCTATGGCAAGGAAATCTCCATGGTCCGCATCCCCAACAAGGGCTCCGCGCGCTACCTCGCCCGCAAGTACAACAAGAATGAGACCTATATTCGGTGAGTTGCCAGCACTGGGGTATTCCAGGGGCTGGGCACGGGGCTGGGGACCTGGGGAACTTCCACTCCACTCCTGGCAGCATGCAGAGAGAGGGTCCTGGCGTACTCGGTTCCTGCAGCATCCTTCGCCCAGGAGTTTTGCTACCAGGGCTTCTCCCCAACTTCTCCGTGTCTTCCCAGCCCTCCTGCCAGCACCTGCCCAACCCACTGTCTCTCCTGGCCTGGGACATGCCTCATCCATATCCCCACTGCACCAGCCTGAATAATTCACAAGGGCCCTGGGAGCACCTGCGAGCACCTGGGAGCTGGAGGGCTGGGGGACAGGGGAGGTTTGTGGGCAGTGGTGCAGGAGGGTTGGTTTCTAGCCCTCTTTGCTGAGCACAATGGTGTACCCACAGGGAGAACTTCCTGGTGCTGGACATCTTCTTTGAGGCGCTCAACTACGAAGCCATTGAGCAGAAGAAAGCCTATGACCTTGCTGGGCTTCTCGGTGACTCCCCTCGCCTTCCTGTGGGGCCCTAAGGCGCTGAGCTCTGGGTCCCAGCCCTGGGAAGATGTGGGTCTGGTGGGGGAGGGATCACACAGAGCAGCAGCCAGCCACAGGCTGGCTGAAGGGTGGAATGCTGCTGACTGTCCCCTATCCTGCATGTCCCCCGCTCCCTCCGTCTTGCTGCCCTTGCCCCCATGACTGCTCTGTCCCCCACCATCCGGCAGCCCTGGCACTGCCCGCTACCCTGCTGGCCCACCCCAGGCTTCCAGTGGGCTGCACAGCATCTTCTGGTGATCATCTTCCCCTCCTCCTCCCCAGGGGACATCGGGGGGCAGATGGGCCTGTTCATCGGTGCCAGCATCCTCACCATCTTGGAGATCCTGGACTACATCTATGAGGTGTGCTTAGCCTTCAGGGATGTGTCTCGGCAGTGGGTACAGAGACAGGCTTTCCAGGGAGGGCATATAATGTGTGGTCACCCCAGAGGGCTATTACGGCCCCCAAATTGGGGAACACCCAGAGGAAGGCAATGGAAGGAGAACGGGTCCCCCAGCATTCCTCAGTGACCTGAGGACAGGGAGGGTGGTGGGCAGAGGTACTGTCCCACTGTCCCTGGTTGAGCAGGGGCGCGGGCAGCAGTTCCGTGTAGACCAGGATGTCCATGCACAGGGTGCTACCTGTGTGCAGGTCTGGGTCTGACCCCCCCATCTGCACCCAGGTGATCCGAGATAAGGTGAGCCGAGTCCTGCGACGCTCCAAGCCACCTCTGAAGAAGCCCTCAGGCAGCATCGCCACACTGGGACTGGAGGAAATGAAGGACCAGGTACCCCTGCAGGGCTGGGCTGCCTGGAGGCTGCGAGGACAGGGCCTGGGCATGTGTGTGCCCCCACCCCAGGGGGAAGGGATATTGTCCCAAGATTGAGGGATGAGATGTGGCTCTTCATTTGGTGCCTTCAGGCTGCAGAGTCAGGGCAGTCCCAGGGAGGCAGGGAGCTGGGTGCTCCCGGGGGAGCTCCTGTGGACAGGCTGTGCTGGGTGGGAGGACTTGGGAGATGGCAGGGTGCATGGAGTCTGTACCCACCCTATTGACTGCCATCCCCACAGAGCCCCTGTGAGACACTGGGCCGGCACGTGGAGGGTGCCTACAACGCGGGCATCCTGCCCAACCACCACCACCGCCACCACTACCCTCACCAGGGAGTCTTCGAGGACTTCGCCTGCTAGGCAAGATTGGGACTGGGAGGCAGCCCCCTGCCGCCCCCCTCCCCAGTGTTCGCATGGAGAAGGGACTGCGGCACTGGGTGTGGTGGGCACAGGCCCCTGCCTCCCCCACCCCACTGCCAGGACCAGCTACACCGTTCGCCCCCAGTGATGCCACTGGAGCTGCCTCAGCACTGGCACCGGAGCAGCCCCCTGGCCCTTTTGCCTGTCCCCTCTGCTTGCCCCTAGCACGTGGGCTCAGCCCAGTTTCAAGCACACAGCATGGAGGGGGATGGGCATGCCGGGGGTTTGGGGGAGCAGGAGGTGTGGGCCAGAGAGGCCCTGGTGCTGCAGAGCGTGAAGGGGTAAGCTGAGGTTCCTGTGAGCCCCTCCAAGCCCTCCCCTGCTGACCCCTCCTGGGTGGTGGTCTCTGCCCTGCATGGTTTTCCCCAGGAGAGAGAGATACCTGGAATAGCTTCCTTCTGTCCGGGAACCACCTCCCCCCCTTCCTGCTGCAGGACAGGGCAGCGTTGCAGGGCACCCCTCTGAGTAGCATGGCCCCCATGGCCAGCCCAGGGACACCCCAATTGCAGCCACACCTGCATGGCACCACCCTGACCCCTGGCACCACCACCACTGTGACACCCCCCCAAACATCTGCCCACCCTTGCCCAACCTCATGCAGCCTCTCAGGGCTGCAGCCCCCCATCACTGTTCCCAGCCAGACCCCTGCACTGTGACTCCCCCTGCCACTCCAGTGTTGGCCCCTAATAATCCCCAGTCATTTCAGCACTGCAAACCTACTGCCTCCCCCGTCTCCTGTCCCAGTCCATTGTGAACCCATCCTCTCCTTGCCCAGGTATTGCCCAAAGTGGCTCATCCCTTGGTGTAGCTGCCCGGCACAGCCCAGGCAGCGTGGCGGGTCCTGCCCTCACTCCCCTGCCTGTCGCTGTTCTTTTGCACCGTGCACGTACCCCTTGCCATGCTCCCAGCCCCGGGTGCTGAGCACCCTCTGTGCCTCCCCCAGACTGTACGTGGTTACAAGGGTGCTCCGTGCCCAGCACGGCCCGGACAGCCACAGTCCAACCTGCTGGCCGGAGCCTTGGCCAGAGCTGGCACCCACAGTCCTCCTGCCTGCCCTGAGATGGTGGGACCCACGGCAGGACGCACGGCAGGACCCGCAGCACTCCCCCTGTCCTGTTGTACATTGCCTCCACCCCCTCCACTGTAGCAGCAGACACCAGCGCAGGGCAAAGTGCCCCAAAATATCTCAGGAGGGGGGGGCAAGCTGGCAAAGCCCCCCTCAACACACACACTTGGCAGAGGGGGACCCCAGGGCAGGAATTTGGGACCTCTGGGAAAGGCTGGGGTTGAGCCAGGCAGCCTCTGGCCCTGCTGGTTTGGTTCCCATCCCTGGTGCCCACAGATGGAACATGGCCATGCTGTGCCGTGCCCAAAGCCATAGATGCAGGAGGAGCCATCATCCTTGCAGCCCTCAAGGCCCCACACATGGGAGGCGCAGGGTATGGACCAGGGCACCAGCAGCCCTGGCTCTGGGTATGCATGGTCCAACAGCTCCCCCAAAGTATGCACCCACATGTGAGCATGTTCCCCACGGGTGCAAGCACCTAGCTGCGTGGTGTTCCACGTCCCTCTGCGTGGGGCGATACACAGCAAGCCTCCCGGCAGGGCAGCCACACTGATGCTCCCCGGGGAGCCCTCCAGAACACCCCGTGCTGGCTCCCCATGGGGTTCCCATACGCCAGCCTGCAAGCAGGAGGGTCCCCAGAGGGGTGCCACATGTTAGCCCAGGAACGTGCCACGGCCATGCCAGCCAGCCTTACACCAAGGTCTTCTGCAGCAAGTGGGGGGTGCAGGATGTGTCCCCTTCCTGCCAGCCGGAGCAGCGGGCCCTGAGCGGGGTGGGCATGGGCACCATGGCGGGACGGCCAGCACGAATCGCCCTCGTGCTGGTGAATGTGAGAGATGTGCGTCACTGTTTTATAAATGTACAAATGCTCCCTAATAAAGAGGCACAAGTAGGTCCAGAGATGCCTGCGAGGGCTGATGGGGCAGAGAGATGGGTGAGACACCACCCTAGAGGAGAGGTGGTGGTGGGGCCCAGGGAACACTTTACAGCCCTGCGCTCACGTCCGAGGGGTGCAGGGTGAAACTGAAACAGGGGAGGCAGAGGGTGGGTGAAGGGGAAGGGGGGACCTGCTGGGGCTTTCCCTGGCAGAAGTGCTCCAGCTCCTGCCTTCTCCAGACCTTTCTCCATCTGCCCCAGCTACCCTGCAGCACAAAGAGAACATGGTAGGAAACAGAAGCTGACCTCTTGGTGAAGGCTGCCAGCACCAAGCACCACAGGTTTCCCTCTAAACCAGTGAAGGCTGAAAATGCCTGAGTTATCTGTGACAGCTGTGACACACGGCCACATCCCACAGCTCACACCACGCCCTGTGAGAAGAGCACTGAGGGATAAGCAGGGAAATAGCTACATCCTCCACATCTTTTTATCACCAAGAGGATTGGGTCCTTTTGGAACAAGACTGTCCCTGCCACCAGATTCTGACCCATCTGCCCCTCCAGGATGCCCCATCACTTCACCCACACCAAGATGGTAACTGGGAGCTCATGGTGCTTCCTGCTCTACAGTGAAGATGTGTCACAGGAGCTGGGCAAGGAGAGCAGGATTGTGTGGTGAGCCCACAAGGTCCTTCCTCAGAGTGTCCTCCAGCTCCTTCAGCACCATGCACAGCAGTGAAGCATGGCGGAAGGAAAGGCTGAGCTTCATGCATGGCCCATCCCGGCTTCTATGCCAATAAAGTGGCCTCAGGACCACTCCCAGGAGCCCTGCAGTGATGACCTAGCAAAGATTTGACATATCTTCTTTTCTGTTGCTCTCAGCACCTCCATTCTTTAATTTGACAACTTCCAGGTGCTATCTGGAAGTGACAGCTCCTGTAGTGTCTCCCACTTCTCCAAACAGGACAGGCAGAGGAGGTGAACCCAGCACCACACCCCGCCTGTGACATGACTCATGTCCCAGGGAAGATGGCACTGGGCTGAGGAGGGCCAGTGGGACAACCCAGGTTTAGTACCCCAGGGTCAACCACAAACTGCAGTGCTGTGGCCCCTGGGTGCCCCCTCCCTGTTCAAGGGCCACCAGGGGCTTGGTCCTCTGCAGAGATGGAGATGCTGCCACCTGGGGCTCACCCAGCACAGCGCTGCTTGAGACATCTGTAATGAGCCACATGAAATAGCTGGGGCATAATTAGAAGGGGATCCACTACAGTGAAACAGGCCCTTAATTTTAATGAGCACAGCCCTCTGGACAGATGCCAAGTACCTGATCACAGCAGGAGCGGCTGTGCTGGCGAGAGCTTCTGTCACCGTAGAGGTGACAACCCCAGAAGACACAGCTCCTGTGGTGTCAGTCCCCAGGGAGTAGGCACCAGGATGGAGCAGGCAGCAAGGATCTCTTCTGTCTATGGGGTAGGCATCTCCTTTGGGCACTTTCCAACATCCCTCCACTGCCACAAACAGTAATTACAGCTGTTCCCATAGAAAAGCTGCATTTCAAATAAAATAAAACCATGTAGCTTGGGAGCAGAGGGTTTGGAAATAAACCCCAAAATGCAGTGGGACATATGGTCTCACTGCTGTCACCTCCTCCCCAAGCATCTCCTGCCTGGAGAGGTTGCTGGTGACAGGCAACACCTGGAGAAAGAAGTGACTCTCAGCATGTCTGTATGACGTGCAAATGCCAGGCTCACTGCTTTGCTCTTTGATCGTTCGCCCATGACCCCCTTGCTGGAAAAATGGACTGGTGGTGCCAATCAGTCAGGCCAGGCAAGGGACACACGGCACCCACTTTCCAGCACTCAGCCCCTGACAGTGGGCAAGCAGGCTGGAAAAACCAAGGAGACAATCAAAGTCCAAGCAAGCTGCCTGCCTCTTCCCCCAGTGCCAGAGCTTCAGGGTCTTGCATTCTGCCAGTGCTGGAGTGGTGTGGCCCCAGAGAGGACATCCCTGGGCATAGCCAGATATGCTGACACCCCATGGAAGGAAACCCCTGAAGGCAGGCACACGCTGACAGCAGCTCTGCCTGCACCTACATCTTTCCTTCTTCATTGAAATGCTCTGATTTCCCTGAGCTTGGCCAGAAAAAACCCTAACCGAAGCCCCTCACGCCCTCCAGAGGGGCTCAGCAGTATGTTAGGCATCCAAGGCACTGGATGCAGGCACAGCCTGGCACCTGCCTGTCTGCTCCTCCTCAAGCAGAGCAGCTTCTTCTGCCTTCATTTACAGACAGGAGGAAAGGTTTGCTGGAGTTGGGTCCCAGCCTGAGGTCGGTAGAGCTGCTCCTGTAGGACAGGCAGTGAGGCACCACTGGCCCCTTCCCAATGAAAGCACAGGGAAGAAAGGGCATTGCACTTCCCCTTGCTCTCCAGCCTTTTCCTGGCACGGCCGCAATTCCCATATCCTCCCAAAGGTCAGCCATCAAACTGATTAATATTGCTGGGGCTGAAGTAGCTTTGCTATGGAGTTTGGCACAGCCTGAAGTGACCCAAGCAGGGCTAGAGAAGCAGGTTTTGCTTCCCTGCTCACAGGCTCACTGTTGTGTTTGCAGACACAGGAAAAAAAATCAGGGTGAGGAGAGAACAGCAGTAGCTTGTGTTTTCCCCAGTTTGAGTCCCTTTCCTTATCACAGTGTAGAAATGAGAGGGGAGGCAGGTGCCCACCCAGGCCCAGTGCATTCAGACGTTCCCTCTTGCGCTTCAGAGTGCTCTGAACCACCCCTTCACTCTCTCTTCTGAAAAACTTTCCAAGAGGAAGTTGCTCTGCCTCTCTTGATTGCTGTGGTGAGCCAGTAACACTTAGAAAATTTCCGCAAGGGAAGAAGAAGTCTACAAGGCAGGAGACAAGTTTTCTCCTGCCTCGTTGGTAAAACTGACCTTTCACTGCCCTGCCTCTGCAACTGGAGAAGTGCAAAAATCCACATGTATGAAAGTGCTGGTCAAACCTGAAGAGGGATCACAGAAAGTCTCTGTTTACACTCAGCCACCCACATCAGCACCCAGGGCTGCTCCTCCCACGCCTCTCAAAGGTGTCATTGTCCCGGTCTGGTGCCCTGCCTGCACCTGCCAGCCCTGTGAGGGCAGGAGAGAAGCAGAGCACAGCTGTGCCCATGTCCCCATTGTCACAGGTCTCTGCCATGTCCCAGTGAGCAACAGCCAGCATTCACTTCACAGCCAGCGCTCACCTTGCCCGCGTCACCAAACCCCTTCCCAAAGCTTCCTTCTTCAGGGTTTCGTCATGCTTTGATGCTGCAAATAACCTGGAAAACACTAGAACAGCTTCAAACCCTGCCAGCTCCCTTGAAAAGGGAGCAGTAACCGTGCTGGGAGTGCCACAAGCACTGTCATTTCCTCATACATATGTCAGAGCGAGGAGGCTCTGCTGGTATTGATAGTGCAGAGCGTCAAGTATGCAAATACCTCTAACTCAGTCTGGGCAAACAGCAGTGAGGCAAGAGCAACTTTATCTAGACAGTCTCATGATAATTAAATGACAATTCTGGGTTTCTTTTCACAGACAACTTGATTTGAAGCCACTTTATTACAATTTGGATACTCTTCTAATGCCTAATCACATCTTACTACTTGGTCTGCTTTTCAGAGGATAAATGTATCTGTAACACACCTGCATCTGCCTGCCTCCCTCCCTCTGTCCCAGATTTCCACTTAAAGGGAATTAAGGATGTGCTCAGGGAAGATCAAAAATAGAAATACTCAGTACAAGCTAACAGTTACTCTCTGAAATATAATAAAATTATATTTAAACATGTACACTCCAACACCATGGATACAGAGACTGGAGCAGGAAGAGATGAATGAGGTATCCTTGGAAAAGGCATACCACACAGCCCATGAGGTTTGCTGAGCACTAGCAGCTTTGATAAGTAATAGTGAGTAGGTTCAGTTAATTTTCTTGGGGGTGTCTCTTTGATACATATGTTTCATGAAGCAATAAAACATGATGAGTAAAGGGCTGGTGGGAAGAGCACATGGGGTCATGAAAATCATGCCTGGAGCAGGCAGCATGGGCACGGGACAGTCCCCACACCTCATAATGCAAATAGGAGCTGTAGGTGATGAAAACAGTCCAGGACAGGACTATAGTTGCTCTGCCCAACTCAGAACTGGAAAACACAAGTGCTGACAAGCCCTGAGATGTAAAGCAGTCCAAAAAAGGGTAAAAGCCATGCAGAGAGTGCAGATCCAGCACTAGTGATCCAACACTGCTCAGATCCAGTTTCTGGCCTGGGAGCTTGCTTCGGAGCTGATCCCAGATCCTGGAAGGCAGAGTTCACCTCACTTGAGCAGCCTGCTCAGGTAAAGGATGTTGCAGGTGCTTGGGGAAAGAAGCATCTCTGTAAGGAATCTGTCCTGCCAGCTGCAGACAGAATTTATACAACCAGCCAGCACCTACCACCACACAGATCCCCAGCGGAACACCCACAGGTGCCTCATGAATGAATCAGCCAGACCCACCGGTACATCTCTCCATTTTATTAGTGTAAATGCACCCCATCCCCCCTCCTTTCCCCCCTATTAAATACAAACCAGGAGCAGAGAGCGGCTCCTCAGTCGCTTTCTCCTTAGGAGATGCACAGCCAAACCCTCTGCCATGCCCATCAGTGTCAGGCACAATGTCCCTCGACCCTGAGGGCAGCCCCACAGCGAGGAGGGATCCCACCTCTGTCAGGAGGCTCTCGTCTGAGGGCTGTGACCTCCGACGTCTTATCAGTACTGCGAAGGCCAAAGCGGCCTGGGTCATGGTTCCCATGGGGAGCAGCTCACGGTACGTGAAATCAGCAGGATCCCCTTCGGCATCCCCTACACCCGCCGGTCCCAGGGGCCAAGTTCCTCACACCCCAACCAGCCAGGAGCACTCCAGCTCATTGCCAAGTGGCAAAACCCCAAAACCAACATCCTTATTGCTCTTTTGGGATGGGATGTACCCCATTCCACTGTCCAAGCTTGTAGCAGGCACAGGGACATGTCCCTCCCTGTACAACCAGGCCAATGCTCCAAAGGAGCGAGTGGCACGGTCCTGTCCCAGGACACTAGGGGAACTACGAGGGATCACTCCAGGCCCTGTGGCAGGGGGACTTTGGGCTCTACATTCCCCCAGTTGAGGGGGGACAGCAAGAGACAGGGCAGCCCATCTCCCCAGTGCTCAGCAGCAGGGCCAGGACAGAGGGATGGGGCCAGCAGCCAGCAGCTCTGGATGAGGAGCCAGGCATTCCAGCTTGCAGCTCAGTGACTCTGACCCCATCTTGCCCCGGGGTCTGCACAGCCGTGGCCGCTTGAGAAAGACCCAGGCACCCCGGGCTGGCAGACCCCGGCCTGGGCAGCCCCAGTGGGGCAAGTCATGAGCTCGGACACCAGCAATCCCTGCGGCCGCTGGAGAAGGAAGACAGATTTGGGCAGCAGAAGAAGTGGAGTGGGCAGGCAGGCATGGCATGGCAGGGCCAGCCCCTCCACGATTCAGGTGGTTCAGGTGCTGTTCCCCTGCTCCTGCTCAAAAAGGACCATGGCCAGCTGGGAGCGAGAGCCTACACCCTCCAGGCTGCTCTGCACACAGCGGTGGTAGATGTCCTCGCTGAGCCGGGGGTTGCAGGCCTGGTGCCGGTAGTGCTGCAGCAGGGCAGGCTCCACTGCCCGGAAGACGTGGAGGTTGGAGTACTTGATGAACATGTCATAGATGTCCAGGGTCTCCAGGATGTCCTCATTCTCCTGCACGTCCCCCGCCATGCGGGTGCGTGCTGCCATGTAGTCAGCATTGTAGAAGCAGGCTTCATGGAAGACATCACGGTCAAAGCGCCCCATGTCCCGCAGCAGGTCCAGCGTGGTGGGTGGCACCTGGTTGTGGTAAGCAATGGCTGGGTTGTAGCCCTGGAAGTGGATGGGGAAGAAAACCTGCCAGTTGTTTATGGTGTTCATCCGGCAGCGGTTCAGGAAGTCAACAGTGACCTCTGTCCCCACGCCAGCCACAAAGAAAAGTGTGTCCACGGGATGCTTCTTGGAGATAATATCCATGACCTTGATTTGGGAGGGTGCATCCGTCTTAACGCTGATCCAGGGGATCTTTACCTCGGCATACTTGCGCTCGTACTCGGTGATCTGGGACTTCACAGAGGCAAAGATGTCATTCTGGGTGACCTGCTGGGCCTCAAAGGGGTCATAGATGAAGAGGAACGTGAGCACCGCGTTCTCGCTGCTCTCAAAAGCAGCTGCCGCATAAGCCTCCAAAAAGCGGGCAGCGTAGTCCCGGTCATGGGCCGTCAGCGGCAGGATGACATTGATGCGACTGGCCTCTGTCACATAGGGCATGGGGATGATCTCCACCTCGCTGAGGGGCCGCACCAGGTGCACTCGCTTAGTGACGGAGTGGCTGTGCCCCTTCTGGGTGACCACCTCCACCTGAAGGTCCAGCGTGTACTCCATGCCACGTGTGGGGTCGAAGCGCCGGTACCCGTTCACCAGCTGCTGCTTGCGGATGCGGAGCACTGGCTGGTATTTGCGGTTCAGCTCCTCCATGGCCGTGGCCACCACATCGGCCACATCCGCCAGGTCCGCACCATGCAGCTCACACTTGGGGGAGCCATCCACACAGGCATAGACCTGCTCCTCTGTGAAGTAGTCCCAGCGCAGCACCTCAAAGCGGGTTTTGGGCTGGAATGGGGGCGGGATGCCAATGGGCCATGTGGCGACATGATCCCCATCAGCAGACAGGCTGCTGGCATTCTGGATCTCCATCTGCAAGACAAGGGATGGAGGAGTGAGAGCCAAGGCAGGCACAAGTAGGTCTTCCAGCTCCGGCAGCACTCAAGCTGACTCCTGATACTCAGAGATCAGCCACAGCTGGCTCAAAGAGCAGTGCCAGAACAACTCTGTTCTCAACCTGACTCCTGTCCAGCACCTCAGGTTTTCTCCCCCACCCTATTCAGCCTTTATGACAGATCTCTGCACCCTTCTGGCTTCATCACCCTGAACCACCACTGCATGTCCAGGACCCATCTATGTCCAAAGCTGCTTTCCAGACAGCACCACTGCCTCTGTAGCCACATGAGCTCAGCTGATCCTGTCCAACAGCAGGATCAGGTGAGAAACCTGCAGAGAAACCAGAAAGCCCATGGGGATGACAAATGGAACCAAGGCCCTCCCAGCCAAGCCAGGTCTCACCTGGAGCTGCTGGATCTCCTGATAGGTTCTCTCAAGCTCCACCTGCGCAAAGTACTTGTGCAGCCGGTACATCTGGAGGGGATCCAGCACAGGGTGGACAGTGAAGGCGCTCTGGAAACGGAGGTCGGTCTCCCGTTCAGGGTCTGCGTTCTTCCCCAGCTCAAAATAGTGGTAATGCAGACCCTGTGCCAGCCAGGAGAGATAGGTCATAGCCAGCCCCAACCTGTACTCCCACACCACCAGATGCCAGCACAGCAAGCTCAAAGGATGTCAGGGTGCAACAGCTAGTCCTCCCAGGACCTGAGAGCCCACAGGGAGGAGGGAAAACACTGGGCCAGGATCCAGCCATCTCTGCTGTAGAACCTACCTCATGTTCCTCAGCACAGTTGACACCTGTGTAGTCAATGATGCAGCGGCCCAGCCACTCATCGGGCCGGGCACTGAGGATGTCATTGCGGCAGCTCTCCAGGTGCTGCTGCAGGAGCAGGAGGAGGCTGCGGGACAGCAAGTAGCCAAACCCTCCGTAGCAGTAACGTCCCTCAGTGTCCCCACCGATGAACTCCTCAGGACGACCCAGGTAGAGGTGGGTGTCAATGCTGAGGTGGGCAACCAGGCGGCTGATGCGGTACGCCTCCGTGTAGGTATCATCCTGCACCAGGAAGAACCAGTCGAAATCGTTCACGTAGTGGTCCAGAAGGTACCTGATGGTCTGGTACATGTTCCAGATGGGCCGCTCGTCACTGTGTGTCACCACCGTCATGCCATGGGGCACCTTGCGGCCCCGCGTGCCTGTGAAGTACACCAGACGCTCCAGGCGGTGGGCCAGCGTGCGGTTGACGGCCACCCCCAGTGTGTTCAGCGTGCTCTTGGAGGTCAGCACACCCACGAAGAGCCGCTGCCGCATCCCCAGCTCCGTGCTGATGTACCGAGTCCTGCAAGAAGAAGACAACGTATGGCCCCTAGGGCACTGCAACTCACCCCAGCCTGCACCCTCCCTGTTGTAACCAATGGCACCAATCTCAGTTCCTCTGCAGGAACTGCTCCCAGGCTTCAGCCAGGCACACAAGACATCACCCCAGTGTCACCAGCTGCCACTATGCCTGTGTCAGAGGCACTGCAGAGCACTTTGCTGAGGTCCCCCGTCAACTTGAGACCAAGGGGGACCCTACCTTCCCATGAGCTGGCTAGTCCAGCTCAAAACAGATGCTCTCAAAAGGCTGAGCACAGCTAAAATCAGGAAACAGGGCTGCACAACTCAGCTCTAGCAGGGACATGACCCATCAGACACCCCCAACCATGAGGCTAGACCCAGCCAGGTCAGCTGAACTGGGAAGCACCACCCCTGCTAGACATACTGCTCTAGAGCAGGCAGGCAGGAGAGCCCGTGCTGCCTTCCCTGGGGAAGCCAGAACCCACACAGGTTGCTGAAGCCAGCAAGGGGCTGGTTGTGTCCCCCTCCCCACCACGGCCCCCAGCTGTTGCACTCACAATGACTTTCAGGTTTAATTCTCCCAGTCTGGTGCAGCAACAGGAAGCGACCCCCCCCATCACGTCCCCCAACCGCCGCCTGGTACACAGTGGCCCCATTCAGCCCCCTTCATCCGCCCACCACCTCACCAGGACAAGGAGGCCCTTTCACTGCCTGTTCCCTGTCATCCAGGGGACGCTGGGACGGGGCTGCAGCCGACTCCGACTCCGGAGCAGGCTGGCGTTTACAGCGCTGGGTGGGGACGTGCCACCACGGGAGGGGTCCCTGCGCGGACAGGAGGGGACCGTGGCAGGGTGCCCGGCAGCACGTGCTGCAGCAGGCAATCATCGCACAGCGGGCAGCAGCATGGGCAGGAGGCTCTTCTGCTGCGGGCTGGGGGCAAGGTAAAGTGAGGCACAGGGGAGGAAAGGAAGCAGCTGGGAAAGGCACTCGCCGTGAGGAAAAACCCGTCTGCAGCCCTAGGTGGCTGAAGGGAGGGCAAAGCACACCGCTGGGCCTTCTGTCACGCCCCCCTGTAAAGCTCCCCAGCCCCGGCACGGCAGGCAACTGAATCTCGCCCGCAGCTACCCCCAGATAAACCCCGGTGAGCGGCGGCCCAACTCCCACAGCCCGGCCCGGCTCCCCCGCACCTGACGGCCTTCTTGGCGGCCCTGCCGGGGCTGGGCGGGCGGTAGGGCACGACGCGGGGCTCCCAGTTGTCAGCGCCCAGCGCGGCGAGCACGGCGTTGGGCCTGCGCGCCGCGTTGCCGTTGGCGGGGCC
>VXAZ01006554.1:189487-219459 GCA_013399875.1 Gymnorhina tibicen
GTTCGGGGGGCCCGGGGCGGGCGGCAGCAGGTGGGTAAGTCCCGGCGCCAATGAGCAGGCGCTGGGCTCCCCTAGCAACAGTGCCCGCGCCAATGGGCGCCGCGAGCCGCCCGCACTGCTGCCCGCAGCCCTGCCCGGCGCCCCGCCATCCCGTGCCATCCCATGCCATCCCTACACCAGCCGGCCAGCCGTGCCATGCCGCATCCCCGGTCACCCGGGCCGGCAGAGCCCTGCTCTCACTCCACACAGCATCGCCCATCCCCACCGGGGCCGGAGCGTCGCTCCTGGGCTCTACGGGTAAAGTCCAATCCTGCTTAGCATCCCCTCGGGGGCTCGAGCAGGGGCCCAGCGCTTGGCTGCCCGCTCCCTGCCCGCCTGCTTCCTTGGGATTAGGCTCTGTGCTCGGCTTCCCCACGGGGATTTGCCCTGGCTGGTGTTGCCTTCCCCAGCCAAACGGAGGGAGGAGGTTGCCGGCAAGGGATGAGATGCCACTGGAGCCTGTCTGGGCAGCAGCAAGGTGCTGGGCAACAGGAAGCCTTGACTGCAGCCTTTGCCCTCTTCCCAGCTCCTTCCCAGAGTGCTGTTTTTGTGAGCTGTCCTGAACTGGCCGCTTAAACTTGGCACTTGGAAGAAGTGATGCTGGCCTGGGGACAATTTGTGACAATAAGCCCATTCTAAACCAACTGAGCCTGTAAAGGGACTAGGGGAGCGAAGGGGTGATGGAACTGGCTCCAGGTGGGAGCAGGCAGATGGATGTTGTAATTAGGTTTAAACTGAAGCTGGATCAGTCTTTGCAGGGGATTATGACCCCTCCGTCTGTGTAGGCGCTGCAGGGGGCCCGATAACTGTTTGCTCAGCATCCCGGCACAGCCTCAGCATTATGGGTGAGCCCTTGGGTAAAGGGCAGTGCCAGCTATGGCTAGTGCCCTTCCAGCCCCATGGATTGGCATGGGAGGGCTGGACCTAGTGTGAAGGCCCAATTTGTTTTTACAAGGACAGTAGGAGCTGGAGCAGAGATGAAAAATAGCCAGAAATATGATTAGAGGATTGGAGAAAATGCCTTGGAGTACAAGCTTAAAGAGCTCAATCTGTTTAGCCTATAAAAATAGAAGACTGAGGGGTGACTTAATTACTGAGCATAATTACTTCACAGGCAGAAAATACCAGGTTGTGGAAGTCTCCCGTTAATCGAGCAGGGAAAGGGTGCCGGAGAGGCATGGGCAGGAAAATTGAAGCCACAGACAAATTATTAAGCGATACGAAGCTCCTGGGGGTACAGACAGGCTCTCTGGGGACAGCACGTCCCTTCAGCCACACATTGGGTGACAGTCTCCACCCCCACTGATGAGGCTGCTCCCCCATTCCCTCCCTTCCTGCCCAGGTAGTGGGGGGACGGAGCAGGATTTCTGGAGGCTGGGTGCTGAGTGGTGGGATCGCTGCCAGGCATGTTCCACCAGGTCCTCCATTCTCCTTGTGTCTCTCCCACCAGGTGGGGCGGGTGCCGGGACACAGTTCTTCCCGCGAGCTATGAGGCAGGAGTGGAGATTTTGATGCCTCTCCCAGGAGTCCCCAGAGCCATGACTGCAACTGTGCAGACGCTGCGGTTCAAGCTGCTGCCACACGAGCCAGGCCAGGAGTGGGGGCACAGCTGCCAGCAGGAAATTGAGCGTCGCTACCAGGTGGTGCCCTCAGTGGTTTGCGCCATGTGCTGCCTTTTTGGCATCATCTACTGCTTCTTCGGTGAGCCAGGCCAGCCCAACAGCTGATGGGGCAAGTGGGGAGGAGGGCAGAGGGGAGCTGGGGGGTGCTGGCTATCCACTCCCTGACTATGGTGATCTCTCCACAGGCTACCGCTGCTTCAAGGCTGTCATGTTCCTGACAGGGCTGATGTTCGGCTCTATCATCATCTTCATGCTGTGCTACAAGGAGAGGGTGCTGGACACACAGCTGAGCGTGGAGGCCTCAGTGGGCATTGGGTTGGGCATTGGAGTCTTGTGTGGGCTGGTCACCATGCTGGTGCGCAGCGTTGGCCTCTTCATGGTGGGGCTGCTCCTGGGGCTGCTGCTGGCGGTGGCCACGCTGGTGGTGATGGAGCAGTTCTACCACCCACCAACGGTGTGGATCCCCATCGCGCTGCTCCTGGGTGTGGGGATGCTCTTCGCTGTCCTCACTCTGCAGTGGCAGCGCTTCTTCACCACCCTCTCCACCGCCGTCTTCGGCAGCGCCATCATGACCGTCACTGTCGACTACTTCATCGAGCTCTTCCTCCTGGTGCAGTACATCTATGAGCGCATCAAGGTGGCCCCTGCTCGCCCCGTGTGCTGGTACAGCTGGGTCATTCTGGGCGTCTGGCCGCTCCTCACCACGCTGGGTGTCCTGGTCCAGTGGAAGGTCACAGGCGAGGGCTACTCCCATACAGAAGGTGTGTGGGCAGTGGGGTAGGTGGGAATGGCACGCACAGGGTGAGCTGGGAACCTGGGAAATGGGGTGGAGATTTCCAGCACCTGGTTCGCATGGACAGATATGGGTTTCAGGACTCTGTGGCTGCACGCCACCCAAGGGAGGCCTAGTTGCACAAAGATGGCGCTGGTTTGACTGCAGGGATCATTTGGATGTGCTCCCCAGTGCTCACAGGCCTCTTTGCTCCACAGTGATCATCAGCCGGCAGCAGCGCCGCGTGCAACTGATGCGCATCAAGCAGCGGGAAGACCGAAAGGAGAAGAAGAAGAAGCGGAGACCCCACCACCCACCACCCCACCAGCACAAAGCCCACCCCCCCGAGCCTGCTTACCGCCGCAAGCCCAACCCTGTGCGCCGCTTCGATGGGGATGTGCTCTCCCCCGTGAGTCCCACAGCCAGGGTAGAGATCTCCCCCAGCCTCCACAGCCATTCCTTCTCCATGTGGGTGGGCTGGGGCTTGGAGAGGTGCCCAGGCACCAGTTGACATCTGAGCTCATTGAGGGATGAAACCGGGGCATCCCAGGTGCTGGGCAACTCAGGAAGGGCTAAGCTGGGGCATTACCACCACGGAGCACTTCAGCCTTTGCAAGCAAATGAAAACTGCTGGCCAAGAGCACTGTGGGCAAAGTAGAAACAAGCAGCAGGCGAGGTGCAAAATGCCCAGGGGAGGGATAAGGCTGTGCTCCCTGCTGTGGCCAGCCACTGGAAAGCCTGAGTGCTGGGGATTCCATTGGGCTGTTTTTGAGGGGGGCCAGGGAGGGGCTGCTGCAGCATTTAGGGTGGGGTGGGGTTCAGTGGTCCAGGAGCAGAGCCCCCCTCACTTTCTGTTCTCCCTCTCTCGCAGAGCTACATCCAGAGTTTCCGAGAGCGGCAGACGGGACCATCGCTGAACAGCCTCATCGCCAGCTCCCATGCCGTGGTGGACCTGGACTATGACTGCAGCTCCACCGTGCCCCTCACCACGGGCTCTGGCCCTGCCGTGAGGGTATAAGCCAACCCAGTGACCTCGAGCAACACCAGCACCCCAGCCTGTTCTGACAGAACCCCTGAGACAGGCAGGGCTTTGTCCTCGGCCCCAAGTGGCCACATGCGGCTTGGGGCTGCAGATGGAGACCCTTCTTGGAGACACATGGGACTTGTCTGTGGAAGCCCCAGCTGCCTGTGGGGCCCAAAGGTGCTGGGGAAGCCATTTGGCAGGGACTCAGCCCAAGGACCAGAACCCATGGACGTGCAGTGCGAGTGGCTCTGCTGGGGTGGTGGGTCCCCGAGCCCCCACTGCTGTGCGTTACCCTACGGCCCGGGCACGCTCATCCTGCATCTTAACATTTCCCCATATTTGAGTCCCCGACTTCCCAAGAGCAGCTCCCCATGCCTTCCCCTACCCCATTGCACCCCCAGCAACTCCCCAAGTGCCTGTCCCCTATGTCCCTTCCTCAAAGAGCAGGTCCCACAGCCCTTTTCCCAGCAGGGACTCCCTTGAGCATGTGTGCCCTGTCCCACCCTGTCCCCAAGAGAAGCTCCCAGGCAACGCTTCCCAAAACCTGCCTCCTCAGAAGATCCTTCTGCCCTAGCCACCCTCCCTACACCCCAGAGCGGCTCGCCACTCCTTTTTCCCAGGCTGGACTGGGGTGGTCCTGGGGCAGAGACTGCCATGGCCAGGTGGTTCCCAGGGCGATGCTGGCAATTGGTGCCTGTCCAGCAGGAGCTGCGCTGGTAGGGTGCATCCCCCACAAAATGTTTCGATGGGAGACAGGACATTGGCTCCAGCCTTTGGGCAGAGGCTGGGCTGCCTCAGGGATGCGGGGACCCCTGCAGCATCAGAGACCGTCGCTGTTTTGCTGGCGACTGGATTTTTATAGTGGCCGGGGGACCCTGGGGCAGGGCAGGGCAGGAGCCCCTGCCCAGAGCACTGCTGCGGGCAGAGGCTCACGCCTTGTATATATTTCTCTTGCTGTGATTTGTATTAACTTATTACGGAGTGAGCCAGGATTTCCCTATGGCCAGGCAGGCAGGATGGTGGTGAGACTGGACCGGGGAGCCCTCTGCTTTGGGAGCCCCCCCAGCCCAGCCCAGCCCAGCTGGCCCCGCTGCCCCAGGAACTGCATGTTTCTGCCAGGCACCCCCTTCCCGCAGCATTGTGCTGCCATCCCCCTTTTCAGTCTCTTTTGTAAATGTGCCAAACGCTGCTGAGGCCTCGGCCACACAGTAAAGAGCCTTTCGGAGTCTGGCGTGCAAGGCCAAGGGCTGCGTGGGGGGCAGGGGTGAGGGGGGTCCCGAGGGCCAGGCTTCCGGGGATGCTGAGCAGGATGTAGACTGGTGCCACCACCTTTTCTCTTAACGGGACCCCGGCTCGCTGGTGTGGAAGAAGCCATGTCAGAAAAAAAGGCTGTTTAATGCAGAGCCCTGGGGCTGGAACAGGCGGGGGATGGTGTCCGTGTGTCTATACATGCCAGGGGGAGCGTGACCCCATCTCCCAGCAGTGGCATCCATCAGTCTGCGTGCAGGCTCTGAGTACTGCATCCTGGCTTCTAGCTCCCTGTGGGAACAACGGGAGTCAGAGCTGGAGCATTGCCAGAGCTGGTGGGGCACCCAAAAGGTGTATCCCAGACAGGGAGGAACAGACCTCTGGCCTTGTATCCAACCTGCTCCCCCCAGCCCAGCACTCAGACTCTTGCAAGCAGTGGGGGATGGGGACAGGGCTTTTGGTTTCCCTTCGCTGCAAGGCACAGCAGCACTGGCAGTGGTGTCCCTCCAGGTGCCCACTCACCCTCCACGAGGAGCCGGGCAGTGGAGCGGTCATCGAAGGCATCACAGGTGTAGGAGTCCTCGTCTTCAGGGCCCACGCGGTGAATGATGAGTGTGCGGTAGCAGTCCAGATTGCAGATCTCATACTTGTCACCGGCAAAGATCTCGGTGTCCCCACGGAGCCAGCGCACCCGGCCCCGGGCGTGGGACACGGTGCACTCCAGTGTCGCCTTGTGCCTCGCCAGCACCGTCTTGTCCCGCAGTGGCTTCACAATCCGGATTGGCAGCGCTGGCGGGTGGGGGCAAGGCGTCAGCATCGTGGGGTGAGCGGGCTTCCATGGGGACACCACAAGCTGAGCTGGTACACCCCAGCCCTGGTGCTGGGAGCCCAGCCAGACCTTGCAGCCTGCACTGGTACCTTCCACCTGCAGACTGGCCTCCGAGATGACCATCCTGGCTTCGAAGCGGATGAGTCCCTTGTCCTCAGGGCGCACACCACAGAACAGCAGGAAGTGCCGGGTCCCTGGGGAGGGAGAGGCTGGCTCAAGGCAACAGCAGTAGGCACCCACAGTAGGCAGGGGGGCAGGGACCCCCCTTTGTCTACACAAACTCCTCTTGCTTGAATTTGCCCCTTCCTGTCCCCAAACCAGGTGTGGAAACACCTGCACCCCTACCTTCTTGCCGTATCTTCACTGTGCTGGAGACCTTGATTTTCTCTCCATCCCGAAACCACTCGCCCTTCACATCCCCATGTGACACCTCGCAGGTGAAGACTGCGTTATCACCCTCCCGCACCTGGACGTCCTGCAGCTCCTGCACAATGTAGACCTGGCGCTCTGCAGGTAAAGGACAGGGTGCCAGGGCAGCCAAGGATGAAGGGAGCAGGCAGCGCAGTGTTTGGATGTGTGCACACTGCCAGGAGCTGGGTGACCGTACCCTGGACGTGCAGCATGGCGGAGGCCCGGCAGTCACCTGCGTCGCAGGTATAGCTGCCAGCGTCGGTCAGCTCGCAGCGGCTCAGCTGCAGGATGCGGCGCCGTCCCGCTGAGTAGATGCGGCAGTTGGGCCCCGGCCGCAGCTCCTGTCCGTCCTGCACGGGGGCAAACAGGCAGCACCCCACTGCTTTGGTCCCTCTGCTCTGTCTGCAGCCCTGGCAAGGAGGGCAGTGGCCAGGGGACAAAGCAAGGAGGAGAACACGGCCAGGTGCTGCTGGAGGGGATTGGGGTGAACCCTCACCTTGAACCATTTCACCTCTGCATTGGGGCGAGACAGCTCACACTCGAAGCTAGCGACCCCTGTCTCTGGGACCCCTAGGTCTCGTGGGACCCTCACCATAGTGACTGGAGGCTCTGAGGAGGCAGGACACAGGACAGGAAGGTTTGGTAGGACAAAGGCATGGACTTGGGGCTGCAGGGAAGAGTAGCTGTGGCTGGGCATTTCAGCATGGGGTGAGAGTGGGACTACCCATGGGCAAGCACTCATCAGTGGTGTTCCAGCTGGCTCTGGACCCAGACCCTGGCTGGATGTCCCCACTGCTCAGCTCACTTCTCCTCCCTGAGGACATGGGGACACTTACCAGCACACTGTCACCCCTGTCCAGGACAGGGGGACACGTGCCCAGGATGGCCTAGCTCAGCCTTGGTGTCTCCCCCGGTACAGAACAGCTGCAGGTCAGACAGTGCCAGTGCCACACACCCCCCAGCCTGCTCCAGGGACCATACCCCGCACACGCAGGTGGGCGCTGCAGCGCAGAGTGTCAGCGGTGAAGGTGATGGTGCCCGAGTCTTCCAGTGCAAGTCTCTCCAATGTCAGGCTGTGCCTGCAGCCTGTGGCACTGATCCGGCACATACTGCTGGGCTTCACCCGGATGCCATCCCGTGTCCAGACCCCAGTCACACCAGGGTGAGACAGCTCCAGGTGAAAGGTAGCTGTCTCCTTCTCAAAGGTCTCCACGTCTGCCAGTGGTATCCGGATCGACACCTTCCGGGCTGTGAGGGACCCGTCTCTGTGAGTAGGTGTCTGCTCCACCACAGAGCCCCTAGCTTCCCAGTCTGTTCTTGCTGAAGTGATCCTCTAAATCCAGCTATTTGTACCAGACTCCCACTCCTGCCCCCACACACCTCTCTGCTTGACCACCCCTTCTAGCCAAGTGCCAGCTCTGCCCACACACTCCCATTGCAGCAGTTGGGTGCCCTCCCTGTCCCCATCCCCATCCCTGTTGCCTTCCGTCCCCATCCCCAGCCTGGTACTCACGCTCCACATGGAGCTTGGCCTGCGTGCGGTCGTGCAGGCTCTCGCAGCGGTAGGTGCCACGGTCGGCGGGGCTGAGGCAGCGGATGGTGAGGGTGCGCCGGCACCCCGACTCCTGCAGCAGGTACTTGCTGCTCGGCTGAAGGAGGATGCCTTGCTTCAGCCACTGCACCTCGGCGGCCTCGTGGCTCACCTCCACCTCCAGGCACACATCCCCCTGCTCCTCTGCCACCACGTCCTGCAGCTTCCGCACGAACAGCACCTGTGCCTCTGCGTGGCCCGTGTGCTGGATCAGCAGCTGGCCCCAGGGCTGTGTCTTGGGCTGAGCCCCAGCTTTCTCCTTCCCCCTCACCTTGTACACTCAGCCGAGCTGTGCTCACCAGCCCCTCGGCGTTGGCTGTCACGGTGCCTGCGTCACCTGGCTGGCACTGCCGGAGGGTGAGGCTGTGGCACAGCCCACTCCTTGTCACCAGCAGCCGCTCACTGGGGACCACAGGCTGGCCATTCAGCTGCCATGTCACAGCCACGTCTTCAGGGGACACCAGGCACTTGAAGGTGGCGTCCTCCCCCTCCATCACTGTCAGGCTCTGCAGATCCATGATGATCTCCACCACCCTGGGGACTACAGCCGTGTTGTCAGGGCACAGCATCAAGGACCTCCTGTCCTGTAGAGACGCTGAGCATTTCCGCAATCCTGACATCACTGTGCCAGCATCCCCACCACCCCCACGGAACATGGGTCCCCGAGGTGGTGGGGAAGCCTTGGGCTCACCCTGAACCGTCAGCGTCGCCAGCGTCTGGTCGTCGTTGGACTCGCAGCAGTACTCGCCGGCATCCCCGGGCTCCACGCGGCTCAGCACCAGCGACCGCTCCCGTCCCTCTGCTGTCATCTGCCGGCGGGGGCCAGGCGCCAGCACCCGCCCGTCCTTCCGCCACACCACGTCGCCCCGCGCCTTGCACAGCTCGCACCACAGCACCACCCGCTCGCCCTGCCGCGCTCGCACGTCCGACAGCCCGCGCAGGAACTTCACCCGCAGCTCTGCGCGGTCAAACCCCCCATGTCAGCACCCGCTGCCAGGGCAGGGGGATCCGCGGGCACCCCCGCTGCCCCCCTGCCGCCCACCTCGGACGTTCACGTCGAACTGCATCTTGTCGTGGGGTGAGAGGCAGGTGTAGGTGCCAGCGTCCTCCATGGCCACGTTGTGGATAATGAGGCTGTGCACGCGGCCGTCCCGACGCAGTTCGCAGCGCTCGCCGGCCACTGCCGCCTGCTGCGGGCCCAGCCAGGTGACATCAGACCGCTCTGTGGAGGTGATGGCAGAGAGCACGGCACTGCCGCCCTCCAGCACCAGCAGCTTCTCCTGCTCCTCTCGTTTGTTCACGAACAGCACGGGGGCCTCTGCCGGGGGAGCACTGGGCTCAGCTGTGCCCCTGCCAGTGGCACCAGCACGGGATGGGGCTGCACAGCATCCCGGCGTGAGGCAGGATGAGACTGCTCCTGCCCTCGGCATGGGTGAGGGACACCTCCAGGCTCACCTTTCACACGCAATGTGAAATGCACCTCATCATCACCAGCGTCGCAGAGGAAGATGCCACCGTCACCCATCTCTGCTTGCTTGATGGTGAGACTGCGTGTGGGACCCTCGCTGCACACCAGCAGCCGCCCACCTGAGCACAGCGTCTGTCCATCCTTCTGCCACTGCACTGCCGCTGTCTCCGGGGACAGCCGAGCCACCAGTGTCACACTGTCCCCCTCCTGCACCTCCAGCGGGCTCTGCGCCTCTTCCTTGTTGACAATGCACACAGGCCGGGCTGAGGGGTGCAGGGGACAAGGCAGGGTTCAGGGATGTCCCCACAGTGTGGGGCAGTGCAGGGATAGGACTGCTGCAAGTGGAGAGGTGATCCCTCAGTGAGTCACCATGGGGTAGGAGGGCTGTGGGGCTGGCTGGGGGTCATGGTGGGACCAGACAGAGGTCCCAGAGGGGCAGGCATGCAGGCTGGAGGGGTCTGGCAGCTCAGGGTTCATTCAGGCAAGGGATGGCAGCAGAGCCCATCACTCCCACATCACTCCCCACACAGGCAGCACAGCTTAGACCATTAATTTCATTGTACTCCTCCATCCAGAACACCTTGCTGGGGAGCCAGGGCACCTGCCTGCAACAGGCCTCCCACCCTGCACAGCCCTCCATCTCCAGCTGATAAGGGTCTGGGCTGAGCTCAGCCTTTGGCAGCTGAAACAGGAGGAGCGGCGCCTGGGAGCCAGCCAAGGCTAAATTTAAACAGCCCCTGGCTGGGGGAGGCAGCAGGGACATGTCTCGCCACGACCCTGACATGTCCCTTTCTGACCAACAGCTCCTGTAGGACTGGGGACAGGGCTCCCACCCTTCCCTAGCTTACTGCCACCCTGGCCTCTGCCATCAGCAGGGTCACAGAGGCTTCCCCTCTCCTTGTCCAGGTCTGTGGCATGATCCCACCATTCTGGGGGTCCCTAGGGTTCTGAGCCAGCTCACCCGACACCTCCACATTTGTGACCAAGCGGTCGCTGGCAGCATCACAGACGTAGCACCCTGCGTCGCTGGGCTGTGCCCCATTGATGGTGAGCTGTCGCAGCACCCCACGTGCCTCAACCTGCACCCGTTCACCCGGATGCACCTCCTGGCCATTCCGGAGCCAGCGCACGATGGCGTCGGGCCGGGAGAGCTCACAAGCCAGCACCAGATCTTCCCCGGCCACCAGGCAGCGATGTACTACGGTGCCCGTGCTGCCCACGATGGTCACTGGTGGCTCTGGGGCTGGAGAGATGGGCTGTCACCACAAGAGCAGCCTGTGCTGGGTGTCGCAATGGCCAGACCCTGTCCAGACTCCTCTGGCTGCAGCTGAGCAACACAGGGGTTTCCACAGGGCCACCACATGGGTGCAGCTC
The DNA here is from genome assembly GCA_013399875.1 of Gymnorhina tibicen. Taxonomy (NCBI): domain Eukaryota; kingdom Metazoa; phylum Chordata; class Aves; order Passeriformes; family Artamidae; genus Gymnorhina; species Gymnorhina tibicen. The sequence goes on from VXAZ01006554.1 coordinate 199,866, forward strand.
ACTCCCCATGTGCCCTCCACCAGCCTTCCTATGCTCACTGCCACCCAGCCCAGCCTCACACCACCCTGGCAGCAGCCACAGACCCACCTCAGTCCTCTCCCCCTGGCCATCCCCACCGGGACCTCCTGCTCACCTTCTACAGTGATGAAGAAGACGATGCTGTCATCACCGGTGTCACAGAGATACTCCCCAGCATCCCTGCCCGTGGTGCCCAGGATCACGAGGGATCGGCGCACCCCATCCTCCTCCAGCCGCACACGACCCGTGTCCTGCAGCTTCTCCCCATCCTTGTACCACTTCACTTCCCCATGGGTGTGTGAGAGGTGCACCTCCAGCACCAGGTCCTCCATGGCCCGGCAGCGCCGGTGGGTTGGCAGGACATCCTTCTCCAGGATCCTGACCAGCGGATCTGCAGCATCCAGCACCAACAGAGCTGAGGTCTCTGGGGTTTGTGCACCCACCACTCCACACCAGGCTCTTCCCTAGCCTCATGCTCACCCAACACTTGGATGGTGAAAGTCACTGTGTCATTGGTGGTGTCACAGGTGTATTTTCCAGAGTGCTCAGCTTGGGCAGCAGGGATGAGCAGCCGGCGATGGGAACCCTCCTCCTCCAGGACCAGGCTACCTCCAGCCTCAAGCCTGACCCCCTCCTTTGCCCAGCACACGGGTGCATCTGCACGGGACAGCTCACAGCACAGTGTCACCGTCTCCCCCGGGGACACCGTCATGACAGGGACAGGTCTGCAGGGCTTCAGGATCCTCACCGGAGGCTCTGCAGGTATGGCATGTCTGTGACACAAAGCAACGCAGGGACAACGCAGCCCTGGGCACTCCTCTGCTGCCAGCTCCAGGTGAGCACCTGTGCTGGGCAGCCCAGTGGATGGGCACCCACTGGTGGCCAGAACCACATCAGCACCTCCACTGACCTGACACCTTGACATCAAAGGAGACGGCCTCATCCTTGGTCTCGCAGATGTACTCGCCTGTATCCTCTGCACTGCTCTTGGGGATGAAGAGACAGCGCCAGGCCCCCTCCACCAGCAGCAGCAGGTTGTCAGTCTCGTCCACCTCCAGCCCATCCTTGAACCAGTGTACTGGAGCATCTGGCACAGAGAGCTCGCACCGCAGCTCCACACAGCCCGGTGCCTGAACCAGCAGCTCCAGTGAGTGCTGTGGAGGGTGCAGGATCCTCACTGGTGGCTCTGTTAGGGATGTGGAGGAAGGGTGTGAGACCTGCTCACTGCTCTGCTCCTGGCTCTGCTGTCTCTATTTACTGTCATCCGTGTCCCTGTCCCCATGGGGCTGTAGGGAAGCTGCAGCCTCTCACCCCAGTGCAAAGGGGTGAGAGCTGCTCAGGGGCAGTGGGCACACAGATGCAGCTGCACACCCTCCTCCACAATGCTGAGGACAGGGAGCAGGGCTGGGGACCCCAGAGCACAGAGCTGGGGCAGTGCTGCCCTTCCCAGGATGTCCCTGCTGTGCCACCAACCTGCCACCAAGATGGGGTAGGAGACAGATGCATCTCTGGCGTTGCAGACGAACTCCCCTGTGTCCTGTATCCGGGCACAGGGCAGCACCAGCCGGTACTGCAGCCCCTCCTGCTCAAGCACCAGGCTCTCGCCCACCTCCACCTCCTCTCCATCCTTGTACCAGCGCACCGGGGACACAGGGCGGGACAGCTGGCACCACAGCTCCACACGCTGCCCGACCACATAGGAGTGGGGGGCCTCCTTGTTGGAACTGACGATCCTCACTGGTACCTCTGCTGGGGACATGGCAGGGCTCAGGCGTGGTGCTGGGTGAGCCCCACTTGAGGACAGGCATCCCCTGGGCAGCTCACCGCTCACAGTCACCCTGAAGCTGGCAGCATCGTCCCCGGCATGGCAGGTGTACACCCCTGAGTCAGACAGCGCGGCCGCGGCGATGTGCAGCCTCTGTGAGCATCCCTCGGAGCAGATGGCCAGGACCTGGCTTGGGACCACAGCCTCGCCGTCCTTCCGCCAGCAGACAGGGGCATCTGGCGGGGACACCTGGCACTCCAATACCAAGGGCAGCCCTGCCAGCACCTCCCGGAGCTGCTGTGCCTCTGGCACTGGGGTGAGGCAGACCTTCAGAGCTGAGAGGACCAAGACATTGTGTCACTTGGCCTCCCATCCTACCTGCCCTGGGGGCAGTGGCCGTGGATATCCCAGCCCTGCAGTGCTGGTAGCTGCAAGCTGAGGGAACAGCAGGGCTGGGGTGTGAGGTGGCATCACCCACAGGCAGGCAGCTGGTTGTGCTCTGGGGTGTAGAGGGGCAGAGTGGCACAGGGCTCTGGGAGGAGATAGACCAGCTTGTATGCCCCTGCTCGCATTCCCCTCCAGCCCAGGGGCAGGGGCAAGAGAGGCGAGAGGCAGCCGAGGTGCTGAAGCCGCAATGTGAGCAAGGAGCTGCGGCAGAGGGAGAAGGAGAGGGATGTTGGTGTCTGTTGCACCCACCTGCCACAGTGACTGTGTAGAAGACAGAGTCCCCACCAACGTCGCAGACGAATTCCCCCGTGTCCTGTGGCCGGGCGCAGGGCAGTAACAGCTTGCACTTCAGCCCCTCCTGCTCCAGCACCAGGCTCTCACCTGCCTCCACCTCCTCCCCATCCTTGTACCAGCGCACTGGGGCTGCCAGGCGGGACAGCTGGCACCACAGCTCCACACGCTGCCCAGCCACATAGGCGTGGGAGGCCCCCTCATTGGAGCTGACGATCCTCACCGGCTCCTCTGTCATGGAGAGACATGGGGCTCAGCTGGGATATAAAGACCAGAGCCAGTGATGGTGGCAGTCACAGCCGTGTGTGGAGTGACGGCTTCACTGCTGGTTGGCTTTTATGCTGGAAGGCACCACATCATCCACATTCTACATAGCACAAGCTTCTGGACTATCCTGCCTGGTCTCCCTCTTCTCCTCACCCATTACAACTAGGAGGAGCACCAGGCTTTGAACTGGCAGTAAATTGCTGCCATGCCCTTGCTCCCATGGTACCTGCCCTGCTTTCTCCCATGGTGGAGCTGAGGGATGTGGAGGGAGGGTGCATGTAGGCAAACCCCAGCATCGATAACCACTGTCTGTGGTGTCAGCACCAGCTCCTGCAGCTGCTCTTCCAGGGGGTGCCCTCCCCTCTGCCTGTCTCCCCGTTTTGGAGGCCACTGGGTGCCAGCTGGTGCTTCTTTCATGGCTCAGCCTTGGCATTTGCTTATACTGTGGCACAGGCATGTGGTTCACTTGCAGCCAGCAGCCCCATCCCTCCAGCTCACCAGGACCCAGGACCCAATTCCAGATCACAGTCATCACTAAAATCACCATTAATGGGCTACATAAAATGTGTGCCACTGCTCGCATCGCCCCTCTGACCTGAGTCAGAGCTCTAAAGACAGAGGAGCTCCCAGTACAAATTTTAGGGAACCAGCCCTCCTCTCTCCTGGGAGAAGTTCAGGATGCCACCCACAGCCAACACTGCCTGCCCGGCCACGCACACTGCAGCCGGCCATAGCTGGCCTGGACTCTGCCATGGGTGCTCATCAGGCCCATGGCTCCATGCGGGCACAAGGCACAGCCAGCTCTGGGGCACAGTGGTGGAGGGGCAGAAACCCGCCCTTCTCACAGCCCGCAGCTGCCCCGTGCTGGGCATCCGTGTGGAAGCTTCCCAGACAGTCCCCAGCCGCGATGCCCAGGCCCAGCAGCACACCGCAGCCCCGCGGCGTGGGGAACGGCGCGGCGCCAGTTTGCAGCGATTAACCTGCCGCACGCTGAGCCTGCATCCGCCCGGCTCCCTGATCAAACGACTGGCGGCTGCCTCTCTCCCTGGACCTGCTAAAAGCAATCACGTTGCTGAAGTGCAGCTGGAGATGTTGAGCAGCACCAAAGTGAGGGGATAATGTGCCAGCCCTCAGCGGCTCTCTGGCCTCAGTCTCTCACCAGTTCTGAGGGAGCTCCAGCACTCAACAGCTGCCGGAAAACCCAGAGATGTGTAGAGATGGCCGAGCTTGAGGCAGGCGGGCTCCATGCCACAACAGCCCCGTGGGGGATAGCTGGGATGCCTCAGGGAAACCCAAACGTGCCACAGCAGTGTTTGACTGCAGCCGCCAGCCTGGCACTTGTGCCAGAGAGGTGTCAGCCTGAGCCTTCTGGCACCCACCCCCAGCCCTGCCGGTGACACTGATGTCCAAATCCAGATTGAACCAAGACAGCCTCCCTAAGACCCTTCTGTCAAAGTGATGCAAAGCTGCTCAGCCAAAAGGCTGAGCTTCAGCAGATGGTGTTCCCTCTCCCACCCTAAGGAAGCAGAGCTCTCCGTGCCCCGCACTCCCACACAGTGACTCCTGCCTCTGCCCAAAGCCCACAGCGCCTGTCCTTCCCACTGGCAATTTTGCCTTTATCTCACTAAAACCCCTCCCTTCCTCACCCTCTCATCAGTCACCACTCCACTGATTCTTCAACATCTCTTATCAGTCATCCTATCTTCACTGCTACATCCTTGGCCATCAGCTTTGGCCCTTTGCCATGTGTTAACACCACAGTGAGGCTTTACCACTGCGGTCACACGGCCTTTTAGCCGGGCTTTAGCTTTGCTCCCGGTCACCTTCCTGGGGTTGTGGGATGTGGATTTTGGGGCCAGCAAGGGGAAGCCTTTCACTCGCTTTCAGCTTTCATTATCCTCTGCCAGCCGGCGACGCCAGCAACCGCTCCACAGCCGAGGCAGCCGCCACAGGATTCTGTGCCCTGCTCCCACCCAGCAAACACCACCCAGCCATCAGTCTCCAGGCAACTGCTAATTTTCAGGTCAGCAATTAACACTGTCCATCAGAGCAATGACCAGCCGTGAGTCACCCCACACCAGGTGCCAGGCCCACTATTTTTAGGACCTTGGAGGAGGGCTTGTTTACTAGTCATGGCAGAGGTCCGGCAAACACGCTGGTGTGCAGGTGCTGGGTGCTCTCGTGTGCTCTAGTGTTTTGGACAGGCAGACTGAGCTGTTCCCTCCAGCAGCCAGTCTGAGTGGTTTTAAGCACAAGAGCTGCCAAAAGGACCCCAAGTGACCAACCAACCAAACTGCTTGTGAGCAGCTGGCAAGAGCACGTCTCACAAGTATCCCATCGCAGCAAGTGACAGCAATAGTGACAGCAGCACACGCGCTGTGGCACCCTGCACTGCCAAAGAAAGCCCCCTGAGACCCCACCAGACCTCCTGCATCACACCCACCTGCCACAGTGATGGTGTAGAAGGCAGAGTCCCCACCAGCATCACAGACAAACTCCCCTGTGTCCTGTGGCTGGGCGCAGGGCAGCACCAGCTTGCACCGTGGCCCTTCCTGCTCGAGCACCAGGCTCTCGCCCACCTCCACCTCCTCTCCATCCTTGTACCAGCGCACCGGGGACACAGGGCGGGACAGCTGGCACCACAGCTCCACACGCTGCCCAGCCACGTAGGTGTGGGGGGCTTCCTCATTGGAGCTGACGATCCTCACCGGCACCTCTGCCAGGGATAAGGTGGCCCTCAGCATGACTGGCTGCAGCTTTCGGCCACATGATGGGAGCAAGATACTCCTATCAAGGGCAGGGGCACTATCAGGAGGTAGGGGCCAGGCTCCCACACACAGTCCCCAGCTCACCAGTCACGGTCACCACAAAGCTCACGGCATCATCGCCAGCGTCACACGTGTACACACCAGTGTCCGAGGGACACGCTGAGCGGAGGAGCAGCCTCCGCACGCAGCCTTCTGCCTGCACTGCGATAATATCATCCAGGGGCACGGCCTTGCCATCCTTCAGCCAGCACACAGGGGCATCCGGGACGGACACCTGGCATTCCAGCAGCACAGGCATCCCTGCTGGCACTTTCCGGAGCCGCTCGGCCTCAGACACTGGGGCAATGCGGACCTGTGGGGCTGAGAGACATCGCGGAGGGGTGAGAAGCATCCTCCAGCTTAACAGCCCCTGCTGCTGGAGTCCTGGTAGGACCCCAGGGTGAGTGCCCTGATCACCTTGTACATGCAGGGTAGCTGAGTCCCGCACACCACCGGACACGAAGGTGACCTGGGCCCCACTGTCAACCAGTCGTGCTCCCCGGATCAGCAGCGAGTGCTCCGTCCCACGGTGCTGTACACTGCACCGGCCACCTGCATCCTCCTCCTCACCCAGCCTGGCACCGTTGAGGAACCAGGAGCCGTGCACCGCGGCCGACAGCTCCAGGGAGAACTGCGCATCCTCGCCGTCCCCCACCCACGCGTCCTGCAGACCCCTCTCCAGACGAGCTGCTGGGGCTGGAGCACAGCCGGCCTGAGCCCCAGTGGTACTGACTACCAGCACACTGCGGCACGACATCCCAGCTTGCCTGTCTCCTCACCAAGATGCACAGATCCAGGGAACTCCACAGGGCTGCTCCTGCCATGCTTGTTGGCGGCAGAGATGCGGAAGCAGTAGTCGGCCTCGCGAGGCACGCTGTCGCCCAGCACCCGCACGCAGCTGGGCAGGTCGGTGGCGAGGCACTGTACCCACTCCCCTCCCGCTGCCTCCCGACGCTCCAGCAGGTAGCGGCTGGCGGGGCGCAGGTGGGCATCAGGTGCGGGACACCAAGTCAGCAGAGCCGTGTTGCTCTCCACCACGCTCATCTCAGCTGCCACTGGTGCGCTCGGAGGGTCGTGCTTCACACCTGCAAGTCATAGCCCAGGTTGCCTACTTGGGGACTGCAGTGAGACTCCAGGTGGCGTGGCAGAAGGATTGAGTGGGGCTACACAGCCTGTTTCTTTGGGAATTCTCTCTCTGATGGAGAGGATGGTCTTGCTCCCATGTAGCATGCTGCTGGGTACAGGGGTTTGTGAGTGCCAGTGAGACTGGGATCCTGGAGCCCTGCTGAAAGCCCCCTTCCCAGAAAACACACCGCAGCATCGCGTCCCCAGCATATTGGGTGCCCATTCCATCTCCCCTTCTGTATCACCCCCCATGAACGGGCAGGAGAGAGGACACAGGATCCCTTCAAGCCTGGAGCTTACACTTGACTCGGAGCTGGGAGGATGTCTGCGACTCCCCGACAGTGAAGGAGATGATGCCCGCGTCCTGGCGAGTGACGTGCACCAGCACCAGGAGGTGTGTCCTGCTGAAGCTCTTCAGCACGGTACGGGGTGACTCCCGCAGCTGTAGCCCATCCCGGCTCCAGCAGCTCCCCTCTATCACATCCCGTGTTTCCACACAGAAAACCGCATTCTCCCCCTCCATCACATCCAGCTTCCGTGGCAGCCGCTTCACAATCACCCCTATGGGAAGAGATATATGAGGGCCAGGGAGGGATGCTGGGGAACAGGATGGGCTCCTTGAGGTGGGAGAGGAGGAGGGGCAGCAGCAGGCACCAGCCAAATGGAGGGAAGGTAGATGCAGGGGGTGGTGGGGACCATGGCAAGGAGGGGAATAGGAAGGCAAAGCTATGCTACCGGAGACATGACCCCCACCTCGGACAGAGACCTCGGCGATGCTGCGCCCTTTGTCCTTCATCTGGCAGAGGTAGATGCCATCATCATCGATGCGGGCATCGCGGATGGTCAGGCGCCGCACCACCCCCTGCTCCTCCATCACATACTTGTGACTGGGCTGCAGCTCCCTGTCCTCCAGGTACCAGGAGGTGGGGATGGTCTCCAATGGCACCTGGCACTCCAACACTGCATCCTCACGCTCTGCTACCTCCACGTCTGCCAGCTGCACCTGGAACCGCAGCCGGTGCTCTGCCAAGGGAAGAGACAGCTTAGGGCATGTGGGGTACAGCACCCACCGTCAGCCCTTCGCTCAAGGTGTTCCCAGGTCACAAAGAGCACCGAGCCCTTGGCCCTCTTTTGCTCTCTCCTTTGGCTTGCATGAGATGGACACTGCCTCGACAAGCACATCCCCCAGAGCAGGGAGAAACAGGGCACAGCCTGGGCAGACCCAGGGATGCCCCCAGTATCTCAGCAGGGAGTTTTGGGGGATGCAGGAGCATGGAAGCCTGCATACTGCAGCAGGCATCTCAGTGGAGGGGAGCAGTGGGGTGCAGGCAGGGGCTGCCCCAGTTACTGGGTAACCCCACCCATGGGCTGTCCCCAGCTGGCTGGATGGCTCGGGGGGAATTGGGCTGCTGCCAGTGCAGACGGTTGGAGCCGTGCCCTGCAGGGCTGCCTGCCAAAATCACTCAGCACTTCCAGGGGAATTTGTCACCAAGGCACTGTCCCCCTTCCCTGTTTGTGGCTGGACACCCGCAGCCAGCCCAAGAAGCCACCTCTCTGTTTGCAAGGAGAGAGAGCCATGGAGCAGGACACAGCTCCTGGAGGAGCTCAGGATCCTTTGCTTCCAGCCCACAGCTCTGTCCTGAGGAGCCTGGGGTGACCCTGGCTGCACAGGGCAGGAGGGAGCCCAGGGATGCTGGGTTCCCACACAGACACATCCCTGCCAGACAAAAGTCCCTGAGCCCATCAGAGCCCAGCCACCTCTGGCACTCCTTGGACATGTTCCTACCTTTCACCTGGAGCTGCACTGCGCTGAGGGTCTGGCCAGCAGTGTTGGAAGCAGTGCACATGTACAGCCCCTGGTCCTGGGGCTTGCAGTACAGCACCTTGAGGATGAAGTAGCCCTCCCGGTCCTCGTAGATGAGATGCCTGCGGCCAGGGGCGAGGGGCTCACCATCTTTCTGCCAGGTGATCTCTGGCTTGGGCTTGCCAGTAACGTAACAGCGAAACTTGGCGTGCTTCCCTGCGCTCACGGCAAATGCCTTGGCCCCTGGCACCCTGGCAGGCACTACGCCATTGGGCACCCAGATCTCTGGTCCCACGCGCCGTCCCGCTGCGTGCCGCCGCCACCGCTGCCGCTCTGCCACTGCCTCGGGAGCATCAGCAGGAGAGCCATTGGGGAGCCTGTCCAGCAGGGCCTGCGGTTCGACCAGGAGCACGGCAGCAGCCAGGGCCTCCTGGGAGCCGCTGCGTGCCCGGCAGACATACACTCCCCCGTCCTGGGGCCGGGCACTGAACAGCTTCAGGAAGTGCCAGTCCTCTGGTTTCTGCCCCACTGCAAAGTGGCTGCTCTCAAAGAGGTCGGAGAGCTTGTGCCCGTCCTTCTCCCACTCCAACACCGGGCAGGGCTGCCCAGAAACCCTGCAGGTGAACATCACGTCCTCCCCCCGGCACACCCGCATGGACGAGGGGGCAATGAGGAAGGCAGGTGCCCCATTGCCTGAGCATCCCGCCTCCTCTCGGGGCTCCGCTGGCTCTACCCTGAGTGTGGTGGCAGCGTAAGTCTCGCCAACGCTATTCTTGGCCTTGCAGACGTAGAGTCCACTGTCCTGCGGGGTGGCACAGGACACCAGCAGGCTGTACAGGTCCCCTTTGGCCTCCACATGGAAACGGCCTGAGGGCTCGATGGGGTTCTTGTCCTTTTCCCAGAGGACGCTTGGCTGGGGATCACCCATGATCTGGCAGCTCAGGACCACATTGGTGCCACTTTGGACCGTGAAGGCACGTGGATAAGCCAGAAACCTGGGGGCTCCCCCAAACTCCTCCATCACCACCTCCCCAGGGTCACGGCAGGTAGCTGGCTGGAGCAGCAGTAGGGACCATCAGCCTGGGGGGATGTACAGACAGACTAGAAGTGGGGGTTCAGGCTTCATCAAAGAGACCAGCCACTGTGGAGTCCCCCACCAGCAGGGACCCACACCCGGAGCAAAATCCCCAGCATGGACCCTGTGCTTCAGGAGCATCACCTTCCTTCGGAGCAGCACAGCCCCACTGGATTTGCTCCCGTGTCACCTAAATCACCCGTTTCTCAGCCCAAGGCAATAGGAGAGGTGACAAAAGGCGGCTCTTTGCGCCCCGAGGGGCTGAGACACTCGCAGCCTGCCCCAGGGTTGCAGAGGGGACTCCTGTTCCGGAGGCGGGGGACCCCTGCCTAGACAGGGAGCAGAGGCAGCTGCTTGCTCGGTGCTGGGGCTGGGGGACAGCGGAGGCAAGCGGGCCCCCGCCCGCCCCTTCCCACCCGCCGGGCATTCGCATTCCTGCAGTATCGGGTGGTGGCAGAGCCGCATTCCTGGAGCATCTGGGCCGGCTCAGCGGGCAGGTGCTGACACGGGGCTGTCACGGGCGCGAGGCCCCGCCTGGATTCGGGCACTTCCTCCCAGACTTGGGTGGGCAGGGGACCCCCTGTGCCGGGCGGCCACCCCCCAGGGCCATGCCCTGGGGCAAAGTGGGGCTCTGCCAGGAGCAGATCCCCTTCCAGAGCCTCGTCCCACAGGCAGGATCCAGCCCTTGTGCACTCGAAACCACAGCTGGAAATCATCAGCCCCAGGAGCAAAAGGAAAGCCGGGGAGGTGGGTCCCGCTTTTGGAGGGCACTGCCTCCGTCCCCGGCTTTGTGGGTAACAATGCCCACCATCAGCGGCAGGAGCGGGGCAGGGTGCTCTGTGCTTCCCCCCCGGTGAGTGCAGCCCCGCCTCTGCCCGCACCATGGCTGGGACTGGGGCAGGGTCGTCTCTGACTTGCTCAGGCAAGGGGAGGGGAAACAAAAATACTTCTTGAATGAGCCCGGGGGTAGGAGAGGCCTGGTCCCCAGGGAGCGACAGGGACTGGGGCCAGCTTCTCCTCCCAGAGCCCTACCCCCGGGCCAGTGCACCCATTCAGAGCCACCTCCCCTTCCCACACGCCCCTGACCCATTGGCCACCCCACAGCAGCTCCTCTGGACACAGACGGCTCTCATGGCTCGGCCGCACACTGCACCCTTCAGCCACCCCCTTCCCCAATCACCCTGCCCCACGCAGCCCCCCAGCCCAGTTCCCTGCCCCGCTCACATACCTCGCTCTGCCGCCTCTCCTCTGTGTCTCTCAGTGCCGGCAACCAGCTCCTGCTGCTTCCCCCAGCTCCACTCCTGGGTGTCAGTGCGCAGGGACCAAATGTTACAAATGCCTGCAGCTGCTGTCCCCAAAAATACCCTCTGATGACACGCGGGGTTGATAAGACTGAGCCTGCTCCATTCAGCGCCTCGCCGAGGCAGGGCTGGCCTACCTATGTATAGCAGCCTGGCGGGAGCCACCCCAGAGAGCTGGGGTGCTGCAGGCCCGGCCGTGCCTCTGGCATGGCTCAGCCAGCAGCGAGAGACAATGTGCCCTGTGGAGAGCACGGCATGGGGTGCACGGCGTGGGATGCGTGGTGTGGGGTACACTGAGCTGGACACCAGACTGCAGTGAGACAGGATATGTCACACAGGACACATTGCACAGGGTGGGATGTATGGCACTGGATGATGCATGAGATGCCAGGCTGTACTGGATGGGATGTGCAAGACACTGGGCTGCCGGCGGTGCAGAGGGGATGCACAGGCTGCCCACCACCCACAGGGCAGGCAGGGTTAATGGATAGGGAACACCTGGCACTGTCCCCTCAGGCAGCAGTGAGAGGAAGGGCACTGGGTCTCCTTACAGCTTGTGCCTCTCCTGCAACTCCCACCCTGTGAGTCAGCCCAAACAGCACCATAGGATCCTTCCCCTGGACCTGCTGCAGGGTCTCCAGCTGGCCTGGTTCTGTGTCAACTGTTCTTCTCCACCTGAAGCTGGGCCAGCCTTCCCCAGCCCCAGGTAGAGCAGGGACCTTTTGCCATCCCTCCTGCTTCATGTCCCCAGAACCTTACCACTCATCAGATTGTCGTGGAGATGCCACAACCACCCCACCCCTCATCTTGCCCTTCCCAAGGCCCCATCCTCACATTCTGGCTGTCCTGGGGACTGCCACCTGCAAAGTGCCTCCCCCATGCCAGAACGTCATAGGGCTCTGATCCCCATCAGGTCCTTGCCCAGATTGCCCTGCTGTGCACAACTGCTGTCACTTCCCACTAGCCCCCCAGAAGCCCCAGATCTTCAACTACTCCACCATAGGGGGCACCCAGCATCAGCAGTTGCAAAGCTCACCCAGGGTACCCCCTCCATCCCTGCCAGCACAGGAGAACCTTCCTGGCAGCAGCCTGCCCACAGCCAGGCCTCCCCAGCCCCACGCACCNCTCGCATTCCAGACGTCTCAGCGCTTTCACAGCTCAGAGATAATATTCACGGCGAGCAGACGTTTGCGTCAGTGTCAGATAGATCTCAATGCCACCCTGCCCCGGGGGGAGCGCAGTGGGCAGACGGGCTGGGCAGGCAGGCAGAAGCCCGCGGCAGAGCCCCCCGAGACACCACCCTGCTGTGTGCCCCACGGTCATGCTGCTGCTCCTGCACCTGCTGCCTGCCATGCTGCCCACCGCTGCCCTGGCCAGCTGCACCGGGGCGGGTGCCGACCGGCAGCTCATCCTGGCCAAGGTGCGGGCTCGGGTGCTGGAACATCTGAGTCCCCCCCTTCTCCAGGAGGAGCCACAGATGGAAGCAAAGAGGGTACACCGGAGAGACGTCCTTGAAAACACCGAAGTGGAGCCAGAGGAGCTGGAGGACACCTCCCAGGTGATCTTATTCCCTGCCACAGGTGAGAACATCCTGACGGAATGGAGAGGGCAGAAGGGTGAAGCAGGGTGGGGGTTTGGAGCAGTGCGGATGCTGAAGGATGGAGAGGCTGATGTGGTGGTCTGTGGGAGAAGGGGAAGAAGGTATGCCAGGCTGGGACATGGGCATGAGTGAGATTTGGTGGAGAGCCAGGAGACGGAAAGGTATGGCAGGCAGGGCCAGGCAGAACAGCCCAGGACAGACAGCAGAGGGACACGCAGCACAAGAGGGTGCTGAGAGGCTGGGAAACAGCTGGCCAGGCAGGATGCAGAGACATGGGGAGAGCTGAGGAGCAGGGTGGAATAGGGTGGGATGCTAGGGAATGGGGCAGGATACTGGAAAATGGGATGGGATACTAAGTGACAGGGCAGGATGCTGCAGGATGGGGCAGGATGACCAGCTATAAAACACGACACCAGGAGATGGGGCAGAATGCTGGGGGATGGGATAGGATGTGGATGCTGGGGAAAGGGGGCAGGATGACTAGCTATGGGACAGGACTGGGAGATGGATGCAGAGGGAGACAGGATGCAGAGGATGGGAGAAGGGGACAGGATGACCAACTATGGGGCTGAATGCTGGGGGACAGGGCACGATATGGACTCTAGGGGAAAGATAACCAGCTATGGGGCAGGATACTGGGGACAGGGGTGACAGTAATGGTCCGGCCTAGGGCATAGCAGGGATCAGCTGTGGGGCACAGCACAGAAGCTGTGCACAGCACTAGACATCAGCTCCCCTGCACCCTGCCACAGCCTATGCCGGCAGCCAGGTGCCCTGCCAGCACTCCAGGGACCTCTGCAACATCCCACCTGCCATCTGGCACTGGGGACTCTCCCTAGGTTTGGGCACACACCCTGATCATCTTTTCCCCCCCACAGATGTTCCCTGTGAGCCCACACAGCCAGACAAGCTGCTGGAGGAAGAAGGGATTTTCACCTACCTCTTCCAGCCCTCGGCACACACCCTGAGCCGTGTGGTGACTTCTGCCCAGCTCTGGTTTTACACCGGCCCCTCGGCTGCCCCCAACCACTCAACACCTGACGTGCTGACCCTGTCGCCACAGGGCCGGGTGCCGGTGATGGCCATGGCGGAGCAGACACCCGAGCACTGGACAGTGTTCCACTTGGCCCCGGTGCTGCTGCCCCAGCTCTCGCAGCCGCTCTTCGTGCTCCTGGTGCGCTGCCCTGGCTGCCCCTGCCTGGCCGAGGGGGACAAGATGCCCTTCCTGGTGGCCACCACCCGGGCCAAGGGCAGTGAGAGGGCTCGTCGCTCTGCCATGCCCTGGTCCCCGGCCGCCCTGAGCCTGCTGCAGCGCCCATCGGAGGAGCTGGCTGCGCACACCAACTGCCGCCGGGCTTCCCTAAACATCTCCTTCGAGGAGCTGGGCTGGGACAAGTGGATTGTGCATCCCAGCAGCTTTGTTTTCCACTACTGCCATGGGAGCTGCGCTGCAGGCCACGGGCTGAGCCACCGGCTGGGTGTGCAGCTCTGCTGCGCTGCCCTGCCCGGCACCATGCGCTCCCTGCGCGTCCGCACCACCTCCGACGGCGGCTACTCCTTCAAGTACGAGACGGTGCCCAACATCCTGGCCCAGGACTGCACCTGTGTCTAGGGCATCCTGCAGCCCAGCCCCGGACCGTGATCCCACCCAGGAGGAGTTGCTTTCCCAGTGGAACCCTGGCCACTGGGATGGGGCAGTTTGGGCTGTACCACCCTCTGCTGCACAAGCCAGATTTTTGGGCTGGCTCAGGTACCATCACATTGCCAGACGTGCCCTAGGGCCAGTCCCAGCTCAGAGCAAATCAGGGCATGGTGGGGCAGGGATAGGCACAGCCTACAGCAAAGGCATCACTGCCCTGCCAAAGCCAGGCTGCTGTCTGCAACCAGATTAGCCCTCATCTCTCCCCACCTGCTTCCCTCCCCCAGTTCTGCCCCCCCACAAAGATTGGTGTCTTGCTCCTGCTGCAGAGTTCAACAGCTTCCCTGTGCTCCAGGCAGGGCCAGGCTGCTGCGCCAGGATCGAGATGTGCCTGGGTGAGCCCATGCCGGGACCTCACACTGGTGGCAGGGCTGGCAGCACATGTGGCACCACAAGCGAGCCCTCTCCCAGCAGCATAGCTTGTTGGAAAGCTTAATGGGATGAGTGAAATAAACCTGTTCCCTTTACTAAAGCAGCCTGGAAACGCCAGCTTCCATCAGAGGCAGCCACAGAGGTGGCATGCGGTTGTGCAACGGGGTATGACCTCCCCAGGGGCTTCTAGATGGAGAAATGAGGGGATGGGCAAATACTGTTTGGGGTACCAGAGAGGGGACTGGAGTATCCTGGCCAAAATGGGGCTGGGTTTGATCCTGCCCCGGGCAGGGGAGTGCAGAGCAGAGCAATATCCCTTCTGCTCTGGCCAACAGGTTGTGCAGGAATGGGGGCAGCAGGGGGCTGGGGAGACATGGGGATGGTGGAAGGATGGGGAGGCAGAGGAAAGCCCCTTCACCTGGCCCCTCAGCAGTGATAGGGCCAAACAGGAATGTGGCCAGCGCAATCCCTCTCCACCAGGATGATGAAGGCTGCCCCAGCCGCAGCCGCCTCCACACGGCAGGAACAACTGAGTCACCCTGGGCAGCAGGGAGATCCCAAGGCACGCACTGCAGCGCCAGCTCAGACACACAGGATTCCCTTCCCACCCCTTCCTCCCGAATGAGCGGATGCAGCAGTTCAGTACAAAACGTCTTCAGCCTTTACTAATATAGATATTAAAAAAAAAGGAAGAAAAACAGTGACAATCATTTCCGAGTAAAAAACAACGCTACAAAAGTCCCCGTGTGACCCAGGCTGAGATGATGACGAATGCTCCACTGGCTCCCGGCTGAGCCCAGCTCGGGGCACCACGTCCCCACACTGAGGCCAGGGTCTGGCTCCGTGCAGGGGGTCCCAGCCCTGCAGCCAGAGTGGGAGGAGACAAGTTTTGGTCCAAGGGCGGCCTGCCAGGACAGGGCGGAGGCAGTGGGAAGGACAGCCCCTGACCTCTGCACAGACATTTCCAAGCAGGCCAGCCCCGCAGCTCACAGCGCCATGCCGGGATGCTGCGCAGCGTGGTCCCCCAGGCCACAAAGTCACTTTCTGGCAGCAGAGTGCCACCGGGACCCCTCCCACCCTCTCCAAGAGTAATGCCAGCCCAGCACTCTGTCCCACAGCTTGGCCCAGCCAGCCAGACTCCCCAGCCTGCTCCCCTAAGTCCCCACACCTCAGGGGGCAGTACCAAAATCACCAGCACACGCACAGCACCAGCCGGTGCTGCCACAGGTGGCAGAGGGCGTGGGGGGCACAAGGAGGTGTGAGGACAACATGCTGGGGAAAATGAGTATGGGAGGAGGAAAAGTGGATGAAACAGGAGATGGGGGGGCACAGGCCCTGAGTGGAGATTGGGATGGAGTATAAAAATGCCAGGGTGCACATGTTGATGAGTTTATAAAAACGTACAAAAATAAGATATTCCCCTTTTGAAAATTAAGCAGGAATGAACCCCACGGCCCCCGACCCCTCTGCTGCCCACCGGGACAGGGCTGCCCAGACCACCCTGCTGGGCAGGCGTGTGGCATCCTTTACCCCGTGTTCCTGGCAGGACGCCTATCCCACGGTGGTGGTAGCAGCCACTCCGGCAGACACCGCTGTTCTCCCTGGTGGCACTCACAGCCCTGTGGGGAGCAAGAAGCAAGTTAGCACCCATCCCAGGGGGAATGGCATCCTCTCTCCAGGGGAGCCTCAGGGCCGCCCCCCATGCCTCCACCCCAGTGGGCTGGATCCATCCCCCTTCCCAGCTCACCCGTGGTCCTGTCGCAGGTGGCGGTCCCCTTCTCATGGGCGAGGTTGAGGCGGTTCTGCTCGGCGGCGATGCCATTGGCCTCGGGACTGCTGCTGCGGGCAGGACTGGGGGGCCGCAGCGGGGGCTGCAGGTGGAAGGCCACCTCCAGGTGCTCCTGGGCCAGGCGCAGGTGCTCACGCAGCCGGTCCAGCTCATGCACCGGGGGAGCTCCAGCCAGGGCGAAGCGCCCCTGGGCCAGGCTCTCCCGGTAGTCCAGCTTGCCATTGGTCAGCGGGGCTTGTGGCAGCTCCTTCTTCAGTGAGTGATAGGTGGGGGGGGCACTGGGGGCTTTCTTGGGGTACTGTGGTGCAGGGCTGTCGCCATTTGGGAGTGGGGGGCCATCAGACTGGCTCAGGGCATCACGGATGCGCCCCACACCAAGGTGCAAGAGCTCGCAGAGGTTGAGGAAGAGGCAGAGCCCGCTGACGGCATACATGATGAGGAGGAAGATGGTCTTCTCAGTGGGGCGGGAGACAAAGCAGTCGACAGTGTGCGGGCAGGGGCTGCGGCTGCAGACATAGGAGGGGCTCACCTCAAATCGGTACAGCAGGTACTGCCCAAAGAGGAAAACCATCTCCAGCACTGAGCGGCACAGCAAGTGCAGGACGTAGGCACGCATCAGCCCGTCCTGCTTGATGCGGCGCCGGCCATCATGCTTCTCTCCGCCCTCTGGGCTCTTCTCCTTCTCCACCTCGATCTCCTCAAAGATCATGGGGTCTTCTTCATTATCATCTTCTGCCTCCTCATAGTCTCGCCCGGCTCCCCGGCGCACCACCGGCATGCGCGCCCGCTGGGCTGGCGCTGTCCGGCGCCGTGAGGACTCCGGCATGCGAGCGATGCGGTGCATGGCAAAGCCAAGATAGAGCACTGATGGCGTTGCCACCATGATGATCTGGAAGATCCAGAAGCGGACATGGGACAGGGGCGCGAAGGCGTCGTAGCAGACGTTCTCACAGCCTGGCTGCTGCGTGTTGCACACAAACTTGCTCTGCTCGTCGTAGTAGATGGACTCGCCCCCCACTGCTGTCAGCACGATGCGGAAGACAATGAGGACAGTCAGCCAGATCTTGCCCACGAAGGTCGAGTGGTTGTTGATCTCCTCCAGGAGCCGCGTCAGGAAACTCCAGCTCATCCTGACCAGGCAGTTGACTCAAACCCTGCAGGGAAGGGGCAGGCAAGCAGGCACTGAGCAAATCCTCATACACCTTACCAGGACCCTGGAGTCCGCCAGCTGCTAGCCCAGCTCTGTCTCATTCCCTCTTCCTGCACCAATGTCCCTTCCCTTACCCACAAATCCACAAACACAGCCCTGCTCAGGAAGCTGCCTCCCCAAAACTTTATCCCCTGCCCAGCACCGTCTCCCTGTGCTCTCATCTGCATCCTGCTCCCGCCCTGCCGCCAGCCAGGTGGGTGGAGGGGACACAGGGAAAGGCTGGGACATCCTGGTTGCCTCCAGGGACAAATCTAGGGGAAGAGTGAGCACAGTCACAACCAGAGCAAACATGTCAGTGTCAGGCAGCACCAGCTGGGGACTGTGAGAGGACAGGCAGGAGTAGAATAACTTCCTTCTCCCCTGGTGCCACAGCACCCATTTATCACCTGGCAGTGGCCAGGTCCCCAACCAGTGTCACACACTGCGAAAGCACCCACACCCTCCCACGGGGGTCCACAGGCCACTGGAGGAAGGCAACACATGGCAGCCCCCACTGGCCCACTCCAGCCCCAAGCCCTGGCTGAGGGGGGCAGGTCCCCTGAGCAGCATCCCCCCACCACATGCTCATCAGCCAGGTCCTCTTCACTCCACAGAGCTTTCCCCCAAGGGCCAGCAGAGATGCAGCATCACTGCCTGACCAAACCTCAGTGCTGTGTGCTCTCTCCTGCAGGACCCCAGCCTCCAAAGCCTGCAGCAGCCAGTGATAGCAAGGGGCAGTGTGGGGCAGCCAAGGAATTGCACAAAGCCCTGGCAAAACAGCTGACACCAGAGACTGGGGAGGAAATTACAAAGACCATGTCACATTTCCCGGCCAAAGAAGACACAAAAGGAGACACCCACTGCCACCCCTGGTTTCAGCAGCTTGTGCATGAGATGATGCAAGCCAGGGCAGCAGGTGGCAGGGATGGCCCGGGTCGAGCAGAGGGTATGTGTCCGCACAGAGGCCCCAGCATCCCCTGCCAGCCCCATCCCATCACCTCTGGCCAGGGCATATCCCTGCAAATGATGACTGATGCTGCACTCATTCCACTATTGTCCAGAACAAGAGGCTCTTTTACGCTAAGCTCAGCCAGCCTCCTGACCAACCTCACCTAAGCAGTAGAGTCCCTCCAGCACAAGCATCCATGCTGGGGACATGCTCTTGCTGTGGGAGGTGGCACGGGCTGGCACCAGGGACCCAAACCCAGCCCACCAGGGCTACCATCCTCCTGTGGTCATATGCCCTGCAAGGTTTCACTGCTGCCCTGTCTCCCAGGTGTGAGCCCCTCTCCCCCACCACCTGCCTGGAAGGTGGATGCTTTGTGTCTGCCTTTACCCCCTAGTCTCTAGCAGCACACCGTCCTGGCACCAGGGTGAAGAACAAGGTGAGAGGACTAGGCAGGAGGACAGTTCCAGGAGGTAGCAAGCCCAAGGAAAGCAAAAACATAGGGTGACATTGCCATGGTGGCCATGGAAGTGTGGCATGGGAATGGCTGGAAACGTGGAATGGCAGCAGCGGTGGGCATGGCCAAGGCAGCACAGAGCTATCTGCATCCTGTCCCACACCTGCCCAGAGCCGAGTTTTCAAAGCGGCACAGCCATCTAGGGCCTCTCGGCCACACTGGGAATCAGGACTAACACCACATACCTTGGCTGGGCCCTACACCTACCCCTCAGCCCTACCGATCTCAGTCCCCCACGTGGGGCTCCCAGTCCCCTCTGCCCCCGCCTGCCTTGTCTGAGACCCCCAGCCTCCCCTGCCCAGGGGCACAGCTGCAGGCATCCCACCCTGGGGTTCACTGGCCCCTGACCATCCGGAGACCGCTGTCCCACTGACCCCTGCCACTCTGGGGACCCAGCCCTCAACCCCAGCCTTCCCAGAGTCCCCGGTCCCACAGACTCCAGCGCCTCGAGGGCCTCCAGCCCAGCTGCCCTCGCCTGTCCGAGACCCCCAGCCCCCCCGATCCCTCCCGCCCGCGGCCCCAGCCCACGCCTGGGGCTCCCGCCGCCCGGGGTGCCGTCGCCTGCCCAGCTGCCTTCCCCTG
>VXAZ01006554.1:219686-245297 GCA_013399875.1 Gymnorhina tibicen
GGAGCTGCGGCCCCGTCCCGCCCCGCTCCGGCCCGTCCTGCGCCCGTCGGGCGGTGCCGCCCTCGGTCCTCCCCGCCCGCGGTTTGGGAGGCCGCGCAGGGCTGCGGGCAGGGGCCGTCGCCGGCCAAAACTCGCCCAGAGGCGACTCCCGCCCCGGCAGCTCCACGCAGCCCCCGCTGACCGGCCCTCTCTCTCCGCCCCCAGCCCCGCGCAGCCGTTCGCTCCCGGGGGGCCGCTCCTGGCAAGCGGAGCGAACGGAGGCTCCCTGCCCGCCGTAGGGGGACGCTCCGAACCGCGGGTGTGGCTCAGCCCGCGGGGTGTTCAGGGGTGAGTCCGGCCGCAGGGGTAGAGGAGGGAGTCGCCGCTCCGGCCATGAGAGTCTCCTGCACAATAACCTACTGTTCCTTACGGCGTTCTTCCTCTCCCAGTGGAGGGCGAAGATGGAAGAAAGGAGAGATCTGGTGGCACAGAGGAGAGGTGGCCCCACTCATGGTGGGAACGCAGAGCAAGACGTGCCTGTGTGGTGGTAATGTGCCTCAAGCCTTTTGAAGCCCGTGCTGCTTCTCGTGTCCCAGGCCAGGTTCCTGCAGCAGGACCGGGCTGAGCGTGCAGTACCTCCCGATGTGCCTTTAGAGTCACCACTGCACCGCCAAGGCCAGCACAATGGCAGCAGTGCCTTTGAGTCACCACCCTGGAGCCGTGCCCTGTCCTTTCACCCAAGGACCCTGGCCACTCACTTTGCACTGCTAAAGTTGGCTGTGTGGGAATTTTGTTGGGGCTGAGTCTCCACACTGGGCCAACCACACCCGTGACGTCCTGGGCCCCGTTGTGTGGGGATTAGGAGGGATGCCGAGCAGTGAGCAGTCTTGCACAACCCAAATAGTCA
Organism: Gymnorhina tibicen; assembly: GCA_013399875.1. NCBI lineage: Eukaryota > Metazoa > Chordata > Aves > Passeriformes > Artamidae > Gymnorhina > Gymnorhina tibicen. The sequence goes on from VXAZ01006554.1 coordinate 220,573, forward strand.
TGCGGAAGCTGGTGTCTGTGTAAGCTCACGAAGCACTGCTTCTCCTTACTGAAACACGTGCTCCTTCTGCGGAAGGGTTTCTACAAACTGGCACTCTGGTGCTGCACTGGGGCTGGCTGGAGGAGGGCTGAGGACATGAGGCTGGGGCAAGGAGAGGTATGGGGAGTGTGGCTGTCACATCCAGTGTGGGGTTTTGGTTATTCTGCAGCAGCCATGCTGCTTCCCTAAATCAGCAATGCCACCACGGCGTTGTACCAGCACCCACACAGCCTGGGCACAGGCTTGGTGCTCTTACATGGAAGGGCAGCTGGAGCCACCCAGAGCAGTGTTCTATACCCTGACAGAGATGCAGGTGTGTGCGCAACAGGCTGGGGAAAAGGGCCCTGCTTTGGGCTCTTTTGCTCACTCCTTCCTTCGCCCCTGCTTGTGGATGGGTCAGTCCCAGGTGATACCTTAAGCCCTATGGAGGGAGAGCTGCAGCAAGTGGAGGGGAATTTGACCAGGACATGAAGAAATAGTTTCCATTGAATCCTATTCTCATGCATGCAACTGTGGCATTAACATTTCTGTAAGGAAAAAGTGCCTTCCAGATCTAGCACAGACACTCTGGTCACAATCTCCATCCCAGGCCAGGAGAAACAGGAAGAGATGGATGCAAGGAGACAGTAAGCCAAGCACAGAAACTCAAGCTTTTGGAAGAATGTAGGGAAGCTTTCAGGTCCAGAAATGAAACCCGGAGCTGCAGGGAGGTGGAGAGGTGGGAATAGGGCAGGGGGCTGCCAGCATGAGTACAGCATTCCAGCATGCTGGGGAGGTCAAGCAGCACATGTTCAACCTCCTGTTCTTGCCTGGCAGTTAAAGTGACTTGTGGCTTTCCCCACAGTAACTACTTGTTTTCAAGTGTTTCCAGCCTGGAAAGCTCGCCTCCAGCCTGGCTTCAACCCCAGGCAGCCGAGCGGTTTGCCAGGGGTAAGGGACCTATGTGACCCTTTGACGTTGGTGCTCAGTGCATTAAGAACAAGCCTCCATTTCACCAGCCTCACATTAAACTGGGAAGTGCAACCTCTGAGGCACTGCAGACTGAAGCCCTTGTACCCAGACTGAAGCTGCTTGTTGGTCTGGGGTCAGGCACCACTGCTGCAGCATTTTGGCACAGCACAGCTCAGCCCACGCGTGAGCTGCAGGGCAGGGAAGTGCCTTGGGTCACACAGCCCATGGACAGGCATTATTGTGCTTGTCAGCATCTGGCCATTGGCGTCAGAGCCCTCCAGCTTCCCCTAACGTTGTCCTGGGTGTTCCCGGACTCTACCCTTTTCTTAAGCTTGGAAAACCCAAATGCCTGCAGAGGCATCACTCTTTCAGCCTGGGGCGGAGGGAAAACCCACACCATCCGGGAAAGGAAAACAGTGGACAAAGGGTGTTGCCCACCCTCATCCCTTTCCACATCAGCTGAGGCTGACAGGGCATAGTGGGCAGGAAGGATGTACAGACACAGAAGTCTTGTGGGGTCTGGCTCAAGGATCAGCTTTGCAGAGGAAACAGGGACACTATCACCAACCACAAAAACGAGGACCAGTCCCAAACCACTGAGTCTGTGGGGCAGAGCCATGGAAGGGCAGCTGCACAGCAGCCCAGCAAGAGCAAGGGGAGCTGGTAAAAGAGGAGATAGTGGCTGAGGGGGAGTGTAAGCAGAGGGATAAGAAGAACATCCACTCTGGGACAAGTGCTGCAGCTCAGGAGGGACATGGCAAGAACTTGCACAAGTGCTCTTTCCTCCCTGTTCAGGCAGAGTGCTGCAACAGAGGCACCCTCTGAGACTCCACTGCCAGACCCTGCCTTGGCTACCAGACACAGGGTGCAGGGAGGGTGCAGGGCCCAGTGTGGCTCTTGATAGCAGCTCTCGGTTTCTGCTCTGATCAATACAGCAGGATGGGCTGGGCCATGCTAGGACTGCCCCTGCTTCCAGGGACAATGGCAGTAAGGCAGATGGTCGGGCAGGATGCCCTGGCTGTGTTTGCTGCGGGGTGACAGGGACAATGCCTGACTGGTGCCTGGCAGCGGGGCGAGGAAGCCAGCTCCACCCTCTACAAGCAGGGCCAAGCAGGCAGCACTGCAGGTAAGCAGCACACATCCCTGGCAGCAAACACACTCTTCCCAGATCAAACAACTTGTCTGGCACTGGGACAGGGAGCAGACAGCTCTATTAGGGACTGTTTGTCCTGATACAGGACTGCTCCATAACTAGCTTAATAACCTTCTTCTGATAGATGGCAGAGGCACAGTCCGTCACAAGAGCACTAAGGGCAATGACCATGCCCTCCAACACAGGCTGAGAGAAGGCTGGCTTTAAAAGAGAGATGGCTTTATTTTAAAGCCTCCCTCCCTTTTATCCCCCCACTTGATTATGCAGCACAGTGGGGGGAGTGGGGGGTACACAGCCCAGCTCCTGCTCACCTCTCTCATGCTGAGGTGTCCTTCACAGTTCCTGGGTGCTGACTTCTGCCAGCAGCACTTGAGCCCAGCCTGCATTGGCTGCTCTTCCCCTGCCAGCCAAACTGGAGGGCAGCCCACAGGGAAGGGCTTTACACAGGCCCCGGACACTGCTCTGTATGCTGGGTAAGGATCATTGGCACCTTGGAGGGATGAAGCTGGCCAGACAGGTCCATGACCCATGAGGAACACGTGCCCTTTGCTGCCACATCTCAAGTCCCCTGGAGATGAGGCCAGCAGGGATATTCTGCTAGAGGTAAATGACCAGTCACTCCAGTCACCCAGTCACTAGGCTTTGCTAGTTCAACATAGTGCAAGGGGGCTGACAGCTAACCCACAAGCTCTGTATGCTCAAGGCAGTACTGCTTTAGAGGGCAGTACTAGAGAGATGCAGCAGGAAGCTCCGAAATAGCCAAACCCACTACTGAAGGCATCATTTGCATTGATAACAGCAGAGTAAAGCAGGGCTGGTATGTGCCCATGGAAGAGTGGTGGTAGCTTCAGGCTCATGGCAATGGCCCGCCTGAGCCCGCGGCTGCTTGTAGCCTGTCTCCAGAGCCCTGTGGCCATCCCAGCCTGGGAACCTTTCGGCTACCTACACCTTGAGAAGAGACTGCTTCAGGCAAGCACGGTCAGGGAAACAGAGATTCAGACCAGCCTTGCTCTGTGCTAGCAGCTGAGTGCTGGAGCCAAGTACACCCAGAAAAGGAGAGAGGAAGGGGCAAAATCCAGATTGTTTAAGAGCATAGCTGGGGTACTGCATAATCAAAACTGAGACAGGCAGAAAGTAACTGCAGCTGGTTCAATATATATTCCACCTTCCTGCAAACCCCAGCTCCCCTACACAGCCCCAGTTCCCACACAGCCAGCAGTGGGATGCCTGCAGTGCTGGATGGTGGAGTGTGTCAGGGGAGCCCTTGCACACACCCAGCTGATGCAAGGAGACCAGTTAATGTAATCACTGCACCAGGTGCAAGAGGCCCTGGAGCAAAGCATTTGTGATCATGGAGTAACCACAAAGGGGTTAATCTGTAATACCCAGGACAAAACGCTAAGCGAAAACAAAGCAAGTGTTTCATGAAGAGGCAGGAGACAGGTTGCAGCAGTGCACATGAGCTTCCCCGTCAGCACAGCAGCCAAAGGAATGCAGAAAAGCAGGGAGCTGTTAATGGGACCAAGAGGCTGGTGCTGAGCTGGGAGCACAGACCAGCACAGACATGGCAAAGAGGAGAAGCAATTGAGTAGTCACTTCTGAAATAAAAAGCGGGAAGAGCTTGAGAAGAGCTGTGGCCAGACACACAACCAAAACCTTTGCTTCTGGCAGTCCACACTTTGTCAGGCCCCTCAACGCATACCCAGATACTGGAGTGGCAAAGGTGCAGCTTGGCTAGGATTGGAAAAGCAAGTTCCAGGGATGAGTTTTCTCAGGGAATCAGCTTGAGCAGAAGAGACATCAACGAGCTGATCCAGCAACTCCAAATTTGACTCTTGCCTTTGTGAAAAATGCAGCTCTAGAAGGTGAAGACAGAACTTACACAAGCTCCTTAAATGGCAAGATGATGACATAAACCCTACTGGTGTTTACTGGCTCAGCTCTCTCAGAGTGCTTCCCCCAGACAAAGCTGGGGACTGAGCTCACTCCCACTTAAGATCAGAGATCCCCAAAGGAACAGAGAGCAGCAGCCATATGCCGATTGAGGAAGAGGGGAGAAAGTGGGATGCATTGTGACATCTGCCTCCAGACAGTAGAGATCTTGTCAATCAAGTCTACAGAAGGCTAGATAAAAATATCAGCCACTGTGGGCCTTCAGCGACTCAACTGCCTCTGGAAGTGACAGGAGAACGTCCAATACTACAGTGACCCCAAGAAGAGTAGCCTTCAGACACAGGATGGAAACTGAACTTCCCGCTCTCCTAAGGTTATCAGGATAGCACAGAAACTTTATTGCATCTATTCAGGGAAGCAGCAGGATGCAGTGGGACCAAGTGCCTGCTGTTTTCTCGATGACAGAAACTGAAGCCACGGACACCAACTTTGGGCATGTAGAAAGTTTGAATGTTGTAGAAACTGCTGTGAAGAGCTGCCATATCCAATATCCAAAGAAAACAGGCGTCAGGTCACTGAATGTCAAATACATGTCTTTATAAAAATCAAGATCACATTGACATAAAATACAGGTTTGTCACTAAGGATTAACAGTCACAAAACTCGCCCTGAAGCTGTGGGCTAAACATTTGTAGGAAGACAGAGATGCTGTTCTGGGAAAAGCTACCACCAGTAAAGGTCCCTGCTTGGGGTATCAGCACCTTAATGTAACAGGTTCCTTTCTGCCCACCCCCACAGGGAGCTTGAACTGCATCAAAACACCACACACAGTATCTACCTTTGCTCTTCACTGGGCAGGGGGAGAGACTCTATGACACAGCAAGCCCTGGCCAGGCAGCAGCATTTTTTGAGCTGCATTTAACTCTGTGCAGGAAAGGTTGAGATAAGGTAAAACCTCGTACAGGGAAGAAGCTAGAGGCAGGCACTCCCACCTCCACAGCCACACCAACAACAGCTCCTGAGAGAGGCAAGCCTCTGAGGGCCTGTGCAGCCAGTAAGCAACATGATGGGGCTGGAAGGCCACAGGATGCCCACCTGAGGGCAACTGTCAAAAGAGAACACCACAGCCAGTACCTGGTGTCAGTCTAATCCTGTTTAAACCTTGTTCCTTTGTTGCTGCTTGGAAGCCAGGCAGGTGGAGATTAGCCTAGCAGCCCACTGGCACCCACCCTGAACAGGAAAGGGAGAATGGCCTGAACCCAGTGAGATGCTAGGGAACCCTTGAGGCAGCAGCAAAGCTAGCATGGAAGACCTTAGAAAGACATTACAGAACCGCAAAAGAATGAAACAAGGAAAACATGACAATTCAATAAATATAAGCTTTTATTACAATAGAAAATAGTAAAACTCATGTTAAAATAGACTCTTGCTTTTGGACTGCTCAGAAAAAGCCTAAGCCTCGCTTATAGCTGCTGGTGCCCATCAAGGTCCTGACCCCTAAGCAATGAGCCAACACATTTCTGTGCTGAGAACCTTGAGGCTCCTTCCCCCTTACTGACAGTGAAAGACTACAGCAGCAGACTGAGCCATGCCCCACCCAGCAGACAGGTGAGGGCTCTCTGTGGGGTTGTGTACAACATGCTTCATCCCCTTGTGCAATCAGGCTCCTGTTTGAAGCAGGCAGCTTTAGGGAAACCATGGACAAGAAGGAGGGAGAGCAAAAAAAAAATCATCAGCATCTAATGATGGCTGTCCTGAGACAGTTAAGAAGGCAGCAAATGCACCTGCCAGAAAGACCACAGCACCTGACTGCCTTTGGGTAGCTTTATGCACTATTACAGGGAACACTCTCCACCTTCTCCTTCCATGGCCAGTCCAGTGCAAGTGAATGACTGTGCAGTCTGAACCATCACGTGCTCCCCTCTTACTCACCAGAAAGGACCAGGGGCAAGAGTAGAGTGGAAAGCAGAGGCCACAGAACAGCAAGGTCAGATGGGAGTGGGAGATACTCATGCACCATTGCTGGCACAGCAGCACTCTTGACTCCAAGTCCCGCCTGCTCCAGGCACCAGGCTCACTCCAGTGCCTCATACACAGCCTTCCGCAGCTCGATTGAGAACATCTCCTCCCAGGGCCCACGGATCCACTCCACCAGCTCTGCCAGGAGCTCAGGGCACTCTGTGCGGATGTGCCAAGTGCTCTCCACTTTCAGTACCTGGCAGGGAGGAAAGGGAGGGAGGCAAATGAGCAGACTGGCCTGAGAGGCACCGATCAGCCCTGAGCCACTGTCCCCCAGCACAGCTGCCAGCTCCTCCTAATTCCTCTGTGCCCTCCTCCTCCCTCTCTGCTGCCAGCAGTGGAGCGTCCCTTGCATGACTTTCCACTGTGCTCCCCTGGCTCTGTGGTACAAGGTCCTAGGTTAGGATGGGAGATGACAGCCCCAAGACCCTCTTGCAGGAACAGGATCTGAGCACAATCAGCCCCCAGCATCTTGACCCCATGACCACCTCCCAGTTACCTCATCATAAAGCATCAGCTTGATGTCACAAGGACAGAGGCGATAGGTTATGACATTGCTAATACTGGTGATCGGCTGCTTCTCCTTCAACTGGATGTTGCTCCTAGGAGGCATTTCTGCCTCATGGTCTTCATCCAAGGAGGGCTGCACCTGCCACTGGTGATTCTCCTCCAGCAGAAATAGCATGCTTCTGGTACTCAGCAGGGTCACAGGGAAAGCAGATGCCCCTAAAAGGATATGAGGGAATAAGAAAGGCTTTGCTGAGAGCCTGAGTCACCACAGAACCAGCTTTGCTCTCCATTCCTCCCCTAGGGAAATCCTTTACAGCAGCAGTAACTTGGGTGAACAACCTTATCCAGCTTCCTGACTGAAGAGGGGACGAGGGTAGTGAAATGTGGCTGGGCTTGACCAGCTTATCCAAGCTTGTTGCAGGAGCATGCATATGAAAGACCACTGCCCAGCAAGCCTTGTCCAGCCCATGCCCTCAAGTGAGGCAGGAAAAGTCACTTGAGTCCTTTGACCTCTTAAAGAACATTTTACTACTCCTTAGTTAAAATTTGGCAGCTGCAGCTCAAAGGCTGCCTTTTTTGGCCTGAATTCATCTGGCTGCAGATATCTGATGGGTGGAACAGAGAGCACACACAAAGTTTAATACCAAGTTGGGATGCATCATAAGTATGACAGGAAGGAAAGTAGTTTTGATAAATGTTAGGGAACATAAATATAATCCAGCTATTTCAGTGGATGCAAATTAAAAGCACTAGAACTTGGGAATAAGTTAGATGCACAGTAATAGGGAACCATTAGCAAAACTGGCAGAGATCACAGGGGATCACAAGCTAATGCAGCAATATGTTGCTTTTCTCATCACATCTCACTCTTGGGAATTAGTAGGACTATCAGAAATGGGATGTTTAATTAATACTGTCTACTTGGTAATGAGATCTCAGCTGGAACCGTGTCCAGTGTTGGGCACCATACTCTAAAAGAGGAGAAAACTGTAGAGTAAGAAAAACGCACTCTAAGTTCTCCCTCCCACACACTATTTGTTCAGCTTGAGGAGACCAATAAATGTACTTCCCACAGATTCCTTCCAATCCTCACTCTCTCATACCTCCCCAATGGCCAATGGTGACCAGAGGTGCAAAAGCTGTAACAAATTGGTCAGAATGTGATTAAGAGCTAGGTTTCTTTTTTCAGTGTCCCAAGCTAAGACGACACTGGAATTGTTCACTGAAGACTCAAATCCCAAGTTTAACACATTTGTCCCTCAGCAAGGCCTGGCACAGAACTTGATGGACTCCAGCAGGCTGTTCCTGTACTATCATCTCAGGTTCTGGACACCTACTTCTGTTTTCCCAAATGAAGGAACCTTTCAGCAACTCACACAAACCAGCTGTTTTTATGACCGCTCATCTTTCCCTCAGATCAGGGCAATGATCCAGCCCTCAGATAATCTCTAGCTTCTCGAGTTGTCACCAAAACCGGGGTGCAAGACCAACTGCTCCCTAGAACCTAGACTTCCATGTAGAAAAGGACTGGGAGATTTGGTGGATGTACAGAAGTATGCTGCTATCCTACACAACCCAACACTAGGAAAGAGCCCTCACCCATGCCCCCAGCCATTCCAGTGCTGGATGAAGGGTGCAGCTCTTTTCCCCCAGACTGTACACTAAAATCACAAACATGTAAGCAGACAGCACAACATTTGGGACACCTGGCTACTGAGATCTCCTGTACCTTGGATCAGGTAGGCCAGCAGGTAGAAGAAACAAGTTTCATCTGCAGCTGCAGAATCTGGGGTCTTCAAGTCCAGGAGAGGCCTGGAGAAGATACAACAGTGGGCTGATAAAGAAGCACTCTGTTTCCAGTCTAGGTCTGCTGTGAACTAGCTACTGTTCCCAGTCCTCTTGGGGAAGGGAAGGACCCTCTCTCCCAGATGATACAAAGTCCTTCCTCCCCGGGTCCTCTGACTACCACCTTGCCAGCCAGGAGCCAAATGCTTCTTGCACATAAGAAGGCTGCCCTATGCCTCCCACTTTTTCTCCCTCCATTTTATCCTGCTCAGGCTCCTCCAGAACAGCTGAAGTTGCCCTGCCTGGCTCAGTCCATGACACCCCTTTGCCTGTTCACCCTCTGTGCAGCAGGCACTTGAGACAGATGCCTTAAACCTGTAACATAGGCCTAGCTGCCACTCCAGTAGTGCCTCCTTCTGTGCTACCCCGTTTCCAGCATCATGCTTCCCAGGACCTGCTGGACAAACAGACATTCCTTTCTATCTGAAATCCCAGCCTCTCACAGGCTCTTACCATAGCCAATGTTGGGGATTCATTTCCACAGTGGAGATTTCCTTCACCTTACTCCTGTGCTTAGCAGGCAGTTCTTGCATGAGATCTAAAGAGGGGGAGAAGGCAGGTAGGTGTTTTTTATTGCAAACCCAAGGGCAGTACATAACAGTTCAGGACGCTCTCTACTGTTCAGAGAGGTGCTGCAAGTTATGATGCCAGTGAGATTCTCCCCCAGCTTTTTTTCTGAGCTGTCAAGAAGTTAATTTCCAACATACATCCAACAGTAGCTGTCCTGATAGTTCCCCAAGAACAAATCTTTCAAATCCTCTCCCCCACCCCCCTACAGCTCTACTCTTACCTGTCAGGGTCTGCAGGAACTGGTCACAGCAGCTTTGGTTCCGGATCAGCAGATTGTAGGATGCTTTTGGGTTCTCAAACTCCATTCGCAAGCTCTGGTGGCGGAGTCCCACTTCCAGATGAGAAATATCAGACAGGTAGTGAGAGTCACTCTTCTTCAGCCAGTCTGCAGGTTGTCCCCTAATCACAGAGCACAGCCCTCAGCTGCAGCAGGCTGCCCCATCTCCTCTCCCACGTCAGACTGCAGCAGGGGGTTTGCCAGAAGAGCCTGTGCATGTCACCACCCCTCCAGGGTAAGGGCAGCAAGGCTAGCACAGGCTGGCACTACCCACTACTCACAGACTTGCTGCAGGGTCCTCACCTGATAGCTCCGGTGACTTCCAGCACATAAATCTTGAGATCAGAAGCAACCAGGATTGAGAGGAACTCTCCTTGTCGGCCAAACTTCACCATGACCACCTATAGCACACAGAGGGTGGGTCACAGCCTTGGCCTGCCCCTTGACAGCTCATCCACAGAAAGGACAGAGTCAAAGACACTTCAGCTCCCTTCACATCCCACAGTCTCTGGGATGCCACCTCAGTGCGGAACTTGCAGGGTGGCAAGAGGGACAGCCAAAGAGTTGTAGGAGTGGTGCTGTGGGAGCTCACCTTGAGGAAGCACTGGAACTCCTCAGCATTCTCCTCAAAAACCTCCATGTCCAGGTACAGCTTCAGGCGATGATCCACTGACCGGAAGTCCCTTGTGTTCAGGACGCTGTTTACAGCTGAGGAGAGCAAAGGGCAGCAATGACACCCTGTCCACTGACCAGGGACTGCCCAAGTTTGCAGACGGGCACCAGGGCAGCAGTGTCACCCTCTCTACACACCTGCTTCCATCAAGTCTCTCCTCAAGACAAAGGGCCAAACACAGGGCTTTACAGGCCACAGGTCTCCATGTGAAGATACAAGGGGACTTCACTGCTCCAACATTTGCTTTTTTTTCAGATATACAAAGCTTTGGTCTAAGCCAGCTTCAAACTGTGCTTGGCTGTTCAGTCAGAGAAGGGCACTGCTTTGCTGCTGGATTTGGCAGGAGGGCAATTCTTTATGACAAAGCCAGGAAGACATTTCTCATTTCAGCTGGTGTTAGCTCAGGTCAACTTTTTAACTCTGACTTTGATTGTGGCAAGGTTAAAGGGGCCTGAGGAAGACACCAATAAAATTGCTAAAGCATTTAATTAGGTTTGTCATGAAATTGTATAACAAAATAATTTATACAATAGCCACAATACTGCCCAAGAGTTAACACTTCCCAGCAGAGCCTGTTCTCCACCAGAAACACTACACCAATCAACTGCTCCTCAGCTGGAACTTTCCACAAGCTCAGTTTTAAACTGGGACCTTGCAATTTGACCCCAAAAAAGAGACTGCTTTATTTCTCATACTTCAATTGCACAAGACTGAACATAGCAATCTTAAAACCGTGGTTCTACACTGACTCCTCTTCTGAGGCACAGCAGTCTTGAAGGACCTTTATAGATCAAGAAATCAATAGGTTTGCAAATCAGAACTAGACTCAGCTGCACTAGAGTCACTTGCTGGGCTAGACCAGATAACCTCCACAGCTCCTTTCCAACTTGTTATTCTGTAAATCGCAAGCTGATGCCCAGGCAAAGGCAGTCTGCTACATCAGAAATCCATGGTCCTTCAGAAAAACCATTTATGGACCTCCTGTCTTGCATGACAGCCCTCACACAGCCAGCATGCAATCTCTTGGACAGGCTTTGTCATCTGAAGCTCACAAAAAAGGTGAGGAAAGCACAAGCAACTGTAGATCCACAAACCAGAGCCTCCTACTAGTACACCAGCCTCACACTGCACTTAAGCCAAAGAATAAATACAGAGAAATTGTGCATACTATTCTCCAAAGGTAATGCTCCAGCTGGCAGCTCATGGATGCCACAGGAACCCAGCATGTCCATAACTGCGCAATGCAGCTTCCAGAACAAGACCCTATTACTCAGAGTCTAAGCAATAATAGGTATTAGGAACTGACTCACTTTTCCTATCTTTAGGCATGAGGATTTAACACAGAGGGGAATGAAAAACTCTGCTCATAAGACCCATATGTTTATGGCTGCTCGTACTTTATGTCCCTCTTCCCCATTAAACAGGAGGTAGTGAACCCTGCAAGCACCAGTGATAAAACCAACAACAAGCTGTCAACACCCCTAAACCCTGCACATCTTCCTCGTACTCACAGGGATTGAGACTCCACGTTTCCTCAGACTCAGAGTTCAAAGAGAGCGGGGAAGGAGTGGGCCCCCGAGAAGCACTGTAACGGTAGCTTCCCATCAGGCTGCCCCCGTTGGTGTCTGTGTGGCTGAGGGACAAGTACTGGCTCTTCACGCCCTGCTCCTTCCCACAGCCGCCATCTGATCCATGGGAGGTGGGATGAAGAGCGCCCTCGGGCTCGATGCTCAGTTCCGGGGTCTTGGTGCTGTTGCTGGTGTCCATCTCCGAGCTGTCCTCCCCGCCGATGTAGAACTTCCCGCTCTCGCTGGCCAGGACAGATGTTTCCTCTGGGCCCTCCAGCTGGCTGCCTCCCTCCAGCACAGAATCTGACAGGTCCTCACTCGTGCTGTCGGCACCAGGCGGCAGAGGTGTGCTGGAGCACTCCTCTGAAGGCAGAATGACCACATGGTCACTGGAACAACTGGGACAGACTATGGGCTCACCAGCTGCTGCAGCACCTGTGAAAGATTTCTTCAGGTATAAAGAAAAGCCAGAACAGCTCTACCCAGCAAGATTTTACTTCCCCCTGCCTCTTCTGCAAACCACAAACCCTCCCCTTTCAAGGTATGGTTACAGTCTGACTTGAGCAGCTTGTTGAGCAACTTTGTCCAGAATCATATCCTACATACCTCCCCTCACAAATCAACAGGAAATTCTGGATCAGTGCCACATGAAATAGCTCTGCTCAGATTTAGGGTGCCCAGTGTGGGCTGTGGTTGCAACTGAAACTATATCAGAGCTTTGGCTCATGACTTTCCTCCACATCTGCAAGTGCTAACATCACCTCTGAAGCCCAAGCTCATGACCAGTCAATCCAGTCTTCCTTAGCCACCTCCATCCCCAGCATGCTTCCCCAGCTGTCCTCATCCCTTCTGACCCTGATTCCTGTTGCTCCTTTCACCCAAAACAGGACAGATGCCCAGCTGGATCATGGGACTCCTACTACTCTGGCAGGGAGAAGAAAGTGTGCTGGTGTGGAGAAAAGTGCTGCACCCAGGACAGCACTTCTGTGTTCGCTGCAGTACTTCCAGGATACTTTGTCAAACACCATCTTCTGAGCTAAGGCACTCCCCACTTTGAATATAAACTGAGCTTTGAAAAACACAGCAGTCAGAAGATGCTTATTCAGCACAAGTCACACCTCAGCCAAAATACCACATGTAGTTTTAAACACCCAAAGAAAAATGTGGACAAATGGGAAAGAATATAAAGAACAGCAAGAAACTGAATGTATGAGATATGACTGACAAGTAAATTATCTAGAGAGCTGAGCTTATTTAGTCTAGAGGACAGAAGCCAGGAAAAGTTGCCGGGGGAGAACAATGGCCCTCAAGTACAAAGAAAGGAATAAATTGCTCCCCCAGAGTAGCAGCAAGAGTGGGCTTAAGATCACAGACAGGGAGACTTAGGTTAGGGTTCTGGTTGTTTTTCTGATGTCTAAAAGCCAAAGTTTTACCTGAAATACTGATGCAGATTCCCTGGAAGCTTCTGTTAGCAAAAGCTCTTTAGAACAAATAAAGTCTCTGCGGCAGAACTGACTACATGACCTTTAAGTCCTCTCCCAGACTTCAGTTTCCAGCACCCCTCTGTTCCCCCAGGCTACCCAGAACAGGAGTACTGTTTGCTTAATCTTAAACCAGTGGCTTGCTCCTGCTAGCAACAAGGCAGGCTCTTCCCAGTCCAAGCAGGTCAAGTGACAGTTCATCCCACAACAGGTTTTAATTCTAGTACAGCCAACGCATCACCTTCTCCTATGCATTCCATGCTCTGCACCACAGCTGCCACTCTGGAAGTCTGCCTGAGCATTAGCAAACATGCTTCTCCTGGGCACTATAGCCTACCTTGATCTGGGGCAACTAGGCTCTCCAGGATTTTGGTGTCTCCAACCTCTGAAGGATAGGAACCTTGATGCCAGGGGACCAGGGACTGTGAAAACTCCTGCTTGCATTTCAGGCACTGGAGCTTCATGGATCCCTTCTCTTGGTCCTGACTTCGCCGATTCTCCTCAACAGCTGGGGTCAACACTTCAAGGATACACTAAAAGTAGCAACACAGGGAAAAGGATGCTATCAGGCAGCTATGACTGTCCTAACAAAATCAAGCTTCTGACACTAGCAAGTCTCTTCACATGCCTCACTACAGCCATTTCAGAGGGTAAGGGGTGCAGGAACATTCCCAGCTGTGCAAAACTTGCCAAGAGCATGGAGCTTCACTGCGGAAGACCAAGACAACCTGTTTTTGCAGGTCTGTGCCTGACAGCTACATACTGACAGGCTCCCTCTGGAACTCTGATCTCAAAGGTCCCATCTATTTGTGTCTTTCCTCTAACAACTTGTTTAAATGTACTTAAATAGTATATTGAGAAAAATTATTTGATTAGAGAGTAGAGTCCTTACAGCAGCTGTGTGGACATAGCACTGACACTCACTGTCCAGAGGGCCAACCACAGGCCAGCACATCACTCAGCACCCACAAAACATTACACTGCAGAAGCACAACAAGTAATGATCACTAGCTTGACTATAAACTTTTCACTCCAAGAGGAAGAAAACTGCAAGACTCTCTTCTTGAGAGCACCCTTTATACTACAGGAGCTCCACTGCCCATGGCCATGCTCACAGGGCCCTCCACAGGTCATCTGTGCAGAAGAAATCCTGACAAGCCAGACATGGGCAGCAGGTGCTCCTGTGCTCTGAGAACAGCAGTCCTATGCTGGCTGGAAGAATTCAGTGTCTTGCAGTAACACTGCCCCCTCCCCAAGCCTCCCCCACCTGCAGACACTGCTCCGGGCAGTCGTCAAGCACCACATATTTGCGCTTCTGCCGGTCCTTGCGAATGTAGCTGAAGTACAACGTGAGGACAGGGAAAACTCGCTCCAGGTCCTGCAGGAGACAGAAAATACCTGTTCTAGCATGAGGGAGAAGCTTTCACAAACTACATTTGTTTGCAAACAGCTGAAACATGGCCATACAAGCACTTAATTTAGTGCGCCCTAAGCAGCCCTCCACAGCTGATAGCATTTGGGCAGAAATGGGCAGAAACAAACAAACAAATATAAAGCTAATGACTGCTGACAACACTTGCGTTGAGTGCTTGAAAAACTGCATGAGCACTTGTAACTTACAACAGTAACTTTCAAGGCCTAAAACAAAACATTTCAAACAAAACACCTTTTCATGAAGGTTATTCAGAAGATTATCAAGCCACAAACATTCAGAAAGGCACAAGAGCAGGGTTTAAAAATTAGTTAGAGCCTTTACAGAAAACAGTATTAGAGAAACCTGTGAACATGTCTGTATGCAGACTGAATGTTAAAATCCTACCACAAGGAAAAAGAGATTTCCAAACTCCCTTTCTAAAGAACCACAAAAGCCAAATAGGGCTGGTAATGCTAAAGCATGCACCTAGAGAGACGGCAAACTTCCCACTGAGCTGCCAGGAGCTTTTTAAACATCACACTGGGCTTCATGGTGCTCTAGAAACAATGCAATCCACAAAGAGTCCTCCAAGGCCAGGGTGACATCCCAGCAAGGAATGGATGGGAAGGAGGTCTCCACTTCATTTAAGTTCCTCTTGAGAAGTCGCTCACTCCTCCATGCTGGAACAAGTCCAGCCATTGTCTTTTAATTCCAGCTTTGGAATAGATTTGAAGCTGGCTTCTGCTGCATTATTGCAGGTAGTCTAAGCAATATAGATGCCATTAGAGACACATGCATTGGCTGGAAGAGATGCTCAATCAAGCAGGCTTTGCAGGAGCTAGAAAAAGATCAGCAGGATTCTCGACAGGAGCCCAAATCCAGAATGCTGGTCCATACGGGGTATGTGTGAGCCTTGTAAGATGACAAAGGCTCACAGAGAAGTGTAACTCACCATCCTCTTCCAGGTCAACTCAGAGGTCTCCACATTCTGCAGGCATTTCAGCTCCAGCTTATGGAGGACTCTGGCAGCCTTCAATTCCACCTCGATCACATGCTTAGCTGTGACTCGCAGGAAGATCCAGTCTGGCTCTGGGTCCCCTTCACCTTCTATTTGGCTCACCAGCACTGGCTGGCACAGGTCCACTGACAAACAATACACAGTACAGGTCAGTACATGCAGCAGGCCTTCAGTCCTTACAATTCCCACAATACCAGACCCAAGTCCTTACAATTCCCACAATACTGGGCATCATGATACAGCTTCAGAGATAAATCACATTTGATTCATCTATTCTATTGTCACCCAAGCCCTCCAACATAGCAGTGAAAGGACCTGTTTACCTTCTGCTATCTCCTCTTCTTCCTCTCCAACCATTAGCTCATCTGCTTCATCTTCTCCTCTCTGTTCTGCTTCCACAGGCTCAACCAGCTGTACTTCAGGCTCTTCCTCCTTTGCAGTGTCATCCAAAGGAGAAGAGGATCCTTCCTGGGATACTTGGGGCTTTTCTTGCTCTGGGTCAGAGCTCTCACTCTGCAAGTCCATTGCAGCAGGTCTGCCTGCGATCTCATCTGCAGAACGGCTGAGGGACACGACAGGTACTTGGTCATGCTCCTCCAGGTGTCTCTTGTACTGCAGCCAGTCAGCACCAAAGCGATCCCTGAAGCTGGCCAAACGCTTCATCTCCTTCTGATGCTCTAGGACCAGACCTGCAGAGAGAAAACTTGGGAAGTATGAAAGTAGTCACCAGGCCAGAGCATTCCTCTTACTGTGGGCAGTTTAGCTGCTATGTTATTAAGGAAGATGACAAGCCTCACCAGCAGAAAGGGGTAATGCCTGGGGCTCGTGTTCTGTGTCACTCGGCTCCGAAATACTTGCTCTGCGCACTTTGATTTTTCCCTGGAAAAAAACAGGATAAAAGTAGTTGTGAGGAACTAGAACAATGAAAACAGCCCCTGATGAGGGGCTCTGCCAAGCTGAAGGGTTTATAGCTGTTATAGTGTAGAGACACACCATGAAACACTTAATATCAAGATTGATATTAAACCCAGCCCCTTTCTAACACACAGCAGTGTAGAGGCTCACTAACCACACAGTCAGTACCAGCCCACATCTCACTGCATGAGGCTTTCACATCGAGGCATCCCCTTCACCCAACATGCCAGCTACATGGCTAAGAAGCTCTGTCAGTCCCACACCTTGCTTTTCTTCCGAGGGAGCCTGACGGCCACATTCTCTGCTGGCGACTGACTGTCACTGAAGTCTGCAGCACAGGAGCTCTCCAGAGCGCTGCGGTCCAGTGCAGTTTTCTCTGAGGTAGAAGTGTGGATGGACTGGGACACACTTTGCACAAGTCTTGGAAGGTGCTAAAGTAAGAAGAGAGTATTGACAGCTGAGCACCATGGGCAGACAAGGTAACCAAGCCACAACTCAGGCTGACAACTTTCCTGCTCCTCACCCCAAACTTTCACAATCTCAGTCAAAGCAGTGACAACAGATCCTGCCTCGTTGATTGGATTATCACAACCACTCGGATTTAACTCAATCTCTGCCCTTCTTAAAAATAGCAGATGGGAAACTGATAACTGTTTTGCTGACATGTAGTTCAAGTGTCAAGTACCATACAGTATCTGAAGAGGAAACAGGCAAGGCTCCAAGTCCTGCAAGGCTATATAAGCCAAAATAAATTATACCGGCCAGTTCCAACAATTATTAGGAATCAGCATGAACTGAGACAAAATGATCTGTATCAAAGTCAAGGCAGCCCATAAAGATTTAACAGGACACATGCCAATGCAAAATCCTGTCAGAGTTCCCAGTCCCAAAGCCGGTAGGATCAGTTTTTAACAATTATACTTACCATTAGGTCTGAGGAAGAGAGTGGCTCCCCATTCAAGAAGAACTGTAATTAGAGACCCATTTGCAGTCAGATTCCATTTGGCTGGCACATACTCAGGACAACTTCTGCTGACTCCTATTCCCCTTCAGGCCACCCTAGGGTTGGGATCCCTGGCAAAAAACTGCAAAGAAACAACCCTGTTCCTGCCTATCCACCACTCCTTTAGTTGCAGCTACCTGACCTAATAGCATATAAGGCCAGAAGGGACCGTTATGGTTTTCCTGTTTACAGACTTTGTAACTTCCATAAACGTCTCCAAGACAGTTTGCGGAAGAGGTACAATAGATTATTCTATAACAACTCAAATTGTTTTGAAAGGTACTCACTTTCACCTCAAAACCTGTATCCTACTTCTGGCCTGAATCCACATAGTTTCCAGTAACTTGAGCTCAGTGAAAGCTTTTTCCAAGATGCAGTTTGAAGACAAGGAATCCAGCCATTTGCCACTAATATGAAGGGCAGACCAGCTTTGAAACACCTTTGACCCTTAGCAAGTAAGTTAATTTTGCTAAATTGCCAGAACACTGGTTTTGCTGGCTTTTTTATTTGAAATCAGACTACCAAGAACTGACCTAAGCACTGGAGTGCAAGGGAGCAGTGATGACACCTCGCTGAGAGCAGTGATGGGGGCAAAGAGGTGGCCATGGCTGCCGAACTTAGGTACATACTTAGGTGAGGTGCGCCAAGACTGTGAGTTCCTTCTCTGCACAGTCCAGCTACATCATTACTATCTAGCAGGAACAGAGTGAAGTTCCATCAGTGAGCAACACTGAAGAAGTAGACAGTGAAGACATATTAAGATCTGAGGTGCTGCAAACCTGAGATCAGTATTGAACTCTGTCCTGGCCAGCACGCCACATAAAAATTTAAGGTTAAACTACACTACCACAGGGAGGAGAAAAAAAAACAAAACCAAAAACAAACAAACAAAACCCCCACAAAACAATCACCGCTGTTACACTACTGGAATAAATCTGCAAGTTTCTTTTCCCTCATTTGCCCCTGAGTGTTAGAACACCCTGTGCCTTCAACAGCAAGGGCAGAAGGCATGTGGCTAATACTCACATTGGAGAAGGCTGCCCTGGGAGACACATGGACAAGGGCTGCAGATCGGTGGTTTTGATGGAACCATATCGGGTTTCCCTCCAAATGCAGCTGGGTGAGGGAAACAGACAAGTTGTTACTAGAAGAAATATTTTATAACCCAATCTATCCTGCCTGCAGGCTCCAGTCTCTCTCTCTGCTTCAAGAAATATCCTTGCAGTTATCAAGCCAGGAAAGGACTAGGATTTTACAATGCTTCCTGAAATTAGTTTAGCAAACAGAGGAGATTAAAGTACCTCCTACTCATGACATAAATCATGAGCTTTTTCAGTACTGACTGAGAAGTGTTGAAAGAACAGTCCTTTGCAGGCCCAGAGAAGCTGTAGATGCCCCATCCCTGGAGGTGTTCAAGGCCAGATTGGATGCAGCTTTGAGCAACCTAGTTTAATGGGAGGTGTGTTCCTGCCCATGGCAGGGAGGTTGGAACTAGATCTTTAAGGTCCCTACTAACTGAAACCACTCTCTGATTCTATGGTCTTCTTTCACAAACACTATAGTGACTGCAGTCCTCCTCCTTCAGACTTGTCTGAACACACAAATCCACTACAGGATTATGGGAGGATCTTTACTGAACTTGACTTGAATGTTAAAATCAGAAAGGATGAGCAAGGAAACGGGGATGAATACATGAAAAAAGGTTAGCTTGAGCAAGGGTCACTAAAAATGAAGGCTAAAACACAGGTGTCTGTCTAAGGCTCCCCCATTAGTTTTCTGCAATAAAATTAAATGCTCAAGAGTTGAACTTATCTTTCAAAACTCTCTTGTTTTAAAGTCTCCATCTTGCACACCCTGACCATGAAATCCCTAATCTACCAACCCATCAGGCTTTATGCTTACTTTTTTTAAATAGTGCAGAGTGGACAATGGTGCCAACTGGGCATGTTCCAGCAGCAGGTTATAGGCCACATCCAGGTGCTGCAGATTCACAAGCTGTTCCACCCCTGTGAACAAAGCAAGAAGCCATCAGCATGCTTGAAGACATAACTTAGGAACCTCCCCCAAAACTGAACCCTAATAAAAATAGTTGTGCCCAAGATTTCAAGTTCTGTTCATTCTCAAGGACAACAGGAAGGCTTCAAACTCAGAAATGCTCCACCCTTGTGGGCTCACCATTAATGCTCTCGAGCTCATTGTTGCGCAGGATCAGAGTCACCAGCTTGGATCGGCTGAAGATACCAAGGTTTGGCACCTTGGACAGGAAGTTGTAAGCCAGATTGAGGTACTCTAGTTCTGTAAGGGTCTGTTCAGAGAGAAGAGCAGCATTGGATCAGCTGGGACCTTAGCTCAAAGCCTGGCCCTGAACTCAAGACAGGGCACTAGCTTCTACCATTTTTTTGATCCTAACAAGGTCAACCAACAAGTGAGTTTGTTAAGACTGTTTCTGCAGAGAGAGTTTGATGTTCACACTGGGAGTGGTTTGTTTAGGGGCGCTCAGCATCATCTAACTGCTTTACAGAATTTGCCAAGAGCACCTTTCTCTTTCCTTGCCAACTTCAATGGAGCATAGGAGCTTAGGAAAGGACTGCACATCCTGCCTCAGCAAAAGGAGTGAACTAACAAAAGAAACCCTTTCTTACCTTTGTAAAGATGATGGTGAATGGTACCTTGTGAGCCCCATCAACTCCATGAAAAGCTGTTTCGTAGCTCCGTTTCAAAGAAGCAGATCTAGCCCAGCAAAGCATGGATTTCATTGCCATTCCTCAGAAACACATGTGCCATTGTGATGGACTACCCCTTTTCTAGAGCAACTGACCGGTTTCTGAGAGCAGGAAGTAAATGCTACTGGCAATTTGAACAAACTGAACAGTAAGTTTCTACAGCCCCATGCTTGGCTACACAGTTCTCACCTGCTGCACAGGTTACAGCAAAGTCTTGGCCACAATGGAGTGCCCACCCTGTGAGGGGCTGTACATACAGAGTACCCTGTGTATATCAGGGCATTTACCACTCAGCCGTGCTGGACTGCCAAGTGATAACTACAGCTAACTCTCTGTCTTAGAGCAGGTGAGGAACACTGCCTCCTCTGCCTCAGTGCCACTCGGACTGCACCTACAGGACAACGGTTTTCAGGCTGCAAGCACTAGCTCTAAGCCACACCACCTCTGTGATTTCTTTTATTATACCTCACCTAGTAGGAACATGATGTCAATGACTACAAAATTTTAGCAGTATTCTCTGCATAGGAGGAAACTGGTGGTCAGCCCAAAATACTCACCGTTAAATAGTGCTCACAATCCTGGATCTTGTTGTGACTCAAATCCAAGACCCTCAGAGCATTCAATAATTGCTGAGGGACAAAAAGACACTAGATCAGATCCTACAACTGTCTCCGTTACAGCATGAAAAGCCTCCGCTGCTGGTAGAGGCCAGCAAAATTAACACTGCCCAATTCCTCCCACCCAGACCTAGCAGCATCAGTTACAGAGGGCCTGGCTCTTGGCTGTAATCATCTCCTCTCTTCCCCTCAGCAATGCAGGTAGGATGCCCCACTCACCAGTGAGTCATCCAAGGCAGTGATTGAGTTATAGCTGAAGTTCACAGTCTGCAGTTCCAGCCATGGAAGAGCACAGCTCAGATCTCCACCACATGCTGAAATAATTTCCTAGGAAGAAGAGAGGAGCCATTCCTTGGTGAGTACTAGCTGTTACAGTAAAAGCAGATGAACATGAGAACAGTTAGTCTAGAAGGTGGCTGACATACTGTGCTTTACAGACCTTGCCTTGCTTAGAGGGGCAGTGACTTTTATGTCCCTAATTCAAGTATGCGCAGGTGGTGGGAATCCCATGGCCAGATATTTAGAAAGAAGAGGAGCTGCTTTTGTTTCCTACACTGAAGTGGCAATAGTTAACCTAATCTGTTGGATTTCTTAGGCTGAGAACACTGAGCATAAAGATTCAGGCTAACAAAGTCATTTTCAGACTCCCTCAAACAAAAGCAAGATACGCACTTGTGTTCTGATAGAAAAAAAAAAAGCTCTCAAAGCACTCCCTACCATCAGCCCCTGTTCCCAAGCAGGCATCTGCTTCTATGTCCCAGAGAGAAGAAGCCCAGAGGCCCATGGCCAGCACAGCCCATGCTACTCAGTTCTCCATGGCTGGAGCTTGCTTTCATGTCTCAGGAATGTGCCGGGCAGCAGTGCAGGTAAGACACTGGGGCACAGCATTTCCTCTAACAATAAGCTCTAATTTCAGGCTGCTGAGGTACAATGAAATAAACCTTGACCAGCTGCAGGCCTTGAATGTGGAAACAGCCAGACACACAGAGTTGTCAGACCTAGCTGACACGAAGGTTGTCTAGAGCCAGAAATTCTCAAGAAGCTAAAAAGAAGACTACAGAGCACATGTGCATGCAAGCAGAGAATCCTTCAACACTGCTTGAGACAGGAGTAGGACCCCAGAACTGGGAAGGGAGATGAAGCCATACACAAACATGGATGAATAAAAGGGCTAACACCATCTCCTACATCTTCTCTGTGTGAAGAGCTGTAGGATCAAGACAGCCCTAGCCCTTCTCTTGTAATTTACCCCACGAGCTGTGTAGAGACACTCACCTCCAGTGTACTGATACATTTGCAACAGGTTAGAGATTCCAGCTGAGAATAGACAAATCGCAGTCCCCGGAGGCAGTGTGGAGGGACAGACCTCAACTGCAGCAGTGATGAGAAAGTAAGAACAACATACATCAAAATACTACAGTGGAGGAGCAGATCCAAGTTTTACCCCAAACAAGTGTTGCAGGAATTTAGTCTTAGCCTTCTAGGGAAGCCACAAAAGCCTACCCAGTTTTTAGGAGCAGAGGCATTCTGCAACCACAGAACTAGTCAAGAAAACCCAAACAGCAAGACTCAAAACCACTCTTGCCACCTTTACTTACTTCCAGATGCCGGAGGGACTTGAAAGGGAAGATCTTCACAGCAGATTGCAAAACACAGTTTGGAACATGAACGAGCTAGAGAAATAAGAAAAAAAAAATCTCATGTCAAGCTTGATTTATGCTTCATTACCACCTTCCTGATGCACCAACTACAGAACCTTGAAAAGGTTGTCCCTCCAGCCCGGGTGATCCCTTAAAAACTCTCTCCCAGTGCACAGTGGTGGAACTGTCTCCCCGGCTCCATAGTACAATAGAGGGCAAAGAGAATAGCATGTCAGCAAGTGCGGTTTGCTAGCCCACAGAGCTCCTCTACATCTCCCCTGCCCATGTGGCTTCACCACTTTCAGCACCGCTGGGAGCTCTGGATTCCTCATCAGCCACAACTAGCAAATCTACTAAAGACAAAACTAACTGCTGGAGGTATGTTTATCAAGCAACTGAATGGAACTAGCACACTGGTGGGAGGTGTGCACGTGCATTTCACTACAAAAACCCAAATAAGGCAAATCACAAGCAGGTACAATGGAAAACAGAGTTGGTCTTGAACGCACTGTTACTGTTAGACTGAGGTGCCTGCAAACCTCCTCTGTGTATTCTGTAGTACAGCCACAGGCCCTTTCACCATAGGGCAGTTAGGCTGTGTTCATGTACCATAAAGCAGCTTATTAAAACCACCTTCTTATGCTTTCTGCAGTGTATAAACAGTATTTCTGGCTGCTGTTGAAAGTGAGTAATGAAGCAGTTACCTCTGTAGACAACAAAGTACAACCAGAGAGACCATCTCTGCCAGTTACATATACATTCACACAGAAGTGACTCATCAGGTGCAGAGCAGACATCCCAAGACCTCATCACCACTACTGCTTCCACAGCTACAGCCCTGGCAGGAATGAATCATTGCCCACTGCCTGCCAGCACTAATGCTGCACGTTGAACAAGAGCATTTGGAGGGGAAGCTTGGACTGGCAATCTCTAATGGTCAGTTTTAGCAAAGTTTATTTCAGATGCCATTCTTTGCTGTGTGTCTTGACTATCTCCTCTCCCTCCACTGTCTTAAAAATCTGCCAGGCTGATATAAATTATTAGCTTCTCCAAGTAAACCAGTTACCAGACATCAGTGGGAAGCTTCCCCTTCTTTACAGGCTTGTTGCAGAGAGAGCACATTTTCTATTTAACAGGAGCACTCACCACAACATCTTCCTGATTGCAGCATCCCTCCCTGCCTCCTCCTGCCGGGAAACCCATGCTTCTCCACAGACTCTGGCCCCCACTCCAATCTCCACACTCACTACACTGTTACAAAATCCTCCCAACAGCATTCTGATACCACTCCACTCTCACAGGGAAAACACATTTTTAAAGATGTCACAGATTTTAGTGCTCAGCCACAATACCTTTTCAGCCCCACTGTGGAACCTAAAACAGCTGCTAATTCCTCTTCTCCTTTCAGGCTCCTTTCACCTCTACTATCCTCCCCGCAGTGCCCCAGTGCCGAGTAGAATCATGTGCAGCCTCATAGCACATGCCACCTTTCAAAAACCTCTCTGAAGAATTCCTTGATCTGTAGTTTTATCTTTATTACAGCCTCTTTACTACAGCCTTTATTGTTAAAACGAATGAAGATACGTTACTAGAAATATCCCATGCTGTGAAACCAATCAACCAGAACCACTGCCCAGGCTGCTGAAATAAGCAGCAGCCTCAGAGCGTGTACAGCATCTGACCCCTCTGCTCAAGTTCCACCGGCTCTGCTACCTTGGGTGGATCAATCATCACTCTGGGAGCACTCAGCTGTGCTCAGGTGCCAGATACTGCCTAAATTGCTCAAGCATTTCAGGAAATAATCATTTTCCCAACAATGATAACACCTTACAAAGGTCAGAACATAATTAACTCCTGCTGCCCCTGTTTTTAACTCCGAAAAACTTTCCTCTGAGTTGCATGGCTGATCCTAGATAAGCAGCTATAGACTATCGTGCTGAACCACGACTCCACGCAAGAGCCCTGTGAGAGCCATCTGACCCACGGAGCCTGCCCGTCAGACAGGGGCAATGGGCACCAGAGGAGGCTGCTCTGAAGCTGTGCCTGCACCTGCACTGGCCGCCCCGCAGCACCCCCGGCCCCGCTATGGACGGACCTTCAGAGAGTGAGTCTTCTGCAGGACGTCGAAGAGGAACTGCGCCTGGAGGATGGCGGCTGTCTCGGCGGGGTGCGAGGGCAGCGCCACGAAACCCCGGTTCTGGTTGCGGGAGCCCAGGTGCTGCTCGAAGACCTGCGTGAGGTGCTGCAGGGTGGAGGTGAGCAGCGTCAGCGTGCTGGAGCCGTCCAGGACGAGGTCCCCTGCAGGAAAGGGGAAGGTCGGGCCGGGCCGTGAGTGTCTACACACCGGGGGTACTGACACGATCCGGCCCGGCCAGGCCCGCGGAGGCCGCCACTCACCGGCGTCCTGCAGCAGCCG
>VXAZ01006554.1:245565-288939 GCA_013399875.1 Gymnorhina tibicen
CGGCGGCGGGCGGCTCTCCTGCTCCGGCGGTGCGAGGTACGGGCCGGAGGGGGGGTGGCTTGTCCCTGCGCTGCCCCGGCTGCAGCAGCTCCGCCTGGCTGCCCTGCCCCGGCCCCGTCTGCGGGGCGCGGGGCGCTCCGGTGCTGCACGGTGCGTGGCGCGGTGCGGGTGGCTGCCGGTGCGGGGCATGGTGCATGGCATGGCACGGTGCGGGGCGGTGCATGGCACGGGGCACGGCACGGCACGGCACGCAGCGCGGTGCTCGGGGCTGGATGCGGCACGGCGCGGAGCAGTCCCGCGCTCCGCAGCGTACGGGTTTGCAAGGCACGGCACGGACGTAGTGCAGTGACCCCAGTGCCTGTCTGTGTCCCTTTCCTTCTCCGGCTGTACGTGTGTCTGTCAGAGCCGTCCGTACGTCCAGTGGAGGGGTGGCTTATTGTTACCGTCTGGTGCTGGCACTTCGTTCTGGAGTGAATTTTGTTCTGTGTCTTCGTTTATGTGTCTGTGGACTGTGCAGGCTCCGTCCCGTGTGGTACCCTGCGAAGGGCCTGTTGGGAGGGAGAGTCATGGAACAGACGGTGCTTCAGGAGTGAATGGCTGTGATGGTTCATCCAGGGTAGTTCAGTGGAGTATAGGATTCATTGAAATATTTAAGCCTTCTAAAGTGTAATAATACAAATTTCAACATAGCTATGTGGCAGAGAGATCCACAGGTTAAAACCTTCATGCCGGAAAACTTTGTGTATTTACTGTCTTATGTGTCGCCTTTTCATTCTGGTATGTGTGTCTGTTCCTCGGCCATGACAGAGGAGAGGTAGGGGCTGCTCAGCCCACTCGTGTTTCTTTTTCTTTTGGCTTTGAGGCTGTGAGTGTCACAGTAGCATCCAAATGCTTTGATGTACGCAGCAGCACCCCTCCTGCTCCTTTCCTCCATTGACAGGCACAACAGTATTTCTTCTCAGGAAAATCTTCCAAGGCCTCTAATCCTTCTCCTTTGTGAGCTCTTCGCGTCTGTGTCTTTCAGCCAGAGTCCCTTCTCCTCTCCTATCCTCAAACCAGCTTTGCCCCTGTGGCTTTATCCCTATCTTAACATCCATTCCTAGTCTAGACACTCCACAGCTAAATTATTCTCAGCCGATGGCCAAGGGATTAAGGAAGAGCTGTGGAGATAGATGTGGGACTTGATGGCTGTCTCCATGCAGCCCCTTGCCCACGGAGCTGGGGCAGCCTGCCTGTAGCATTACTGACTCATCTTTATTGCAAAGGGACAGTGTGAACTGCTCGCCTCAGCCCTCAAAGATGTGCCAGATCGTGTTTTTCTCAGCAAAACAGGGAAGCACGGGCACTGTGAAACAGCCTTTAGGGGTGAGGGGGAGCCCCGCTGGAGTCCCTGTGAGCAACATGTGGGAGATGCTGTAGCTGCCAGCATTGCAGGGACATGCCTGCTCACTTTCCTTCAGAATCTGCTAAGCCTAGATGGTCAGTACGATGGTCAGGACAAGGTATAGCGATTTATGTGAGCCAGTTCTGTTTGCTGATGTGCTTGTGGAGAGAGCGGGGATGTGTGAGTGCACACAGGATGGCAGGCTGTGGATTTTTCTGGCCTCCCTCCGAATCTGGCCTGCTGGCATGACGCTTCTATTACTGAAAATTACTTCTAGCAGGAATGCTGAATCACGTACTCCCCATAACCAGGAGATACAGTAGGATGAAGGTATCAGTCATTTGCTTTTCTTTAGTGGTGTTTGTTTTTTTGGTTTCCCATTTTATCTTGTGCTCTTCTTATGGCAACCCAGGCAGTGATGCCAGCAGGCTGGTCACTTCAGCATGGTGCTTATTAGCAGAATTCTCCTTGATACTCCTTTTAAGTTTCTATTTTAAATTTTAACCCATTCCTAAGTCTTTTTATGAAGGGCTGCCTCACAAAAAAAATCTTTAGTTGTGTTTCACACCCTTGAGATCTTTCCAGACTGCTGGTTTGTCCCCTCCACATCTTAGTCATCCCATATTGTGCTAGACAAAATTAGCTCCTAACCTTTCCTTATAAATCAGTCTCTCTGGCCCACTAGCAATTTTTTTTGCTCTTGTCTGAACTCCATCTGTTGAGGGTGATAGAAACGCCCGGCAGGATCCCGGTAGGTGTCCATCTCGCCTTCCTCCAGAGGTGGCACAGAGTGAGGGGCAAGTGGCCTCTAGTGGCCGTGGCCAGCCATCAATGTACGGAAGGGGAGCACCAGTGCTTTCAGGCTGTGGGCTCTCCATTCTTCAGAAATGGGAGAGCTGGTAGGATTAGAATCGGAGAACACACCTCTCATCCTCACCTCTCTCTCGTCCCCAAAGTGTCAGAGCTTTCCGACAGCTGGGCCCCAAGTCCTGCCAGCTTGGAGTGCCCACACATCGCATCCTGCTTTCACAGGGTGGTGAGTGGGACATTGATGGAAACCCCGTGAGTATCTCCCAGTCCCTCTGAAATTTCGAAGCAAGTCCCCAGGGCTCTCTTACTGCTACTACAACTGTCTGGCTTTTAGCTGTTCAGCCTCATTAGAGTGATGGCTTCAGCATAATTCTGAATGCGCTGCTTTGATGGGTAAAGAAAGACTAAGTGCTGGATTTTCCCTCCCTTTTAACTTCATTTAGGCAGTCAGGCAGTAGTTTTAAACTCAGTGTAACATCTTGCAAAGCTGTTGTCAGCAGAGTGTGTTGCGCCCAGCAGTTCTCCAGGATGTGGGTTTCCTCCCTCCCAGAGTATAAAATGCCCCTGGAGCCTCTGCCTTGCTCCAGACATACCTGAGCTTGACCTGAAACAAAGCACATTGCTTCACACCACTGCTGATAGGTTTTGGTTTACTTCAAAGGCCCCACAAGGCATGTTAGTGGCACAGAGGTGAAGCTGAGCATTAGCATTTCTTTTGTTAAATTCCCTTTACCATTTTGCTAGGTTTTAGGGATTCTGACTCTACAGGAGCTGCTGTCCAAAGCTCCATTATCTTTTTACTCCCTAAGTTATAGTGCTTGCAACACATTTTTGCAGGCAGTCTGTAGTTACGATTGTTCTGTTCCTTAAAAATGTCCAGTCCTTTCTTTAACGGTGGTGATGCCATGGCCCTGCAAAGTGAGGTTTCCCTGCCAGCTCTTCCCACTGGAATAAAATGTTCCCTGCCTTCAGTTTCAAATGTACTGCTGTTTGTTTTCATAGAATTATATCCTCTTCTTGAATTAAATGCAAAAAAAAGAAAAAAAGCCATGTATTAACCTTTTCTCTATCATGTCTCCTACTAAAAGGCAACTCAGTCTCTGCTTACAGATGATTTCCAGACCTTTCTCATTTTTTCTGCTATCTCTTGGAACTCTTTTGCTCTATTTTTCTTGGAAAACAGGTTTTGAAGTTGAAGTTTACGGCTTAAGATCGACAAAGTGGATTGGGTGTTTGAATTCTTTTCTGCCTTGTTCCTTACGGCCTGGATGCTGCATTTGCTGTTTAGATGTCTGTCTTGGCAACCTGTTCCTCTTGAGCTGTTGAGGTCTTACTGAGGGTGAAATTAGTGACGAGTCCAATGAGGTGTGTGTCAGGGGTTTCTTCCACTACATTTTGCCTTGTTGCTCATAGTTAGGAAGGTGGACCAAAGGAGCATCCTTCATCAGTGGTCAGATTAGCTCCTCAAAAACTTGCCTTACAGATGGCCCTGGGTTTTTGGTTTGAATAAGCTCTTCAGGTAGGCAGAGTAAGCAGACTGTAGACCTTCTGGACATCTTCAAAGATAGAAGGGATGATGAAGTGGCCTTACTGGTGTCATCCTTAGACAGTCTTTTGTGTTTCAGAACAGTGTCCCATGCTAGGTGCTTCAGATGAGATGGTAAGAAAGCCCTCAGGAGACAACCAGGACACAGACTATAATACTTATTCCAAAGCTTTCATAGCTAGAGAATAGCTTGTTCTGAAAGATGGGTTTAATTCCCTTAATTTTCTTTGTCATAAATACAACTCGTTACCAGAGAGATGGCCAAGCTATCCTCTGACTTTGCAGTTTTTTGCTCCTTGATGACATCACTGAAAAAAAATGTTTTCTTTTGCCAGTTTTGCGTTCATTTGTATTCTACCCTTGTAGTTTTAACGAATGTCCCTTTTCTTGTGCTGTAAGCTGAGGACACTTTGCTTCTCCCTGTGCCCAAAGCACTGTCTATGTGCTTCCATCTTCTCTGTTTCAGATGAGTTTTTGGAGGTCAGTATCTTCCCAGTGCCAGTCTCTGTACCATCTCCTGTTCTTCCTGGGGTGCAGCCCATGCTGTTTAGGCTGTGCTGCTGCTGTAGATGGTTTGACTAGAGGTGTTTCTGTGTCAGTCTGTATCCCACTCCTTGTCAAGCGTGGCACCTCTTTGTCTTCCTCACCTGTAGCTGGATATTGAGCAGATTGTTCCTTTGTGCTGCCCTTAGGGACTTGGGTGTCCCTTAGCCCTGCCAGTGCTGACAGAGCACAGATCTGCAGCCTGAAGGTTGCCTGTAACATGTGTTGCTTTGTGTGTGGCGTTTGAATGATGAACTGTTTGTCCTTGTGCTATCTCTGTGGTCTGCACAGCACTCTCTGTGGTTCCTTCTGGCCTTTTTTGGGATCTGCCCAATTAAAGCTAGGTGCCACAGGACCACTCTGCTGCCTGCTCCTGGCATGTACTCCCAGCACCTGATCTCTCTGACTTTTCCTTTCCCTGGTGGTCAGTCACACCCCAGCTTTGCACAGATGTGCTGCTGTAGACGTGGCTGAGCAGGAAGCTTTTCTTTCCTTTGCACAGCCCATGCTGGAGGGCTCTATATAGCTGCTGTCTCCATTGGCCCCTCTGACCTTACAGAGAAGGACAGGGTCCCATCTATCCCTGATCACTTGGACCTGGTGGCCAAAGCAGCATGGGTTGGGCCACTTGCCCCTGCACACTGCTGGGGATAGGCCTGTCCTAGTGATGCCGGGGAGGTTCTCCAAGGGCCGGTGAGGTGACCTCTGGATCAGGAGCCAGGGGCTTGAGGGCAGTGGCCAGCAGTCTCCCACGACTGGCAAGTGTCCTGCCCTCTCTCCACAGGTTATGCCACTCTCCAGGTTTGCTGGGTGCCTGCCGGTGAAAGAGAAGGGTTGATATTTTGCCCAGGCCCTTAGGTCCTGAACCAAAATGGCAGCTGGAGAGTCCCCTCCCGTAGGAGATGTCTTCATCAACTTGCAGCAGGTGAGGTGGGAATCTGGCAGCAGCGGGGCTGTCTCTTCCCCAGGGCCCGTGCTCCTGCTGGCTGAGAGCAGGACTGGTGTCCTGGCAGTGTGCTGCAGTAGGAGACACAGCCTGTGTTTACCGGGGACAGGTCTGCACGACGGGCGCCCCGAGGCTGCCCATGAGCCCGTATCCTCTCCATGCAGACAGCAAACTGTGGCCCAGAAAAGGCCAGAGGTTGCTCTGTGAGGTCCCTCTGCTTTCATGTGCCATTGGGTAGGGTACGCAAGTGACAGGAGGAGCTGAGCAGCTTGAAAATAAACTATCTCCATTCAGGCTGGGCTTGGGGCACCTGTGCTAAAGTGAGAGGAGAAGCAGTCTCACCCACAGATACAAAGCTGCTCCTAGGCCACAGCTAAGAACAGGGATGCGAGGAGAGGGATCTCTCAGCTAAAGCTGCCTTGCTCCCTCTTTCTGCCTAGCAGATTTGTCACAGTTGGGCCTCCTCCTGTTTCCATGGAAACACGGGAGTCCACAACAGCTCCGCACTGGCATTTCGGCTATATTGACGGAAAATTTTACCAGCTGCAGCTGCTCAGGAGAAAGAAAGGAAGGCCAGGGGACACCTGGTGATGCTCATCTCAGGCCATTTCCACCAGCAAAAGGCAGAGAAGTTCCCATTGCCTGAAACAGGAGGAAAATGGACAGAAAAGCCTGAAGAAAGCATCCAAGAGGAACGGGGAGTCCCTAGGTGTGTGGAGGGGAGGTGGGAAGGCACAGGGTGGTCACTGACCCAAGGGCAGCTCACCAGAGCAGGGATGCTATTTCCCAAGGGGAGATACAGAGGAGGTCTAAGAATGAGAGAGATGGCAGACTGGGCAAAGGGAGTACCAGAGGGCAGCAGTTAAATGTGAAGAGAGAGAAATTCCAGCCAAACAAAAGCTATGCGTTTCCTCTAATAGGAGAAATGGGCACTGGCAGATTCCCTTGCTATCTGCCACTCAAGAGAGGTGTGGAGGACCACTAAGGTGTCTCTGCAGAGTGTGCCTTGGAGCTTGCTGGTCTGTTCTGGCACTTGGTTTTGAGCAGAGCTGTGCCTCTGTGTGAGAAATTATGCCCCAGGCCTGTTGTGTGGAGCCTGCTGCTCCTTAGCAAGCTGGCACTGTTGGAAGGGCAGGAGGATCCAGAGGGCTTAAGGGGTCTGCCGTGTTTGATTCTTACCTGGCGGTTTCTGTGCAGGGCAGAGATCACGCAAAGAAAGCCTCTCCTGGTGCCGAGGACGATGAGGACTTGGATAAGACTTTGTCAATCGAGAGATTTGGGGACCTGATAAGCAAGTCAGCATCAAGCAATCTGGAGAAGCAAAGTCGAAGCTACAGTGAGAGAGATTTTGAATGTATGTAGGTTTTGAAACGTTGTACCCACTTCCACCCTCACCACCACCCCTCACTCAGTCCCACGTGCTCTGCAGCCTTGTGCCAGGACTGCAGATTGTATTAGCCTGCTATTCACTTCCTTCCTCCAGAGCGTTCCCAAGGTGCTATGTACACACAGTTTAGCACCAGTGCCCACGGCCTGTTTCCAGTCTGTTCCTGTTTTCTGTCTCCATAGGCATAGCTACTGCACAGCCCACCCAGCAGCATAGCTCAGCCCAGGGTGTTTGCTCACCTCCTAGACCAGTCTCCGAGACCTCTGCAGCTACTTCCCCAAGTTGAAATTTCCAGTTTAAAACAATTTTTCTTCCATGTGGCTGCAAAGAAACATCCAGATATGACCAGAAGCCAGACTGTCCTCCCCAGTCTGAAAGCAGATGGCTCCAGTCAGACATGCCTGTGTATTTCTAAATAGCACTGAAGAATCCATTGGACTTATCTGATAAAAGAAAGGAACTGCAAAATAAAAATGGAGTGTGAATTTAAAGTGCTGTAGTTATCTCACCTGAATTCATCTGAGCATATTTATTCCTCTAACTGCCCTTTCATGATGAAGGCAACTGCTCTGCCTAAACTCACTTTGGGTGTAAAATGAGAATGTACCCACGAGAGTGACCATAAGCTGTTGCCTGGTGTAGGTGGGTTATGTTACTCTGTAGTAACAGCAGTGAAGGGCAGGAAGAGGCCCCTGACCAGCAGCCTGTTTGTGTGGCAGACACGTAGCAATGGTTGGGAGATTTTCCCAGTCTGTGGCTCTCCACAGTCACATACTGCTTATTTTCCAGCTTGGCTTTGATGGGATACAACCTTGGGAACATTATGTCCCAAGTACATCACCAGGCTGTTTTCTGCTTGGCCACTCATTTCCAATGGCTGTTATAAAAGCTTGCTGGTAAAAGTCTATTACTGTAGTGCACCCCAGCTGCTGTTTTTTGCCTGTCATTTCTCTACAGAGGCTTCATTCAAATAACACTTCCCATCAGTGGCACAGTCACTCGTGCACATGGCTGCAAGGTGCTAATAGCTTTGCTGTGGGTTGAATTCCTGTCCTGTGCCCGTAGGACCTACCTGCTCAGAAGCTCTGCCTGTGTGCACAGGTGTGCGGGTTGGCTTGGAGGACATGGATGATCTGCTTGAGCATGCATGGCAGAAGCTTTTTGAAAATTTGACTAGAGATTTGTACTCTTTGGGGTTGGGGTTTTTTTCCTTATTAATAAGAGAGTCCTTCTTTTGTCAGAATCAAGCTTGTTTTTCTCTGAGCTCCTGATGCGTTTCTGTTGTCTAGGACTACATCAACCCTGGTTATCAAAAGTTTCATGCAGTTTGTGTTCATAAAGCTGGAAGATCTGGTTAGGTCATTAGACTTTTAAAGATAACATACCAGCCCATAGAGGTGAATGCTCTCTGGGCTTAGAAATGTTTCCTGCCCTAGTCAAAGCCAGGAATTCCTAATATGTAGGCTCTTCCTTCTGGGCTCCCTATCCAAATTACTTTTTCATATCTCTTGTATCAAGAAATGTAATCAAACATCTGGGACACTAGTTTGGCAGTAAGTTTCCATACAGGCAGGCAGTGCAAGGAAGGGAGCAGGGAGGGAGGGCAGGGACTGGACACACAGGAGGACAGGCAGGAAGAAGAGGGAGGTAGGAATCCTTTTGTGTTTGGGAGAGGTGTGTTCTTCCCACTTCCAGACCACCTCTGAGGAGATGCGATCAGTTGACACGAGGAGGGCTGAGTGCAGGGGTGAAGAGAAGAGCAGTGCTCCCCTCTTCTGTGCCAGATCACACACTTACCATCACTGCCCTTCCCTGCAGCCCAAGGCTTCAGTTTCCTTCTGATCCAAAACATAAATGTTTCTGTCTCAGGCTGAAGTGAACAAGCCAGAAGGGAAAGATGGGCTGTGTCCTCACCAGCAGCTTTGTGCTGTTGAAGGAGCAACGTGTGTACTGTTGGGGTCTTCCTTGCTTTTTATATTAGAAATTCATGCCTGACCTATCTGTGGCATGCTATGGAAGTACAGCAGCAGGACAGGAGGGTCTTTCTCACATCTTGTGAGTGAAATAGGGTACACCCAGTTAAGTCAAAGGAAAAAAACACTATTGAGAGAAAAGTGTTTATAAAGAGCCCAAACTCTTTCCAATTTGCAGACATCTGACCATTCTAAATCTCCTCTAATCTTGCCACAAGCTGCTTCTTCTGAAACAGGGGGATGTGTGAAATATCCCTGCTGTTCCCAAGGGGGGAAACAAGGGAGAAAAGACTTGAGAAACCAAAGGAAAGGAAACATGACAGCAGAACAATGAACCTGCCTGGCTCTCCCAGGGAGAAGGTTACAGCCTACATTGAAAATGTCCTTTGAAGGTAGTATTCACTATAAACAGATTTTGCTGCCATGTCACAGGAAAGCTGGGAAGGAACCAAATCAAAACAGACTGGAAACAATTCCTCAGGAAGAGCTGCCGAGCAACACCCCCTTGCCAAGTGGCTAGTGCCCCCCTGATGTCAGCGGCTCCGGGTGCAGCCCCAGAACCTGTGCATCCTGCAGACTGTCTGTGGGAGGCTTTGTGCCTGCACATACCCCTGGCAGCAATGGCTTCTCTCTCTCTCACAGGGGGGTGCTGAGCTTACCCTGTTCTCTGCCTGGTGCATTGCCTTTGTTTTGGAGTGAAGGCTCAGAAATGCCCTTAATTTCTTCACACTCTGTAATTCCCATGACACCCAGGTCAAGCCTGTATGAATTTCTCTTTGTAGATTAGTTTAAAGAAAAGTCCTTCTGCCCTGTTTCTTTACCCTCGTTTTTAAAAGACAGCCTCCTAACTGAACCTGAATTTCGGAGGCTGGTAGACACATGCCCTCAAAGTACCTGGGATGTGGACTTAGGTTGCATCTGCACTGTTGTTCCTGTGGCTGTGTAAGAGGAACTTTCTGTCAAAGCCTAGGGAACTTTCTGTCAAAGCTGCATCTATTCAGCTCAAAGAAAGGTTATGCAGAAAAGAAATCAGGGGTGCAGGGGTGAAGAAAAGAGCAGTCTAGGATGGTAAAGACCTTTAAGATCATCAAGTCCAACCTAACACCAAGTCCGCCACTAAGACATGGCCTAACCACTAAGTAATGTCCCTAGAAAGTTTGTAAAGAGCCCAAATCATGCTTGTTTGAGGATGCAAGAAACATTTCCCCGTGTTTAGGAAGGGGATGTTGCCTCTGGCAAGTCAACGAAGCTCTGCACAGCCATGCAAATGGCTTTTGGCAACACGGGGAGAGGGGTGCCTTCCCCAGAGCAGTGGAGCTGTGTCGGGGTGGTTTGGCACAAGGGCTGTCTCCCTGCCTAGCCCAGGCTGGACACAGCCTGCCGCATCACTAAAAGAGCTTTGCTATGTCCCTGCGGGCTGGTGGCTCTCCTTGCCCTTCCTGGCCCTTGATCTTCAGACCATGCTGTTTCCTGGAGGGGCGCCTGGCAGGTTCCTCCCAGCCTCTTCCTGCCCCTGACTCTCTTTTTCTCTCTCAGTCCACCGCCAAACCTCGCACCACATCCATCATCCCCTTTCCACTCACCTCCCTTCTGCCCTCAAGTTCCAAAAGAGGCCACCCCGTGCCAGCAGGAGGAAAAAAAGGAGGAGGAAAAAGAAGAAAACCTCAATACCCCCCTCAGAGGTCACCCCCACCATCCAGGAAGAGGACGAGGAGGGAGGAGAAGAGGAGGAAGAAGAAGAAGAAGAGGAAGAAGAGGAAGAGGGAGAATCTGAGGCAGAGGCGGTCCAGGAGAAAGAAATCTCTGCAGAGTCTGAGGCCGAAGCTCGTGGGAAAGACACATCCCCTAAGCTGGAGTCCCCCAGCAAACCAAAGGCAAGGCCAGGGCATGCCTATCTGGATGGGGCTTGGAGTCTGGGGGGAGGTGGTAGGAGGGTGCTAACGAGTGTGCTGCGCAGGGATAAGAAGTTGTAGCTTTGCAGAATTGTGGGAAGAGTGTTTTTGTCCTTGCCTAGCAGAGATGGCCACCAAAGGACAGTGACAGGTAAGTCATTGCTTGGTGTGGATGCAGGGGCGGGTGTGCATGACCGTTTTGGGGCTGTAAGACTCATGGGGAAAGATCAGTGTGTCTGTTCTTAGGGTTTATAGTACAGGGGATGGCTCAATATGACCAGTCCCAGGGTATGGGGCATGTAGGGAAAGTCATTGTGGCCCATCCTGGGCAGGATCTGTGTGCCAAGGACTGGGGTGAAGGCTATCTGCCCCAGCTCTTGCTCTCAGGACTGTTGTCTCTGCAGTTCACCGTCGGCAGCGATGAGGAGGAGTCCAGCAGCACCCTGGCTCCTGCGCAGTTCCACGTGGAGGAGGAGTGTGGCATCCTGTCCCCCATGCCTCGCTTTGCTGACCTGCTGCAGGACAAGGGCCCTGCCTCTCTCCACAGGTAGGCGAGCGGTGCCAAGCTGCCTGCTGCTCTCCCCGGCTCAAAGTCGCTGCACAGAGTCTGTTCCCAGGGGTGGTAGCTGTGCTTAGCCTGAACTTGCCTGCTGAGTCAGAAGAGACATGGGCCCCAGAGGGAGAGCATCTGTGAGCAAGAGGGCTGCTCTCTGGTGGGACAGTCACTCCATGGAACTCCTGCAACCTTCCTGGGTCCATGGGATCCCCACAGTGCAGGGTTAGAGGGACTAGGCTGCACACCTGGAGTACCCTTCCTCCCAGCTAACTTGTGCTGTTGTGCAGATCTGCAAGCTGGGAAGCCCTAGGAGGGGACCGTGAGGCCATTGACTCAGGGCACAAGGTCCCCGACACTGGGCACAAGCTGATCCCACTCTGTGGTAGGGAAGAGAAGGAGCAGAACAATCAGCCTTCAGGTTTTGCAGGAGATGCCTCCTGGCCCTGCTCCTTCTCAGGGACTTGCTGGTCAGGGCTGGGCCATGGGACCCCAACCCCTGAGGGCCACTGCCCATTCTCATTCACCCTGCTTACTACCGTCAGTCTCTTTGGTTCCTACAGCCCCCCCGGGCCTCGAGAGCGTCTGTCACGTGGGTGGGAGAAGCGCAAGGCCTGGGGCCAGGTGGCGAGTGGACAACGGGTTACCTACGACTTGAAGGAGAGGATGTGCATCGGCAGCATGACCACCCTGGAGAGCGCGGCGTACCAGCGCGTCCCCACGGACGAGGCCGAGGCCCAGATGCTGGCGTCCGCTGACTTGGATGGCATGAAAAGTGAGGGTTTACAACATTATCTGCATTACCAGTGCGTGTGTCCCTTTGTCCCGTGCTTCTCTTGCTCTCCCCTAGCAGCCTCAGGTGTGGTCTTCAGCCTGCCGCAGGACCTGGTCCTCACCTTCCTGTTCCCCAGATCCTTCTTTTCCAGCAGTGCCTTATCTCTGTCAGCTTTGCATTGTGCACAGTGCTGATCCTCCTGTTTTCAGCATCTCTACTCCCACCTACCCCATGGATGCCTGTTCCTCCACCCACCCCACTGCCCTCTCCGGTTCAGGGTTCCCAGCATTTCCCTGAGACCCAGCTCTCTCCTCTCCTGACACACTTTCCCAGCAATCAGCCCTCTGTGTGACACGCCGCCAGCTCTGGTATTGCAGAAAACCTGAGGTGAGGAGCCTCCCCTCTCCTCTGCTCTCCTGGCAGAGGCAGCTGCCCCATCTGGAGCGCCTCAGAGGGGGACTGCCCCTGTGCGTGGCACGAGGACGGAGAGAAGAGACGTCATGGAAATGCACGCTCCGGGCCCGAGGACATGGAGAATTCAATAGGTTGCTCTGCAGGCTGGAGAGGGAGGGAGACACCAGAGGGGAGTGAGGGAGAGAAGCGGTGCTGCACACGCAGCCTGGCTGTCCCCGGGCCACGGGTGCTGCATCCCTGGGCATCTGGCACAAGACCCCACGGCAAGGCGAGGACCCTGCTCCGGAGGAGTTGGTGGGGCAGCTCCCCACGGAAGCATCCCTGGGTGGAGCCAGCCTTCCTGGAACCTCATCAGTCCTCAGGGCTGCTGCAGCCGGCACCTTCATGCCCCGCGAGCAGGGGAGCGAGGCACCGGGGCTGGCCCCAGGGCTGTGGTGAAGCCCCCCCAGGGGGGCAGCTTGCTTTCCACACATCAGCCTGCCTATCCTGGCTCCTCATCTGAAGGCGTGTCATTCATGACACCTGACCCCTGATCTTCACAAGGACAAAATGACAACCCTTCAAGAGAGAGAGGAGCCTGCGAAGGAATCAGAAGGGGGCAGCAGCCCGGAGGTAGTGATAAGCACCTGTATTCGCAACTCACTCAGCTATGAAGACTTTGATGAATTTGCCTTCAATTTTGAAGACTATGATTTATGGGAGGCCATCAGAAACCATCTGGGCTACCCGGGCGGGGAGCCCACCTGTAAGTACCGGAGCAGTGACCCCACGGTTGCAGCCGTAGATCAGAGCCCCCAGCTACAGTGCATAACCCCCCCTGTGTTTGTTGTCTCTACCCTCTCCATGTCAGGTTGGTCTCCTGGTTTAGAGGAGGTACAGTCTGCCCCACTGTGTGTCTGGGGAGACCAGAGGAGCTGCCTGATGCCTGTGTGTCTGTGCGAGGTCTTAGTACCAATCTGTGTTGTAGTGCTGAGGTGCTTTCCTGTGTGTGTCTCGCTTGAGCAGCTCCAGAGGCAGCTGTGTCTTGCTGTTTGTGCTTATCAGGATGTGGCCTATGCCATGGCCAGAGAAAAAGCAGCTGCTCTGAGGTGTGTATAAGGACAAAGAGATTTCCCCTTCCATTTTATAGCACAAGGTGACAGTGTGCTGCTGCTCTTTTAGCTGGAATTTGAGTTGAGGTGCAGATCTGACAGCGGAGGTGGGTATCAGGTTCTCAGCTCTGCACCGTAGCCTAATTGCCCAGAGGAAGAGAAATAACCTAGTCTTTGTATCTGCATGCTTGAGCATGACTGTGAAACTAGCTGATAGCAGGCTGGCTGGGGTGCCTGGAAGGGGGAAGAGAGAAAGGAAGGAAGCAAGAGTGGGAAAAGCAGGGAAGGAGAGAATAGGAATCCTGAGAGTCAAGAATGTCTTCCTGTTCTCCGCATGTGTTTCTATACCTGCACATCCCTTGCAGAGCGATCTCTGAGCCATCTCAGAGACTGCACAGAAACCAGAGCTTCACTCCCATCTCGCACAGGGGTCCTTCCTTGGTAGATGATGGTAAAAGGTGGCCCACTTTGGGAGTGATACTGTTCATAGCGATGGCTCATGGGTGGTTGTCCAAATGTCCTCATCCAGATCATATGCTAATTTTTCAAGGGATTTTGGGAGTGCACATGGGAGGGTGATGTCCCAGAACTAGCCCAGTAAACAGTTTTGCACATAAGAGTGGGAAAGCAGAGTGATTGTAACAGGAGCTCAGGATGCCTTGGTTCAGCTTTTGGCTCTGCCACAGACTCTGTTTGATCTTGGGCAAAAGACTTAATTTGTCCTGCCTCCCAGTCCCAGCATCACGTTCTCTTTGTCATCTGTTCCATCTTCACAAGCCTTCAGGGAAGAAATGCCTGCCTATGTGCTTCTGCAGGGACCAGCAAGTGGGGATCAGCTTCTGGCTGTCACAGTAACAAGTCCGCTACTTGTTACTGTAAATTGATAGAGCATATAATAGTAGCAACGTTCAAAATAGGAACCTGGAGCAAATTGGTCCCATCAGCTGTCCCAAGCTGAGTGAACTGTAAATTAAAAATGTGAAAAAATTGTTCCAGGTTCATCTTGGAAAACATGGCTATTCATGGGAAGGTAGAAGGGGCAGATCACTCTGCAAGGTATGATAATGCATCACTTACAAAGTGGGGAAATTGGTCTTTCTAGCAGTTAACACATTCATTGATTGCTACAGCCAATACTGCAGGTGCACTGTACAGTCAACTCTTAATTATTTCTGTATAATGAGCCCACATTGTGGATTAATCCTGCAGAGAGGTATGGCACAGTCTGTTTTGTGCAGAGCCAGTTCACTTTCAGCCAGTGCCACTTGCCCAGCTATTCACTCCATGGCAATGCCTCTTCCAGCACCAACTCAGATCCAGGAGGAATCAATTTGCTTTTGAATAGAATGGGATCCTTCGTCTCCTTGCATTCTTTTAAGTGTTTGGAACATGGGGAATGCTGGACCCGGACATCTGGTTGGCAGAGGGATGAGCTAGCCCTGTCACATTGAACTTAGGATCAGCCAGGAGAGACTTGGGCTCTGTGCAGGACAGGGCAGTAGCTTTTTCCAGAAGCCAGCACAGGGTTGTGTCTTGCAGTATGTTGATTAGCATTTAGTTTAGTTTAGTTTTAAATATTTCAAGAGTCCAAGTTTTAAGTATCTTTTTTCTTGCTATAACTTAACCATTGGGGTATATGGGCAGTGTGCACTATCCCTGTGATGCCAGGATAGCAGGTTGCTCTCTAGTACTGATACAAATATTCTGATGCCTCTTTCTGTTCTTCCTTGTATATCGAGGGACATGAAAGGAGGGGAGCAGGAGCTATGGTATAAATTGAAGGCAATTGCCTGCTGAGTTGGATTGACCAGCAAAGGCATTCTTGGGGAAGACTTTAACCAGTGCAAAGTCATATTTGTCATATTTGGATTTAAGCTGGTGGAAAAGGAACTTGTTCATCTGAAGAAATCTGACTGTGGAAGCCAACATGACCATCCTCTGGAAGAAACTGTAGGAGATGCTGTGTGGGAGGGTGACGTACCCGTTCATTGTAGTGGAGCTACCATAGGAATTGCTCTCTGTCCTCTGACATTGTCACTGTCTTCACACTCAGATACTCGGGAGTACTGAAGAGGAGCTTCAGTACTGCAGGAGCAGTACTCCCTGGGGAGTTTGGCTTTAAGCAAGAAGAACAGACCTGTGCCTTGCGCCTATCACCCTTTGGTCTCAGTCCAAGATTCTGTCCTGAGTGAGGACCCCAGATTTAGGTGCTCTCTTGAGCTTGACTTATATTTGGGGAAAGCACCAATCTGAGAGGACACAGAAAGGGTCTCTGTAGAGCAGCCTAGAGCACCTCAGCTGGGTTCTGCAGGGGACTCCCAAAGCCGGTGGTTCTCCTAAATTAAGACCAGATGTCCACCCTGTTCCTATGAGTTGTATCCACCAGCTGGCATCTCAATAGCCACAAACACTGCCAGAGAAGAGCAGCAAAGTAGATCTCTCCTTAGTCTGCTGTAGGTAGGGCTCTGGAGGTGTGCCTTCACTGATGTGCTCTGACCCTGCAGCACTCTGGTTCCTGTCCTGTCAGTGAGCGCGGGAGTTGCTGGAGGTGCTGTCAGGAAACGTGGCTTCTTACTTTTTATCTGTCCTCCAGCTGTTTTCTGGCCAAGACTGGACGCCTGTCAATGCTTTCTAGGGCTGTTGTTGAAGAATACTGTGTAATAAGTTGTCATCGCCATGGGGAAAGCTTGCTGTGCTCTGTCTTGCTGGGCAGAGTGTACTCTGGCCCTGGTTTTCCAGGGACACGGTGAGAAGGAGTCCTGGGGTGCATAGGAGAATCAGAAGCTGCAGGCATTGGAGCAAAGGTACCAGATACCAAGATCATCTGCCTGGTGGACTGCTTGTTTTATGCATGAGCTCATACTGAGTGTGCTGAAGTGGCTACTGTGCACGCAGGAACTGAGAAATCCATGCAAAACTCCACGGAAGCCCCACACGTGCCCAGCTCCCAGAAACGTTCGTAGTGGTTATTGGGCAGTTATTGGCTCCTATTGACGTTGCAGTGCAGTAAGTGGAGCAGGGAGGAGTCCCGCCATCAGCAGGACGTCCATCAGCAGGGCAGCCAGTGGGGGAAAATGCCCTGAGGCCTGGTATTGATTCATTTTATATTTAATTTAGCGACCCAAATTTCCAAGGTGCAAGGCCATGGTATGCCTGACCTGATGCTGGGTGTGTCTCTTCATGCCAGAGATGTACAGATATTTTTCTGCAACATCAAAGAGACCACTCAGACTTGAAACCCTCTGCTTTTTACTGTTTCTCATACCCTGAGAGGTGCAGGTCTTGAAGCTCAGTGCAGAGAGATACACGCAGACAGAACATTCACCCCAGCCAATGGAGAGCTGCCCTTGCTCTGCCAGGGAGAAGACCTTGGCATTGTCTTACAAGCAGGGCCAGCAAACCTCAATGGACCAAAGCTGAGCAAAAGCCCTGACTCCATGATCTAGTTGGGCAAGCCTGCCCATCCTGGAACCAGGCTCTGAGGCTTTCCACATTCCTGTGAGTTGTCCATGCTGAGAAAGATACACTTGCTGTCTCTGGGTAGTGTCCAGGGAAATTCTCCATGGCAGGCTGTTTCTCCCAGCCCAGTTGCTGTTTCTCTGGCATTGCTGAAAGGCTGGCACAGTTGTGGCTGCATTTTGGTGGCCACTGGCTAGCCAACAGCACTGGTGATGGGTCTGTAGAGCAGCCTTAACAGCCTGTCCGGAGGCTTTGTGAGGCTTGGCCTCAGCCAGCCAGTCTGTAGCACAGGCCTTTCCGAGGCCATTACAGCAGCACTGCGGAGCATCTAGAAGCAGCAATAGCTCGGCTTCACTGCCAGCCTCCGAGCCAGCCCCAGGCTGCAGTGTTGTGCTACAGTCTCATGCACAATTAAATAAAACAGACATTGATATTTCCTTATGTCTCCCAGACCAGCAGCTAAATATCCTTCCCTTTCACTGCCCTTTATGCTTGCTGAACACCAGGCCTTCTTCTGGTGCAAGAGGTGAGGCCCAGCCAGGTGGCCGCCTGTGCTGTGTGGGTGCAGAACTGTGCAGGCAAGGCTGCAGGTTGCTTTGTGTTGGGGGAGTATGGGGAGGATTCCCACACCACTTGTTTGGGTACCATGAATAAAAGCTTTTGTGATGAAGCCCCAGTGTATGCACAGCCTAGAAGAAAGTCTTCTTTGTGAAGAGGTTAGCTCACAGACATCTGGAAGAGATGAAAGCAGGCAGATGAGGCAGGAAGGATTTTCAAAGGTCTGGAGGATGATGGCGAGTTCTCCAGCTGCCAGGGCTTTGGTAGCCTAAGCTAATGAGAGAAGGATGTGCTCGGATGTGTTTCCCTGCCAGATAGTGTATATCCACTAGACAAATTGGTGGCCTTTTTTCCTTTCCTATGTCTTCAGGTCACCGCTTTGAAGATAACCCAGGTGTGAGGAGGCATCTGATGAAAAAACCGTCTCGGAGTCAGATCACCAGGACAAGCAAAAAATTAGCATCAACTCCATCTGTCAAGAAAAAGAAGAAGAAAAAGAAGTTGGATAGAAAGCCCCACGAGGTATCCATGTGCTGTCCTCCCACACTTGTTCAGAAGCCATAAATCAGGAGTAGAAACATGCAATTTATAGTGATAAATGTGTTTCAATATAATTAATTCTTTACATGACCTTGGAGGGTGACATTTCAAGCTATTATCCATTATCATGAGAGCTGAAAATACACTTTTTTCAATAAAAGTGGAGATTTTCCTGAAACCACAAAGCTTTGACCTTAGGAAAGACATTAAAAAGTCACAAAAATAGTGATGCTGTTGTGGAAGTTGGCAGCACAGTAACATCACTATCTCTGGTAAGTGTGGGAAATTTAGGGGGAAACCAAGAAGGCAGAGGACAAAATTGCCATAGTTTGGTAGAAAGGGATGCAGTGTTGCATCATTCTCTCCCATCTGCCCACACCGTGTGACTTGGGGCTTTCTCGTGCTCCGTGTGCTGATGGAAGCTCCTGCCGTGCTGTCTGTGATATTTGTCCTGGCTGCTTCTGTGCAATAAGCCTCGGGTTAAACCAT
Organism: Gymnorhina tibicen; assembly: GCA_013399875.1. Classification (NCBI taxonomy): domain Eukaryota; kingdom Metazoa; phylum Chordata; class Aves; order Passeriformes; family Artamidae; genus Gymnorhina; species Gymnorhina tibicen. The sequence continues at coordinate 263,926 of VXAZ01006554.1, forward strand.
GGCAGGTTTGTTCTGGTAGCACGTCAGACCAGGCGGTGCCTTGAGAAGAGAGCTGAGGCTTTCTGCGTGCTGCTGGTAGAGCTGTATGTATCTCATGTCCTCGCTGTAATCCACACTAGGTGTTTGTGGAGCTGAATGAGCTGGTGGTGGACAAGAACCAGGAGATGCACTGGAGGGAGACGGCCCGCTGGATCAAGTTTGAGGAAGACGTGGAGGAGGATACAGCAAGGTGGGGGAAACCCCACGTGGCTTCACTGTCCTTCCGCAGTCTGTTGGAGCTCAGGAAGACTATTGCCCACGGTGAGTCAGGAAGAGCAGACCAGGGTTTGTCTCTTGCTCTAGGACGGGTTTTGCTGGATAGCTTGTGTTGCTGTTAGGTCCCTTGCTGGAGGCACAAAACAGTGTCTGTGTCCAGGCTTCATGTAGAGTCTGTGGAGACAGACGTCCCACAGCCTGTTTGGCAGGGTTTACATTAGCCCAAGGGTGCCTGCGTTGGTTCCACGCTCTGCTTCACTGGTCTCAGGCACATGGCAGCTGTAACACACAGCTATGCCCCAACCAGCAGGCCTTGGACCGATCTTTGGTGTGGAAAGGCAAGTTTGGTCAGAGTGGGAGACAAATTAAAGGAGAGACCAGAACTACCACTGCATCTTGGAGCTCTTGGGTTCTCTTGGGACAAAGGTTTACAGGAAGGACATGGGACACCTGGACTTGGGCATTTCTCAGCTGAATCTGTATCCCAACCAAAGCCTGGCTCCTGGTGGGACAGCTGTGTCCCCAGGGTGTGAATGCAATGGGGAGCGTTGCACACTAGGAGCAGGGCTGTTCCCCTCATGCTGGCAGGTGCCGTCCTCCTTGACTTGGAGCAGACCACTCTGCCTGGCATTGCTCACCTCATGGTGGAGACCATGATCATCTCTGACCAGATCAGAGCAGAAGACCGAGCCAACGTGCTGCGTGCCCTGCTGCTGAAGCACAGGTGAGTGGTGTATGGATGAGGGCTCCCAGGGCTCGGGGGTTATCTGTGAGCCCCAGGTGGCAAGGGAGGCAGACCCCCTCATGACCACCACTCTCCCCCTCAGCCATCCCAATGATGAGAAAGAGGGCTTCTTCCCAAGGAACCACTCCAGCTCCAGCATGAACTCCATCGTGGGAAACCACCATCACAACCACACCACAGACACTTGCGTGCCCCTCATGGGGGAAGAACGCATTGAGATGGCCGACCCCAAGGCCAACGAGACCGAGTGCAAGGAGGTGAGGGTGACCTGGGGGTTTACTATGTCTTTTTCCACACTCTGGGGACAGCTGTTGGCTCACAGCAGGCCATGGCACCCACCTCTGAGCCCCTTCATGGGGAAACCTTGTAGTGTGAGGACTGAGCTCCCTGGATCACCTGGAGTGCTGGAAATCGGGTCGCTGCATTGTGATTTTTGAACCTAATTTGGCTTTGCACTGTATGCAGATGTCTGCTTGAGCATGTAATGGCAGCAGCAGCCCTGGCACTTGCAGGGTGGCCTTTGCTGTGAGGGTGCCTTGCTGGGAAGCAGGCATTGGGTGTGCAGCCAAGGCAAGCCTAGCTGCGTTTATGCCAGTGGGGTGCAAGGCTGTGTAGGGAGACCAGAGCATGGGGCCTTCATCCTTACTTACTTGTATTCTTTCCTGGCAGAAAAACCCGCATCTCCATAACTCTGAGGGCCATCGTAAATACTTGAAGCTGATGGAGAAGATCCCTGAAGATGCAGAGGCCACCGTGGTCCTTGTGGGTAAGAGGTGGCATGTGGAGTCCCCCAGTGAGTAGTGCAGATCCTGGTGTGGCCCCAGCTGTCTGTGCCCTCCCTCCTGAGGGATATTTGATCATCTCATACATGTTCACCTGGGAAGGGAGCCTGGTACACTCTCCCCATTGGTGATGGTTCACGTTCTGTTTGTGTGTAGCAAATATATGGCCTGCTAGGGTAGCTCTTTCCCTAATTTAAAAAAGAGATTGATAGACTTCTGCTGGGAGCTGGGGCCCAATTTAGTGGTGAAAAGTCCTGCCAGGCTCACAGAATGCCTGGTTTTGCAACTCAGAAGTAGGTGAGTGGTGCCTGAGGGACTGATGGCCAGGCCATCACCCTGGCGTCTGACCACTGCTGTCTGGCCTCTTCACACCTCGCCGGGAGCTGGGCCCTCTTCCTGACCAGTGTTGGCTGCTGGCTGTGTGTGCCAGCAAGCTTTGAGTTGACAGAAGCAGGGCCTGGCTGGTAGCAAGGTCTCAGGTACAGGCCGTAGCACTGCCAGGACATATTTCTCTGTACAGGAGGGCTGTGAGCAGGCAGGCTCGAGCATCAGTGGGCTTGGTGCCTTCTGATTGCAAGAGTATTCCTTCTCAGCATTTTGCTGGTATTAACATCTCAGCAAACCCAGCTACACTACAAGCAAAGTAAATGTCACTGTCGATCCAGTAGATTAAAAGCTCAGGCAAAGAGGCTTGGCAGCCTAACCAAACTGATGCTTAATCACGATGAGGCCAAATCAGGTTCATAAATGCACTTTTGAGTACTCAGATAACTAAACATTGGCTTGTTTCTGAGCTAAGGCTGTGTCTTGGGATTCACGTTGACTCTCAGAGGGCCCAGATTTGCCAGCCTAGCACAGAACACAGGTCTTTGCTGGACACAGATGGCAGAAAGATCAGTAATAACGCCAGAGAAATACCAGTATTCAATAAACATTTGTGTTTGGTACGTGAAGGAAGCGGCTGGTGTGCCGGAGGATGCGGGAGTACTTCCCAATCTGTTAGGAACCGAGGAGACTGCCAAGCACTGATGAGATGCAGACATTGTAAAACAAAATGTGCAGTTTGCACCTATGAGTCTTTCGAGCACTGACTGACTTTTCTCTGAAAAAAAATAAAAAAAAGTTCATGAATACAGGGAACATACAAGGTGACAGAAAAAGCTCATAGCATCAACGCTCGAGGAGGGAAGAACAGTGAGCCAGTACCTATAGGCTGTTTAACCTGACATCCTTCTCGGCCAACATAGTGGCAGAGCTAATATGGGATTCAATTAATAAAGAGCTAAAGAATGTGAACGTAATTATTGCCAAGCAGTAAGGTTTATGGGAAATAGGTCATGTCAAGCAAACCTGATTTCATTCTTTGATGAGATTAGAAGTTTGTTTGATAAAAGTAACATGTAAGAGGCTTCCTTTCGTAAGTGGGAAACAAACTTCCAATTTAAACTTAGCCCCTTATAGTGTAAGTAGAGCCCATCTGTAAGGGGTTAAGAATGGGCTAACTGGGAGGCTAAAGAAAGTAGCACTGCTTGTGAATGATCAGTGAAGGACTTGGAGCAGTCCTCAGCGTGAAGGTCAGTGCTGTGTCCATGGTCTGGAGAAAGTACATGACTGCAGGGCTTGTGGGAACCTCCAAAACCCCTATCTCTATTGTTAAAGGCAACCCAGTACAACCCAAAGATTAACTCTGCTCCTAACATTGCCCTCTGGTAGGTTGTGTGCAGTTTCTGGAACAGCCAACCATGGCCTTTGTCCGACTAAATGAGGCCGTCTTCCTGGAATCGGTCTTGGAGGTCCCAATTCCTGTCAGATTCATCTTTGTGCTGCTGGGACCTAGCCAGGCCAACATGGACTACCACGAAATTGGCCGCTCAATCTCCACCCTCATGTCCGACAAGGTGAGGAGCTGATGGGCAGTGATGCTGACATAGGCGAGGGAGCTTTGCTGGCTCCTTAGAAGACAGTCTGAGATGAGAGCTGTGCAAAGGCTCAGGTGGGGTAGGCAGGTGTAAGCACCTGGGATTTTTAAGATCAGCCTGGCTCGACCAAGGTAGAACACTCCAGTGCAGAGGAAAGAGTAGGAGAGACACTTACTTGGCTGGGACAGAGTGTGCTAGGCTGGGTGAAGAAAGGGGCCATGTGTAAAAGCAGGAGCGAAAGATGACCCAAGGTTAGAGGAGTGATGTTCAGTTGACATTTCACGAACAGAGAGGTGGGGAGGCTGAGTGATGCCTGTGACCATGGCACCTGGCCTGGACCACATGGACATAAAAACCCAGCAATGCCTGGGGACTGTTTCCAGGTGTTTGGAAGAAGCTTTCTAGCTGAGTCCCATGGCTGGGGCATCCACGCAGAGGAGCACATCCATACAGGAGAGATGAGGAGGCAGAAAAGTTTTTCTGCCAAGCATGTGCATTGCTTGAAGTCCCCCATCTGTCTAGATGGCAGTGAAATTCATTAGCTTGGTAAGGAATTAAATGCAAAGGAAAGATAATCTGAGTGTCTGCTGCATACATCCAGCACAAGAGGATCAGAGGTTCACAGGTCCTTCCTGCTGGTGCTACGTAACTGTAAGCAAGTAACAAACCTTCCTGTCCTGCCACTATTGCACAACTTTCAATGAACTGGAGACTAAGTGGCTCAATCAGAAAAAATGCGTTAGAGGGAACAAACTGAAAGATCCCTTCCCTGGAGTTGCACAGGGCTCAGCTGAGAATGTGGTTTTAGCCTGAAGAGGTGAGGTGCCATTCCAGCTTCAGTGCTGTGTTTGTGGGCTGACCTCACTCATTTGAGTCTCTGCTTGTCTTGCTGGAAGAGCAGAGCCAGCTGCCGCAGCCAGGGCCAGCCGTAGCAAGGTCACACAGTCCTGGCGCCGTGGAGAGAGTACAGTATCATTTACATTGAAGCTGCGGCTCCAGGGAGTCTGTGTGCTGCAGGGACCTTAGCTGTCCCCTACCTGCTTTACAGGCTGTTCACTCGTTCATCATCCTCCAGCCTTTTCTCTGGAGGCATGTTCCAGAGGCAGTGCAGCACTTCCACCTGTTTGCCAGCACCCCCCCTGCCTATCTGCAGTAGTGTCGTCCCCTCCTGGTCTCCTTAGAGTCCTTCCTTGCTACCTACTCTTGCTGTCAGAAATATCTCCCCTTCTCTGCCCAGTTTCCTTTGCATGGCTTCCCTCATGCTGTAGATGCCTATTTTCTCTCTCTCTCTCTGTTTCCCATGTGAACACTCCCAAGAGTCTCTCAGGCTCCCTGCTCAGGTCATGGTTCGTGTGCTTTATAATTATGGTGCTTTAGGGCTCTACCAGCTTCTCCCTCAAAACAGGAGGCGGGATCCAGGAGTGTGGGTCACAGAGTGGCAGTAGTGAGACGAGTAGTGGATAGAGGAGCAGAATGTTACTCTAAAAGTCACAGCAAGCGTTCTTTCCAGGCTGTAGGTAGCTGGGTCTAGTCTTGGTCTGAGCCTTCTCCCTCTCTCTTTTTCCCTGCCCCTTCCAGCACTTCCATGAGGCTGCATACATGGCAGATGATCGTCAAGACCTCCTCAATGCAATCAACGAGTTCTTGGACTGCAGCATTGTCATCCCCCCATCAGAGGTGGAGGGGAAAGACTTGCTCAAATCCATTGCCACCTTCCAGAAGTTGCTGCTGAAGAAGAGGAAGGAGAGGGAGCAGAAGTCCATGAAGGAGGGGACTGCTCAGGAAGCCAAAGGTCTCTCCATTCACATTTGGGCAAGTTTGTGTCTAGTGCCGTGTGCCCCAATGGGCCCTCCCCTGCCGGAGCCTGGCAGAGGGGAGAGCAGGGCCTGGTTCCTGCTGTGGGGACTGGGGAGTGGGGCAAGGGGAGTAGGACAGTGGCTGTGGGCAGTTCTGGCAGCTGGATACAGCAGGAGGCAGTGGGATGTGCTGTCGCAGGGGGCCCACCAGGCTAGTGCTGCTGGAGGAAGCTGTCTGTGAAGTACTGGGGAGAGGGACAGCCCAAGGGCCTGGCTGTGTTCCTTGCTGAAGCCCTGCCCTCCATGCACCTCCAGAGCTGTGTGAAGTGAAAGCTGAGGAAGAAGAGGAGGAAGCTGAGGACGACCCTTTGAAGCGAACCGGGATATTTTTTGGAGGTCTGGTTCGGGACATAAAGCGCAGGTACCCCAAATACCTCAGTGACATCAGAGACGCCTTGCACAGCCAGTGTCTCGCAGCCGTTCTCTTCATCTACTTTGCTGCTCTCTCTCCTGCCATCACCTTCGGGGGACTCCTAGGTAATGGGCCTGCTTTCTGGTCTGCTCTTTGCCCTCTGGGACACTGGCTGTGTCTGTGTGATGTTGTTCTGGGGTGGGCTTTGGTGCTGTTCGCTCAGGGAGAGTGGTAGTGCTGTGCCTCGGCTGCTGCCTTATTCCCTCCCTGCCATTTGGCCTCTCCAGCCTCGGCTGCCCGGACTCCCCCGTGCTCCCTCCGTGCTCCCTGCCTAACACAAGGGCACTTCTGACTGATGGGATGGGGACCTGCCTCCTCTGTCTGGAGCTGTGCAGCCTGCCTGTCTGTGGTGATGGTGCCTATGTCCAGGCTATAACACTCATACATTGTTCTCTTTCCCAGGAGAGAAAACTGAGGGTCTCATGGGGGTCTCCGAGCTGATAATCTCCACCTCGGTTTTAGGGATCCTTTTCTCCCTGCTTGGAGCCCAGCCACTCCTGGTCATTGGCTTCTCAGGGCCTCTGCTGGTGTTTGAAGAAGCTTTTTACAAGGTACATACAAGGCAGTGTCTGTGCTTGGCACCTGCTCACTCTGTCCTTGCTCTGGAGAGGGCAGCTGGCATTTCTCAGCTCTACAAAAGGTCTTTGTTAGTGTGAACTCTTCCAGGCTGCTCTCAGCTCAGCCAGGGCTGCCCCTGGCTCTGCTGACCCTTTTCAGGTCCGGCTAAAGGGACTTCCACATCCCATTGCTGTATCCATTATCCCTTAGGTGTGACACTGATAACAGCATTCCTCTACCTGCTGACTGTGAGGAGAGCACTGTCCCCCAGCCCTGTGCTGCAGCTCATTGACATAATGAGCACTTGTAGCTGCATCCTAAAACTTTCTTGTTCTTGGGGCTTCCTTTGAAGACCATTTCACCACTTTTACCTGTGTCCAGGCTTCCTTTTATGGGAGCTCAATAACATTGAGTGTACCACCCATTTGGGATGTGCCACATATGTTACTCCCACCTCTAAGGACGAGCCCAAGGGTGTGTGCAGAGGTATCCTAGCCAGCCAGGGTGGACATGTTTCTTTCTCAAGTAGCATGACCTCTTTGCTCTTGAAAGCATCCCTGTATCACTGTACCTTCAAGCAGTGGATCTAATTCTCCTTTTCTCTGATTCCCAGCACGTCTGTGTCTTTAAAAAAGCATGTTTCATTCTACAGCTAGATTTTCACCTTGTCAAGAGTTCGGAGCTGGTGATGCCATTGCAGAGTGGGAATTTCTCTGCTCTCCTGCGACTGCACTTCTCACTGACCACTTTTGCATTGCCCAGTCACTGTGTACAGAGGTGTACCTCTGCCTGTGGTGGTACCGAGGAAGGCTGCAAAGGGAGGGGTGTGATTTGTACTGGAAATAGTTGGTGTGTGTGGATGAGCAGAGGCAGTGGAGATGGTCTCCTCTGTGGTGACAGCCTGGGGGCTTTTCTCCACACACACACAACTGTCTGTATGCGGGGTGTTGTCTGAGATTGTGGCCTTTATGCAGTGGGTTGTAGCAGATGCTCAGGCTCTCCTTTGTAGGGAACAGGCTTGTGCTGTTGACTGCATGGAGCAATGGAGAGCTGTGTTTGAGCAACAGCACCTCCATATGGGTGGGATGGGCAGTGTTATGCACAGGCTGGCTTCAGCAGAGCATGAAGGAGATACTGGTACAAAGACTGGAGTGGCGAAGACCTGCTTGGTGTGAGCTGTCAGGTGATAATGCAAAGTCTGCAAGTTTACCCGTGATTCTAGCCACGAATTCACTGATATCCACTGTGCTGGATGCCCAAGCAGATGTAGATGTTTTTTTCCAGGACAGTCTTTGATCTTAATGGGGAGTGGAAGCAGGAGGCAGCCTGAGGAGCCATGAGTAACTCCTTCCCCTTTCCATTTCAGTTCTGCCAGACACAAGGCATTGAGTATCTGACAGGCAGAGTGTGGATTGGTTTGTGGCTCATCGTCTTCATCTTCATTATCGTGGCAGCTGAAGGAAGCTTCTTGGTGCGCTACATCTCGCCCTTCACCCAGGAGATCTTTGCTTTCCTCATCTCCCTCATCTTTATCTATGAGACCTTCTACAAACTGTACAAGGTGAACCTTCCCCAGGGAAATGGGCTGCTGCATCTCTTAATCCCTCAGGAACCTGCTGCTTTAGCACACAGGAGGCAAGGGAACAGGGCCAGCTCAGCCACAGCTTTCCTAGACATTCTGCAGAGCAGTTCTTTGCTGGTCTCATGCCTCAGCCCAGCTGGCTCCTGTGCCACCACAGAGGGTGTCAGGAAGAGCCCTAATGTCTCTCTCCCCTTCTCTTCCTGCAGGAGACATTAAAGAGGGGCCACTTTTCTCTCCCCAACCCTCTCCAGCTGGGTAGGTTGCGAGGCGAGATGACGGATGCTGGGATTGTCCGTGCCCACCATCTACTGCCCTCACCTCTCCACAGAGCAGGACACCTCCGCTTCCCCCTGCTCCCAGTAGTGACAGTGCCCCCTGCCCCTCCTTGCAGTAACTTGCCTGCTGCTTCTCTCACCTGCTCAGGTGTTTGCAGAACATCCTTTGCTGAAGTTCTACCCACCAAACGTGCAGAACAGCCTGAATGCCAGCGTGCTCTCTACGGATGCGATGTCACTGGGAACCAGGATGCAGCCCAACACTGCTCTGCTCTCCCTCATCCTCATGCTGGGCACTTTCTTCATTGCCTTCTTTATGCGCAAGTTCAAGAACAGCCGCTTCCTAGGAGGAAAGGTGAGAAGTTTGTGGGATTCACATGTTAAGGACAAGGGACGCGCCAAACAAATAATGCTTCCGGCTACAGACCTTTAGTCTCCAGAACACTTGGATGTCCCTCAAAGAAACACCAGAAATCCCTTAAGTACCTTGCAGGAGGGATGGTAGCCCACCTTAGGGTGCAGACAAGATCTGACTGTTGATGATGGTATCTGCACTGTCCTGCTCCAGTGAGGCTTGCTGGAAAGTCCTCTGGACCTTGAGAAAGCTCCTTGGACTGGATACAAGTCTGTTAAACTAGAATATAGGAGGAAGGGCTTACAATTTGTTCTCTTTGGGCATTTCTCTACATGCAGGGCATCTGCGTAATACCTGGAGCACTGTCTAAATAGGCCAGCAGGAGCAATTGGCCAGTCATTTAAGAGCATGGTATGTGGGCAGTGGGATGCACAGCCCCATGGGTCAAGGCTGGGTTTCCTTGCCCTGTGCATCAGCAGTGCTCAGGTTCGGAGTGGTCCTTGGCCCCATTTGGGGCCTCTCTTTGCCACAGGCACCCTATAGCAGGATGCATGCATGGAGCTGGCCTGTTCCTTTTGCCAGTGACAGGTCTGTGTTCTGCAGGCACGGCGGATCATCGGAGACTTTGGGATCCCCATCTCCATCCTGGTCATGGTGCTGGTGGATTACACCATCACTGACACATACACACAGGTAGGTGCCAGCACTGCCCTCAGAGCCTCTTCTGCAGCCCATCAGTGATCCCTGTGGCACTGGCCTGCTCTTGTGCAATGGGGAATTTGTATTTCCTGCCTCTTTAGTCATAACGGCACAAAACAAACAGAAACATTCCTCTCATCCTCACTCCCACGCTGAAGGGAGGCTCCAAGGGTCTTGCTGAGGCTGAGGCCAGAGCTACATGGACTGGAGTGCCCTGGTATCCTTCTGGTCTCCCAGCTGTTAGCATGGGAGGGTTTAGGGGCTTTAGGGAGATTCAGTGCAGTCCATTCCTTGTTTGTAGCTCTAAACACTTGCAGTCCATCAACAAGACATAAACTGTTTGTGCACACTGAAGAAGGTGGCACGTACAATGGTTTCAATGGGGTATTTGTCATGAGTTTAGTACTCAACATACTTATTCTCTCCTTGACTGTAGGATACTAATATTTTGATCATTTTATCTCAAACACAATTTTTTTCCCAGTTTATGCACAAACTTAAGTTTGATAACTTAATATTAGCGAACAAACCTATCTCACAGGTTTTATTTTTTCTCCTTTTTCAGTAGATACGTAGTTATGTATTTCTGTTTTGGGGTTTTTTTTTGCTAAGATTGGGAAAAGGGTGAAAAGTATTTCCTGCTCATCATGCAAGCTTTTTATCAAAACGCCCAAGGCTTGGTGGAATCCAAATGCATTTTTATTCATTTGAATTTCAATGAAACATTTCAGTCTATCAGACATTAGTAAAATCATGCACTTTGTTGCATTCTTTTCATACCCTTCTACACTTCTACAGTTAATATCAAAAGCATTATCATTTTAGTATTAACTCAGCATATGTACAAAGCTTTCCGAGAAAATGGTACTTAGTTACACAGCTTAACTCAAGGACAAACATTCCAGAAATATTATTCATACTTATGCTGATTAACATAAATGCAAATCATAAACTGTGCCTGCAGTGCAGATAGCAGAAATTGCTGTAGAGCAGCACAGAGCCAAGGGTTCAAATGCTGATGAACGCAGGGTCAGGATGATATACAGCTAGGAGTCTGTGTGGTCTGATGGGAGCACAAACATGATATTCCCTCTGAACATGGTCAGGGTGAGGTCATTTCCAGAGAATGTGGCCACTTCTGGGGTTCGCACTGCAGAAACAATGCTGTAAAATGTCTCAGAAAAGCCTTGGAAAGTCTGGAAGGCCACCTCAAAAAATGGTAGGCAGTTCAGAACAATTTGTCCAAGCAGAGGTCAAGGAGCATTTTAACCATGGTCTGCAAGGACTGACATGGGGGTGAGGTTCCTGAGGGAAGATATTTCCTTGGTCTCTTGGAAAAAAACAAAGGGAATTTAAGTAGCTGAAAGGAAATGACACAGGCCCATGTTAGGGAACATGGGATTTTTTGCAGTAAAGGGGATTATCCATGAGAAAGTCCTGCTCAGTTCAGGATGGCTTATCCCATCCTGAGGCATTCAGACCAGGGAGAGCAGGAGGATCAAACCTGTGTGAGGCTGTGGGCATGTTTGTATTAATGAGTAACTGCTGGGTTTTGCAACTACACCACCAGAAGCTGAATGTCCCCTCCGGCCTGTCGGTCACATCCCCTCACAAGCGTGGCTGGTTCATCCACCCCATGGGCAGTAGTGGGACCTTTCCGCTGTGGATGATGTTTGCCTCTGCCATCCCTGCCCTCCTGGTCTTCATTCTTATCTTCATGGAAACACAGATCACTACGTGAGTACCTCCCCCTCCAACCTCAACCATTGCTAACCCCTAGACAGGCAAGGCCAGGATGGCTGCTGGTTCACATGGAGATGCAATGGACATCCCAGAGGAACAGCAAGAGCAGGATCCTAGCCATTTCAGACTGTGTCTTGGCTTCTCTCATCATCTTTTGGCCCTCCTCTTGGCATATGGTATGGTGGAGACCTACCTCAGCCAAGCACAGGAGGAAACTTCTAACCTGAGGCTGACAGCCACCATCCCCCTACTCAGCCATCTTCTTGTTATCCACATGTGTGCTGTCTCCAGAGAGTGAATGTTGTCCCCAGCTGCAGTGCTGTCCCTGGGCACTGACCTGGGCCTTGCACTGACCCAGGCTCTATTTTCTTTCAGGCTGATTGTTAGCAAGAAGGAGAGGAAGTTGCTGAAAGGCTCTGGCTTCCACCTGGACCTTCTGCTCATTGGGACTATGGGGGGGCTTTGCGCTCTCTTCGGGCTGCCCTGGCTGACAGCAGCGACAGTGCGCTCCGTCACCCACGTCAACGCCCTGACCGTCATGAGCAAGGCCATCGCCCCCGGGGAGAAGCCCAGGATCGAGGAGGTGAAGGAGCAGCGTGTGACCGGAGTGCTTATTGCTGCCCTTGTCGGTGAGCCTCTGCTCAGGGAACAAGGGAGGGGACAGGTCAGGCACTTGAATCTCCTGGCAGTGTTCCTGCCCCACGGGCCAGTCCATGGTCTGCCTGCTCACTGCAGGACTGCCCACACCTACCCATTTTGAGCTTCCTTTCCCTTGCACCCCAGGAGAGGGACGGAGGCTGAGGTGCCTTGCGGAGGGGCTGACGTGGGACACACATGCCCTGAGCTCTGTCTGTGCAGGTCTGTCCATCGTGATGGGGAACATGCTGCGGCAGATCCCGCTGGCTGTGCTCTTTGGCATCTTCCTCTACATGGGGGTTACATCGCTCACTGGCATCCAGCTCTACGAGCGCCTGCTCCTGATCTTCATGCCATCCAAGCACCACCCTGACCACATCTACGTTGTCAAGGTGAGCAAAGGCAGGTTGCACAGAACCAGGTAATGAGGAGAAGAGGAAGAAGAAGCAGGTGAGGGGAGGATGGTGTTTTGCTGGAGTGATACTTGGCTTGGTGACCCTGCTTGGCTGCGAGATTGTGCCGAGAAGTAAGTGCAAGGCATGTACAGAGGTGGTACAATGCTGGTAGGCTGCACCCAGGAGTGTATTGCCAGGATATTGTACGGATGGACAGACGATTTGTAGGCGCTGCTTGAGGGGGTGGAGGGACACTGCACTGCCAGGTGGGTATGCTGCCAGGTAGCACAGAGGCTGATGTGTTATGGAGTTCTACCTGGCTGTAGAATAAAGGCAGGTAGACTCTGCAGCAGCAGGTACTCTGCTGTACTATGCTATGCATTGGGTTGTTGTTTTGCCAGTTGGGCCTTCGTTAATCTGTGTGGAAAGGTAATGTGTTCTTAGACCGGTTTTGCCTACTAGGTGAAGACCTGGAGAATGAATCTCTTTACCTGCATTCAACTGGCCTGCATTGTGCTGCTCTGGGTGGTGAAATCTACGGTGGCATCGCTGGCCTTCCCCTTTGTCCTGATCATGACAGTGCCACTGCGACGCTTCGTGCTGCCCCGCTTCTTCCACGACAGGGAGCTCAAAGCGGTGAGCAGACAGCTGTCCTCAGTCTAGCTTGCAACACTGGAATGAGATTGAGGAGATTTGGCAGCCTGAAAGGCTGGGAGATCATGGGCCAGCAAAGCCTTGAGGGTCTTTGCTCAACAGCAGTAGGTGGGTGGATGGCTTCCTTGGATCTTGTAGCCCTGGGAGTGCAGTATGAGATGGATGGGCAGCCTGGGGCAAGGAAACAGAAGTTCCTACCAGGCAGAGGCCTGGAATAAAGATTTCCCCTTCCATCTAGTGGCTCATTCATCAAGAAACCACACCAATTCCCCACTGAACCAGCAGCAAGAACAGCCCAGCAACACATCAGAGCCTGTGGCTGTTGGCACTTCAGTATGTAACCACAGTGCCATGGTGCTGGCAGCTCTTCTAGAGCTGGCAGCTCCTCTGCTGCTGTCAACATCCTGAGATTTTGTTGGAGAAGAGCCTGGAGCAGCACCCAGAAGTGAGTGCTGCCAGCAGGGGGAGAGGAAGGAGCTGCAGTGCTGCACCAAAGCCCCAGGCAATAGAAAGGGCATCAGGCTGGGGACGCATGGATGGGCATAAGGGTTTAAAGAAGGAGCCTGTTGGGAGGGGAAGGAGCAAGAGCTTTGCTTTTCCCAGCACAGCCCAGCTGCCTGGGTTGCTGTGTGCTGGTCACCCTGTGCCAGGCTTGACCCCACACTGGGGGCAGCTGTGGCCTTCATAGCCTCATCTCTGCCTCTTCCCAGTTGGACTCAGAGGATGCGGAGCCAAATTTCGACGAGGATGGCCGGGACGAGTACAATGAGCTGCACATGCCTGTGTGAGCTGGGAGCTGCCCTCCTCACTCACAGGACAGGCGGCTCATGCCTGCTCACCCCTCCCAAGGACTAACTGGAGACTTGCCGTGAGTCACACGATCTCTTGCCTGGACCAATGAATGGCTGTTCCATAGCCCTGCAGGATGCAGCCCCGGCTCTGGCTGCCCCATCGCTTCCTCAGCAGAGGCTGTGAGTCTCTCTCCTCTTGGACCTGGTGGGCTGAGAGATGCCTCTCACATCCCAAAGCTGTGTGGGTCCTCAGTGCCCATGGGTCAGGGGTCTGTCCCCTCCCTGCTGGAGGCAGCCTGTGCCTGGTCTCTAGGGTGGTGAAGGGGAACCATGCCAGCTGGTGCCACTGCATTCCCCTCCACTACCATGAAGCTCGGGTAGCTTGGGTAGCTCAGCACGTGACACTGAGCGCTCACAGGAATGGGCTGGAAGCTGCCTCTTCTCCCAGGCCAGCAATCTCCTTATTCAGCTGGCAGAAGCCTTGCTCCTGCTCCCTCTGCCCCCTTCCAGGAGTGCTCACACTGGGCCTCTGCCACAGCTACTGGCCCATGGGGCTGCTGCAGCCTGGCAGACAGGCAAAGAGGGACTGGCACCCTGGCCCAGTCCTCCAGACCATCTTCTGTCCAGTCACCTTCCCACATGACTGTTTTCAGCTCTTGCTTGGCATGGAAGAGGCTGTTTGGCTCCTTTCAATTTTCCCAGCCTTATTTCCAAAGGCAAACTGCACAGGGAGGGGCAAGTATCCTGAAGCCTTGAATGCTTGCCCTCTTGCAGGAGCTAAGAGGAGTCTTCTGCCATTCTGCACCTCCACAGAGGTTGCAGGGGTAAACACTCATCACAGGGCTGTACCCCAGTCCCTGATCCCCCCATTCCTGTCCCTGAGAACAAACCATATTTAAGAAGCTATACAAGAAATATAGTGCTGGAGCACAAAACAGTCCTTTGGGTCCCCTCCCTTTCCCTGTGCAGTGATGCACTGAGTCTGGCTCCCTGCAAGCCTACAAGGAAGTCACTGAAACCCCAGCCCCAGTTGTGCTGCCATACTGAGATCGTCTTTCCAATCCAGTGGTGCTCTCCAGATGGGAAGGAGCAGCATTCAGAGTGCCCAGCGCTCAGCCCCCATCACCTCTGGGCAGCTCCAAGGAATCACAGAATGAGTTGGGTTGGAAGGGACCACAGTGGGTCATCTGGTCCAACCTCCCTGCCCAGAGTCATCCCAGAGCACATGTCACAGGATTGTATCCAGACAGTTCTGCAATATCTTCAGTGAGAGAGGCTCCACAACCTCTCTGGGCAACCTGTTCCAGTGCTAGTCACTCTCACAGTAAAGTTCTTCCTCATGTTCAGGTGGGACTTGCTGTGCATCACACCTTTCCACCTGACAGAGCTGTTCCCTGGGGTCTCCCTGAGCTGGCAGCCTTTGTTCAGAGCTGGCCCAGAAACTGTTTGATGGTGCCCTTGCTGCCCCTGGAAACTCCAAGGGTAGTGCCAGAAGAGAAAGGCACCCCAGCCTCTTCCTGATGGTCAGAGCTGGACTGGTCTTCCAGAGGAAGCTGGGATGCTCGCTTCACCATTGGATTTGGGAGAAGATGCTGCCCCCATTCCCACTTACCAGCCTGGCTCCTGAGAGAGATGGTGGGTGCTTCATTACCGGGAGGGTCCGATGCCTTCCTCGGGAGGCTGCAGAAATATCCCATCAGAGAAAGAAGCCTCCCCTGCAGCAGGTCCTGCCCACAGCCTGGTTCCCCCGCAGGGCCCGGGGCGGAGAGACGAGTGTCTCTGTGTGTCTGTGGCCGTGTGTGTCCTGTCCTCCCTGTGTAGTGTAGGAGGCCTGTTGTTTCTGTGCATTGTGACTTCTCTGACTGTAGTGGAAACAGCTACACCAATAAACTCTTCACAGGAACTGTGCCTCCGGCTCTACACTTTTGTTTTATTGCCAGTGGCAATAAATTAAATTGATTGAAATTCCCCACCACAAAACTTCCTTGCCCGCAACAGCCGGCAAGGTAGCAAGCCCCAGCTGGAGCAAGGACTGTCACCATGTTGCCCACTATGAGCATGGAGGTGGGCTTTCTATCACCATTGTCGTCCAGCAGACTGGTTACTGTGGACTCAGCATCCACACTGGCTGCTGGAAACAGGAGGCTGAGCCCCATGGTTAACCAGAAATGCGTTCTCCTGCCTGCTTGCATCCATATACGCATGCATGCTTGTGCCTGCCTGCTCAGCAGCACTCAGTGCCCATCTCCTTGTGCAGTCTGTAGCCCCATGCCAAATGGCAGGGCCATGGGCTGAGCACAGAAGAAAAATCTCATTAAACACGTTCTTTACATGCTTTCTTCCCAGGCAGGAACTGAGCCAGGTCCCTGTGAGCTGCTGGCTGCCTGCAGCCCATGGTGATGGGTTGGGTGTCCTCCAGTCATGGTCTCCCAGGTGCTGCAGCTAGGAGTAGGTGCAAGTCCCACCACCCATGGTCAGTCACTGGCTGCTCCAGGGGCTGGCTGCTGAGGCAGAGGGCTGAGCCTGCCCAGGCACACAGGTGGTGGCCATCCTGTTTCTGAGCCGGGCGTGCTGTGGGGCAGGCAGTGCCTGGCCTCGCAGCACCCTCTCCAGGGCCTGGCAGCGCTGCTGAACCTGCAGGAGAGGAAGCAGTGTGGGTGCCTATCTCCTGAACATTCAGTTGGGCTGGATGGGAGTATCCATGACCCACAGGCTGCTCTGCCATGTTAGGAAACACTCCCTCTCCCATTCCCCACTCCTCAGCTCTCCTTCCTCACATCTGAATGCCCATGGTTGCCCAGCAGACCATTGTTTTGGACTCAAGAGATTATGGCTGTACCCCGTCCTTGTCACAAGATTCATGTTTCCACCTGGATGTCCAGCTCTTCCTGTGCAGCACCCCGGACCGCAGCAGTGTCCCCACCCACCCTAGTTATGCAGACCAGGGAGCGCAAGCAGAACAACATGTGCCCCTTACCGCATCAATCCTCCGGATGAGGAAGGGCCTGACCTCCAGCTCCAGCAGCCAGTCAGCCTCCAGGATGCTGTGGTGGTACTCCTCTAGCTCCAGGCTCTTCTGCCACTCCTCGGCCAAGGCAGCCTCACGCTGGCGAGCCCCCATACCTATACCTGAGCTCTGCCAGGGCCGGGCCAGCCCCAGCCCCTCGCCCCGCTGCTGCAGGCGCAGGAGGTGGATGCGCTGGGACACACGACGGACCTGGGCACGCAGGGCGGCCGCCCGCTCTCTGCGGTGCAGCAGGGCCAGCAGCTCCTCCTGGCTCTCCTGCAGCTGGGCTCGCAGCACCGCAGCACCACAGCCTGTGCCTGAGGGCTGCAGCGGGATCATGGGGTTGGGCAAGCCCAGGGGAGAGTCGGGCTGCTGGGGGGCCCTGCCGCTTGGTGGGGGTTGTCCAGTGCTGGGAGCCAGCCCTGCTCTGCCCCATGCTGGTGGCTGCAGTGGCAGTGATGGTGACAGTGATGCTGATGGTGGCAGGGAGCGGCTGTACCTGTTGCGGTGAAGAGAGACCCACTTCTGGGCAAGATCTGCTGTGGCCAAGCTCTCATGAAAAACATCAGGGACCAGCCTCAAGACCTTCACAAAGGGCCCCACATCAGCAAAGCCACACAGGTCATGCAAGCTCTGGGGACTGAAGACACTCTTGCTGAGGGTCTCCCCCTGCAGCAGCAGTCCCCAGTTACGCCGGTGGGCAAAGAGCTGTGCGGCCAGGTGGGGGATGGATGCCAGTGGGGACCGCCGGGTAGGGCAGGCAGCCGGCTCCTCGTGCATATATAAGTTCTCACAGAGAGGGACCACCACCCTGGCATCAAACCTCTCCTTCAGTGTGCTCAGGTGCTGCAGGTAGGAGGCCAGCCAGTCTACGTAGCTGCTGGCCACATCGGGGCTGGCCAAGCCAGGCTGGCAGTGGACAAGCCTCTGCAGGTGCTGCCAGCTCTCCACCTGCCCTGAGGGGCTCCGTGGCAGCACCAGCAGCAGCACGTGGTACAGGCTGCATAGGTCGAAGCCCTCCTGGCACTCCTGCATGTGCCTCACAAAAGTGCTGATCTCCCCTTCAAGGGCAGAGTAGAGGGCCTCCATGGCTGGCCACTGTGATAGACAAGAGTTGACCGGGATCACAGCTCATCCACATGGTCCTTAGCCCTGGATGTGCTGGAAAACACTGCACCAGGATGCAGTGTAGGCAGGATTGCTGCAGGGGCTCTGGTTTGGGTCACACACGTGGACTCAGTCAGCAAGTGGTTTTACCAAAGGCTGGTGTGCTGCTCAGAGAGTGGGACATCTGTCCAGCTTGGAGGAGTTGGTCCTGGTTGCTCTGCCAGAGAAGAGACAGCGGGTGGATGGAGAGGAGGGCAACAGGGATGGGCTGAGGCAGGAGGAGTAAAGGGGCTGCAAGGGGTGTGCTCCATGGGGTACCCCCACTTTAGTCAGACCAGAGGAGGAGGAAGAGGCTGCTGGGTGCTGCCCACACCAGGAGCATGCTGGATCACAAAATGCTGCTGCAGTGCAGGGAGAGTAGCTGAGAAGCTGCCTGCAGGCTCAGGGGATGCTCCTGTGCTGGGGCTGGGGAGAATACCCTGGGTGTCTGCAGACCCCCAGTTCCCCAGGGGACACTCTGGAATGGGGCAAGTGTTCACTTGTTCCCTGATAGGGGGCTCACTGATGCCAGACCAGGGCTGCACTCCTACCAGAGTATATAAGAGGTTTGCTATATGAGAAGAGGATTATCTTTACAAAAGTAAGCCTGTCCAGAGACTTAAAAATAGAAGGTCCATTCCCAAGATTATCAACCTTATTATTTTAAACAACTGTATTGTTTAAGCAAACTGTTTGGGTTTCTATTTCTGCCACCTGGGTTCAAGTACACTCAAGTTATCTTCTCCAGTTATTTTTGTTCTCTGCAGCCAGGAGGGGCTGGCACATCTCTGTTGTCAGATACCACTGGCACCCATTCACATGGCCGTATGGCTGGGAAGTTAAGGAAACTGCTAGCTAAAACCATTTCTACAACAAAACTGTCAACCAGAGCCAGTGGCAAAGTTTCCCCTTTCCCCTGTGCGTCTGAAAGTCCTCGCATGGGCTTTCATGTCTGTGTTTCAGGCACTCAAACGTCATTAAAATAAATTGTAAAAACCTTTTTCCCTCTTCCCCATGAGGAGGGGCTTGGGGGGGTGTGGGGCAGGTAACAATGGCAGGAAGCGGCAGCACAGCGCATTCCTCACACTGGATGCTGGCAGGAGTGAGAGTGGCTCCAGTTTGCAATCCCCAACATAAGTGGGTTTGTTCACATGTGAGTTGCAGCAGTCTGGGGAGAGCAGAGCTGATGCTGAGCAGGACAATGGTTGCGTGTGAAGCCCCAAGAGCAGCCCCAGCTCAGGGGTGCTGGGGTCCTGCTTGCTGTTGCAGATGCCAAGGAACACCCTCAGTAGGTACTGCTGAGCACTGGTGACCCTGCACATCCCTGCCATGGCCCCAGCCCTACGCTCTCTCTCTCCCACCCTCCATCCACCTCCCCTTCATGTCACTCGAAAGAAGGGACTCACCAGCCCCAGGAGAAGCACCAGGGAGAGAAGAAAGAGCTGAGGTGGGCCCTGCTGACCGCCAGGGGAGGAACCTGCCCTCCTCAGGCATGGACACAAACCTTCCTCCCCATGGGAACGGCAGGTTTGGACGTGTCCCTCACGCTGCAGTCAGCCTTTCCCAGAGCCAGTTGGCAGGCCTGCAGACATTGCCAGGGAACTACAGGGCAGAGATAAAGCTCCCTCCGGCTCCTCTCTCTCACACAGGTCTTCGCAAAGGATACTTTTCTAGCAGGCATGTCTGAATCCTGGGCACAGGCTTGGACAGCATGTTTCTTCAATACGGGTGAGTACTCCTGTAATTTGTCTCGCCTTCACTCCTTTGCCCTGGGAGGTTTGCTTCCTGCCTGCTGCCCTGTGCCTCTGCCCCATCCCTCCCAGTACATCATCCCCTCAGAGTTCTCCAGCCCTCTGGCTCTCTGAGGTGCCTGTGCCGGGACTGCTCTCCAAAGGGACTCCTTGCAAAAGTGAATGAGGCACTTCTGGAACAATTCTTCTGTGCTTGTGCAAGGTTCCCCTGTCCAGGTGCATACTTTTGGCTGGGATGCACCTGGTCACAAGCCTCTGTGTCTTGCTCTGCACATGAGCTCCCATGCAGAGAGGAGCAATGCTGCTGTGAGGTGTGGACAGGGAAGGCTCGGCCTGAGCTCTGAAATGTGACTACCAAAGCTTCTTCCCTGCAGAGAGCAGCAAGGAGGTGGACTAGCACCCGTGAATGTCCTGCCTGGCTCAGAGGGGGCCATGCAGGAGTCAGAACAAGGAGAAGTGCTTAGCATCAGTGCTGCACAACATCCCCCACCTCTCCTGCCACTTACTTCTGTGACCCCCTGGGCTGCCAGATGTGATCTTGTCATTGAGCAGGACTGGACGGTAATCCTCCTCCCATGATTTCTGCAGAGAAGGGGGGACCTTGTGATCTCTGCTGCAGGAGCCCAGCTGGATGATTTCCTTCATCCATCAGCCCAGTGTCCCTGGAGGATGTCCCCCCCTCTCCAGCACACAGAGTACAGCAACCTTGCTGGGGCTGGGAGAGGCTGGGGAGCGGCTGCCTCCTGCCATGCCAGGCTCTCTTCCTCGGCAAAGACAGATGGCCAGATGCTGGGGCCAGCTACTGGTGCTCTGAACTGGGGCTGCACTCACTTTTTGGCCCTGGAGGTGTTAGCACAGCTTCGCCTGCTTCTTTGCTTTGCTAGTCCAGTAGCACAGCATTTCAGGTTGCCTCCGGGGACTTCTAAGGGACAAGCACAACAAAACAGGGCAGGGACTGGCATCTGTTTGTCTGCAGGTGCACAGTGAGAAGAGCTCTCTCCTTCAGCACAAAAATGATTTTGCAAGCCGAAACTGTGCAGGCAAGATCAGGAAGAGGAAACGTGCATGGCTCAGGCTACTAGCACCCATCAGCAGAACTCGGCCACAGCCAGGGGTAGTGATACGACACCATTTAACCTCCTTGCTTGCTCGCCTGGGTGGCTGGTTGCAGATGGAGACAAAGAGCTCCCCTGGCAAAACAGCCCAGTCTGGCAACTGCCTGCACCACAGCTGCCTGACACACTTTCTACAGCATGAATCCTGTAGTAATGGTATCTGCAAGCAAAGCCCTGCTTATGCATTTAGTCCAGCAGAATCCAGAAGGCTGCTTGAAGCAGAATCGTCTGTGACCTCCACAGCATCGTGCCATTATTAGCAAGGTTTGGTCTGGGTCAAACAAAAGCAGGGCAGACTTAATAGGAGAGGAAATGAGGTGGATGCGCTCGACTGGCCTCTCCCCACATTCTCCTACTGTAATTATAGCCTGGTACAGCTCAGCTCCCTCATTCAGCAATCTTGTCACTGGGACTGCATTTCTCATGGCCGAGGTGCAAAAGCCACACAGAGATATGTTGTGGCCCCAAGCAAACTGGCAGCAGCACAAAGGGAGCAGCGGTGGGGAACCTCAGCTTGTCACTGCCAGGAGCTGGATATGTGGCCTGGGATGTGGAAGGGAAAGGAAGGAAGGGTTGGGCTGAAGGAACAAGACCAGCACCGCTATCTGCAGAGAAAGCTGGAGATACCTGGTTATGGGTTTTGCACGGCCAAGTGCAGATGGGGCTGGTAGAAAGTCCCAGCTATGGTGCTGGCCCCAGTGACGCAGCTCAGGAGGGTGCTTCAGAGGCCAAGGGGTGGCACATGGTCACAGTGGGGTAGATGTGCCCATCTGCTCCAGCTCTCTGCTCTTGTGGTCAGGCTGAAAATTAGGACAACATCCTGTTTTCCTGACCTACAGAGAAAGCGCAGCCCTGGAGGGCATTCCCATGCCTAGATGGGATAAGAAGCTTTTCCCACTGCAATCAGACTAAGCAGGGGTGTAGCCGCCCTTGGCCTGAGCTCTGTAGTGTGCAGATGCAGCACTGTGCATTGCAGTGAGATGGGCTCGTGCTGGTGGCTGAAGCGATACAGGAGCCATCGGGGTGCCCAGGACAAATAAACCCTCCCCAGCCCACACTGTCCCCCCTTAGAAGGAGGACTCCCCCTCATGCTCCTGCTCTCTGGGGGAGCAGGTGCCGCAGTGCTTGGTGTGACCCTGTGAAAGCCTCTCCAGACATCCTTAATCACATTCCTCTGGAGCAGGGACACATCTGGTACAAACATGATCCTGTCCCCAAGGAGCTTGGGCTAATTCCTGTCACAGAGCCTAAGAGCAGCCCCAGGCAAGGAAAGCTTCGGCGTAGCTTTGATCATCACCATCACTTTGCAGGGGATGGGGCTGGAAAAGAGGTCCACAGCTTCATGTGCTGAGCTCAAGCGGCCCAAGCCTGACCTGGCCTGGCCAGACTGACCAAGTCTGAGCTGTGGCTGGGCTACCCGCAGTCTGGGAATGGGAGAGGGGAGGACCTGCCCTTTTCAAGGATTGATTTATAAGCTGATTTCAAGGATTTGTGAAACTGGAACAAGCAGAGGGCCAGAGCAGTGGGATCATTTTGCACCCTACTGCATGTTCTGTGTGTCCCCTTCCTCGTGCATGCATGCAGCCTGTGTTAGGAGAGCGCCTCAGCATCTACCAGGGTCTGGAAATGGGTGGCATGCTCGATTTTTGGCTGCTGTTTTCAGTAGTTCTCTGCCTTTGGTGAACACATTCCTGGCTGTCCTGTGCTTTAGGCAAGGGGCGATTTGGTTGCCTTAGCGAAGCAGCAGAGCCTGGCAGAGGGGGCTGTGATGGTGGCAATGCATAGCAGAGCACAGGTGCCCTCCTTCTGCATCTGTGCCTCCCTGTGCACTCATCTGGTCCAAAGGTGTCCTGCCTCTGCTGCTGACTCTCCCAAATGAGATCATCCCAGGGCTGACAATGGAGGAAATCAGTCCTCCACCCTACGAGCACAGTTCTGATGAGCCATTGAGGAAGTGGGACCTGCAGCCAAGGTGTCACAGCTTGTCCCCTCACAAGCAATGGGAGAGCAAGCCTGTCATATGCCTCCCGCCCGCAGCAGGGCATGCGGGCCTGCCTGCCTCCCAGCAATGTGCCAGACCCGTGGCAGAAGAGGAAATTAAGATATTGTCTGGAATCCAGGAGGAATTCCTGCCTCAGCTTGTTCCTGCCAGTCCTCTGCCGACCTTCCCTCGGTGTGGAAAGCCCAGCAGGAAGCTGACTCACTGTCTGCTGCTGCCATGGCTGGGTGCGGGGCCCTGCTGCCTGCAGTGCCAGAGGGTTGCTCCTTTCATGGATGCAGGGATAGCTCACTGCTGAGACCCACCAGCATCTGCCTGCCCTGGCTCTCCTCTCCTGTCCCAGAGCCCAGCACTCTGCTGACAAGCAGAGGAGAACAGCCATGGCATTCTGGTTCCTGTGCTGTCTGCAGCTGGGCTGAGAGGAAGGTTAGGAGCTCGTTGGGTTGCTGACATTGCTGCCGAACACACAAGCAGCACCACTGTGCCAGGTATGGGGCAGGAGGCAGCCCCGAGGTTGGGGTGGGGAGGGCCAATGGGCTGGAGAGGGGTCCCAGGCTTGTCTTGCACAGTGGGGCTCATGTGATAGCGAGTCAGCAATCACCCGCTTATCAAAGCTCTGTGAAGAAGCAGATGGTCACAGCCACCCCTTTCCAGGAGCAGCACCTAAAGCCAGCTAGGAGACAGTTCAGACATTGCAGTTTCCAAGTGGGCTGTACAAATGCAGGACTAGTGCCTTAATCCTGTAACAGAAAGGAACAAATATCAGGTGAAAGTTTCTTGTCAAGATTCTCGCCACCTTTTCTACTAGGCTGATAGAGTACAGGGCTTACAGCGTCAGTCAGTGATGCTCCGTTTGGGGAATCCAACGCTTATTGACTGAGGAGTTGGAAAGTTACTTTGTTCTAAGGACTGGGTCAAGGTACCATCTACATCCCTCTTGGAAAGTGTCAGTCAACAGTAGCGTTAATACTAAAACCCTTGCCTTTTTGAAAGGTTGTATCCTTCCCTTCTACAGTGGATGACAGGAACCTTGGCCAAAGTTTCTCCAGAGAAGTCTGGGAGGGGACGTCTGGTGGTGGACATGCCTGCTGGTGGAGACTGATGGCAGGCAGGCAGACAGAGGAGAAAGAAATGTGCTCCTCAACTTTCCCGTGGTTGTGAGGAGCTCCATGGCCCCCTGGTGACCAGCCAGAACTCAGAAGCTTAATAGCCAAAACTGTCTGCAGAAACAGCAACAGCGGGAATCCCCTCTCCTCTCGTGAGGAGAAAGCCGGCTGTGGCAGAAAGCCGGCTGTGGCAGAAAAGGAGGACTGTCAAGGACACTGTGAGTAGATCTAATCCCCTTCTCTGACACAGTGATTGGCCGTGCAGATAGAAGTATTAGATGTGAGATAAGGACTGCAGTTAGGCTTCTGGTGCTGTCTTGCATGATGTTTTAGCAAGACAGGGAAGGTGGTGTAGATTAAACTAATTCAGCACAAGTACAAAAGAGCCTGGATAGTCATGCCCACGATAGCTCTCAATGACTTGGTATTCGAAAGGAAAGGACACATTGACAGTGACTAATATATCAGGAAACTACCAAAAGGCCCAGATAGTGAAGGTGGAAGAGTGGTGGGGTTGGTCATCACATGTTAGACAGTGGCCTAGGTGTGACTCTGTCCAGTGGCGAATGTTGAACAGGATACTGCCATCTACCTCAGAACCCTCTCTGTGTTTCAAGTTGTTAAAAACCCTCATGTTATTGACCATAATAATAATAATAATAATAATAATAATAAACAACTAAAACCCCCTTCCCCTACACCCCTCCATTAGATTTCCTTTCTTTCAGAATAAAGAAATAATTTCTGATGGAAAGAAACACCTTCACAGAGCACTTGTGAACTATGATCTGGCCACACTTTGATCTGTGATCGAGTTCTATCTTTGAACTATGATCTGGAAAAACTTTGCCCAGACTCTTGCTCTTTGCCAGCTGTTCCAGATCTCAGAGACATCATTTCGAAGATCTATCAGGATTCCTGTTAACCGTCTCTCTCACTGCATCATGCTATGATGGTCTGCTGAAGGAACCCCAAACCCAAAATGTTTGCTATCCTGGATGACATCAGTTGCCCTTACAAAGGTCCGCACTTGGCTCCTGTGTCCGTGTACAGCAGTGGTCCCCCGTCCCCGCGGCGTGTCCGTGGGTGGCATCGGCCGCTCGGGCCTCCCCCACCCCAACCCTTCTTAGCAGCCTCCTCTCGAGATGCGCGCCGCTTCCAAGCAAGTCTCATCCCGCTCCTAGACGCTCCGGCCCCGCCCCCGCAGGAGCCGCACTCCCCGCGCCCCGGGGC
>VXAZ01006554.1:289074-548724 GCA_013399875.1 Gymnorhina tibicen
CGGAGGCCGGCGGGATCGGGTCCCCGGGCGATCGGGGTGCCGTGCCCCGGGCCAGGAGCGCCCCCGGCGCCGTGGGACGCTGCGCTCCCCGCGGGCCTCGCCGCGCCCCGGCTGCCCCCTCGCCGATGCGGTCCCGGTTGCACTTTCTCTGGAGCGATGGGATGCGGAGGGTTTTGTCCCCGAGCGCTCCCCAGCCCGGCGCGGCACCGCGCAGCCCGTGTGAGGGGTTGAAGGGGTTGCGGGAGCCGGAGCCCGACCGATGTGCGGTGCCGGCAATGCCGACCGAGGGCTGCTTGCGGGAGGAGAGGGTTTGTCGCATGATAGTCATGGCTGCCCAGAGCCGGCTCCTTAATCCTCTGGAACGACTTCAGGGTCCGGAGCCTGCTCCTGCCTGCGTGTGCGTGCCACAGAGCCGCTGGCCTCCGGGGCACCGGGCCGGTGAGCAGCCGGGCAGCGTGCGGCGGGAGTCCCCCGCCCCTCGGTGTCACTCCCCAGTGACCGTCAGGCCGGCGGGCAGAGCGGCTGCCCGGGCCGGACCCGTACCTGTTAGCCGCGGGCTCTGGTCCCGCCTGCCCGCGGTGCCCTCCTCGGGTGAACACACAGCCGTGCGGGCACTGTGCTGCCACGCGGGGCGAGTGACTGAGCGCGCGGGGCCAGGTGCCGTGCACAGCCCAGACGCCCCGAAATTCTCTGTGCCCTTTTTCTTGCCTGAGCATACACAGGTTTCCAGCCCAGCCTGGTGATGCCTTTGGTTGTGAGGGGCAGGTGGGTGCAAGGCCAGGGCAGCCCTTCCTGGACCCGTGGGTGACAGCGGGTGCCCGTGGCATTGGCAGTGGGCACGGCAGGCACTATGGGGTGATGGGGCCTTCTTGAGGTCTGCGGCTGAGGTCTGAAAGCCTCCGGTTTGGGGCATGAGACATCTGCCCCCTCCAGCCCCCAGATGGTTTCCAGGCCGTTAACCCCAATGTCTGGCCTTGAGAGTCATGGGTGCGGAGGGGAGCTAGCAGCACCCCGGAGCAGCCCGTGGTTGCTGGGCTGGAGAAGCTGATGGGCTCGGGCCTGCCCCCTCCCCGGTGAAGCACTTTCTTTATCAGAACAGATGTTTTCCCAGATCTGGCCCCGGAGAGGAAGGAATGGCTGCCCCTGGGCTGTGCGGCTGGGGCTGCCCTGCAGTATGCGGCAGCGCATCGCCCAGCATCCTTCAGCCATTAACTGATTAACCTGCTGCTCCTGGAAGTCTGGGCCGTCTGTATCTAATCAGATGAAGGCCAGGGTTTCCCCAAGGGCCATTTCACCAGAGCCTTTATGCCCATCCCTCTTGTCAGGAGCAACCTCCTGGCCTCTTGCAACAGGAGTAGCCACTGAGGAGCCTGAAGGAACTGGTGGAAATGGGAGGCTGGAAAGGGGATGCCCAGAGGTGCATGTCTCAGCAAGTAGCACCCATCAGAGAACTGCCTGCTTTGTCCAGCTCCACCTGTCCAGGCATGATTCTGCCATTATCTGAAGAAACAGGGATTTTCCAGGGAAGAGCTGAGGGACAGTCCTGAAGCCCTTCCCTGGAAATCTAAGAGTCACATATCTCCTGTAAATCACAGACTAAATCCTGATGAAGCAGGTTTGAGGAATACTGAGGAAGCCAAGGCTGAAGAACTGGGGTGAGCGTGTGCGGGAAATCATCAGACTTTGCTTTGCAGGAAAGGCAGTGGGGGTGGGAGAGAGGGAATGTGGCTTCCCCAGAGCCGGAATGTTTGGCATTTGCTGCACCCCAGCCACTCTTCCTCCTTCTCCATGGGGGGTTCTCAGTGGGAGGGAAAGCCTAAGTAGAAGGGAGTTGCTTCGCTTCTTTCTGCAGCAGCTGAAGATGCTTGTCCCAGGGGATGCATGTCATCTCTTACACTGAATAGCTAAACCCCAGTGTGCTGTTGGTCTTGCCTTAGCAGGCTCCCATGCTGTGCTTGCAGCATTTAGATATCCCACTCAGCTATGTGATCAGTAGCTGGGGTTAGGTGGGGATGCCATGGGTCTTCACAGCTCCCCTGGTTCCCCCTTTGGCGTGCTGGAGACCAAAATGGCTTTGTGAAGGGTTCAACCTACTTGTCATCCTGGTTCTGCTGTGAGAGGGATAGTTTTGGCCAGTTGTGTCAGCTTGACACTGCTGAAGGGTTTCCCGTGTGCTGTGCCCTCCTCTGCTTGCAGACCCCAGGGACAGTGAGCTGCTGGGGTGTGTGCTGCCGCTGCTCTTCTCCCGCAGTGTCCCAGGCAGGCCAGGTTAGAAAACCTTCATCCTCAGCAAGTGGTACAGCACAAAGACCTGTGTGTGCCTCTGCCATCTGAGGTCTGCTGTGCAGCATGGCTCAGAGATGTGACAGATGATGCCTTTGCTCCAGCCGGGTGTGAGTGGAGGAGCCGAGATGGCGTGTGTGTGTGTGTGTGTGTGCTCCGCCATCTCCTTGCTTGGCTGCTGCAGCGAGTCCTGTGCCCAGGCAGGGAGGAGGGGCCCTGGAGGCCAGGGCTGTGGCATGGTGACAGATGACGGTCTCCCTGTGTGTCTGGAGTGTGGGCAGGATGTGGGGTGACACAGAGGATATGACTCGCTCTCCAATTCCCCCCTAAGGAGCAGGAATGTCATGGCCAGGGTTAAAGGAGACACTTCTCCCATCCTGTCCTTCTGCACTCCAGTTAGAGTGACCAGCCAGCACGGTCCCATAGTCAGTCTGCACTGAGCAGCAGCATCCAGTGGAGTCACAGATGCTGTTCTCCTTCTCATGTGCCACTGGCCTAGAAATGCTGGCATTTTAAGTGTTAAACAGTTTTCCTCATTGCTGTTGTGGTGAAATCCAAAGCTTTTCATCTGTGTTGTAAAATAAATCCCCTGAAATTCTTAAGCTTTCTGATATGGTGACAGAAAGGCGGGGGAATTCTGCATTTGTGTTCTGCATGGCTGTGGTGATTGGAACTGTCCTTTCTACAGCTGTCATGGTCTTCACTTACTGTTCCCCATGTTCCCCATCCTTCCCTGGCCACAGCCCTTCTCTTCTTTGTGGCCTGGGACATCTGCCATGGAGACAGGGAGACCTTCCATTTCTCCTGGAGATACGCGCAGATCAGGAGGAAGCCTCCTAGTCAAGGCTGTGGAGGAGTACTAAGGCTACTGGAGTTGCCACCATGCATGCACCTGAGCTGCTTTCTTGGCCCCAAACTGAGGTGGGGAGCAATTACCTCTGCCAGGTTTCTTTTGCTCTGGCAGCTTTGCCCTGACTGCTGACTACTTGATGCAAGTGGGAAGTGCCTGACTGCTCCACAAAGCCATCAGGGAGTCTGCAGAGTGTGGCCCTTTACTGGCCACAAGACACTCGACTGAATTTGCTGTCCTTTGGGCATCTAATGGCTTCTTAGTCCCAGCGTAAAGTCATGCATAAACATTTGCAGGCAGGGAACATGGGTAAGGAGAACAACTGAAAGGACCTGACTGTGAATGCGTCTTTGCAGTGTGGAGCCTGCCTGATTCATGGGTACAGCAGGTACAGGACTGGTCTGATTTTTGGTTGCACAGGTGATTCTCACCAGCTTTGGGCTCTCGGTTGAAGCTGCCTGGATGCATCATCCAGAGACCTGCGTCCCCAGGGAGCCCAGGTTATGCTGGGTGGGAAGGGTTTGTACATGGCTGGATTAGGTTTCTCAACAGCTTGGTTTGCCCTTCCCATGCTCCCTGCAGTTGTGAGAAGGAGGAGTTCCTGTGAGAGAGGAGCATGGCCAGATATCCGGGAGAATCTACCCAGAGACTCTTGTCTGAGATGAGAGAAATGGTTCAGCTGACTTGGCTGATGCTGACCATGAGTGATGTGTTGTCTTTACGGAT
Source organism: Gymnorhina tibicen (assembly GCA_013399875.1). Lineage (NCBI taxonomy): Eukaryota > Metazoa > Chordata > Aves > Passeriformes > Artamidae > Gymnorhina > Gymnorhina tibicen. Next base: position 292,934 of record VXAZ01006554.1, read on the forward strand.
AACAGTAAGCTGAATGTCCATGTGTTAACAACCTCTGGCTTAGGAAAATGCCATCCTGGAAAGAAAAGGTACATAGAACATCACCTTCTTTAGCAGTGAGGCTGCTCTTTGAGGTAGTATTTCCACCAAGCCTCTCCACTTCTCAGAAACAACGTGCTTTGCCAGCTTCCCTGACAACCTCCTCTCACTCTACTGAGAATATTGTGACCTCTCAGAAAGAGGACCTGTAGAGATTAAGAAGAGACAGAGAAATGCTTACTGTTACATCCATCTTGTATATGTAATGCTCTCTGTGTCAATAATACCAAACAGAGCAACCCCTCTCTATTTAATTAGCCTGTGTAGTGCAGCTAAAGACAAGTAGCACTGTCCTTGAAGATATCCATGCAGCTAGTGTAGCATGGATACTCTTTCACACAGAATCCTCCATCCAAGCTACATCTCTCCTAAACCATTTGGAGTGATAAAGAGGCAGATATAGGACAAAATGGTTCAACTGCCCTGTTTTGGAGCAGCAATTGCTAGGAAGAAAGCTCTTGTGCCAAAGGTGACATGAAGAAGTGTCTGGCGGAAGAGAGGGAGTCCTGCTAGCTCCCTCCTTAGGGCATTCATCTGGAGCCAGGCTGCGTGAGCTGCGACCTTGTCAGATCCCATCAGCAGCAAGAGGGTGGGCTGGCACTGGCTCTCAATGAGAGCCCTCACATGAAGCGAAGCCAGGTTGCTCTGGGCTAGCCTGCAGCTGCCCCATCATGGCCTGCAAAATCACCTTGTTCTGCTCTGGTTTCACTTCTTGCCACACTTACATTTAACATAATAATCACAAATGTTTTGCAAATTCCTTTTCCCATTTTGCTTTAAGGAGAATATGTGAACTATCTAAATGTGATCATTAAGACTGAAACTTGTGAGAGTCTGGATTTCCTGGTTATCTTCCAGTTATCCTAAACTCCGCAGTTCTGCCTCCTCATTTCCATCTGAGTTCACCCTCAGTTCAGCAGTGCTGTAGAGCCAAGTCCCAGGAAAAACACCTATGGAGGGCCTGTGTGTTATGCATCACTTGGCACAGTGCCCGGGGGACTGAGAAGTCCTGTCATACAAGTGCAATAATTATCACAGCAACTGAACTGGTGGTGGGGCCTCTCATAAATCCAGTCATCAGTGTATTTGATGAGAAGCTGGAAATAAGGGTTAGGACGAGGGGAGTGTATTAGTCCTGTTTATTCCTGTTACTTGCACCTTGAGCCAATGATGAAGATTTGGCTGAATCACACTTTCTAGAAGGGCTTCTTATTTCTGGAGGATCCCCCACTTTTTGCAGTTTCTTCAAGTGGTTACACAACCTTGTTTTAAAATAAACCCTGCTTCATTTCTAAAATGTCTGGCAGATCCATCCGTTTTCAGGTCCTACTTTTCTTCTGCTTCATGAGAGCCGCTTTGTCCCAAATAACTTCTCTGTCTGCAAAAAATCATTCTCTGGCACCGGGTTGCCTCTGGGTTGCTGGCAAAGGTGAGCCAGCAGGTAGCAGAGAGGGGTCTCAGTGCTGCTGGCTGCCGTGTCCTCCCAGCAGGGTTGAGTCAGTTGAGGATGCAGGAACAGAGGTGAGGTTTGCAGCCCACGCTGGGCCACATGCTGCTCTAATCCCCCCACTATCACTGTCTGGGCTAGATAGGTCAGCCCTCGCTCTGGCAAATCTACATAATGACATTAACATCTTCACAAATACTTTTGCACTACAAGGGATCTTTCTGAATAGCAAAAATGACTGAGCCTTTTATGTTATCTCTGGAAGGCTTCTTTCTCACACCTCAAAGCATAAGTAAGCAGTAAACTTCCTTACTCCTGTTTATACATCCCAGACGTGCATCAGCTCTGGTTGCAGCCAAATGTCCTGGGAGTTTCTGCTCAGCAATTTGCAAGCCTCTTTGAGTCTGTGACTTTCCAGAAGACATTCCTCTGTTTGAAGTGCTCCTTGCATTCCTTCTCTCCTGACGATGACCTTTCGGTTTGGCTGTACTTTAATCCTGTTTTGTTCTAACAAGGGGCTGTGGTATCCACACTGCTCTGATGGTTGCATCCTCGTGGATACTTATCTACAGATGTTGGCATCTGCTAGTACTGTCACTACTACTTTAGATTTTAGGTCCTTGATGAGAATACAAAATGGTACTGACCCTGTCACTGCAGGCATTTGTTGGAAATTCCCTCAATTCGTAGTGATTTTCCCCATTCATGAAAACATTTTTGAGATCCCTTTGCTGCTGTTTTCTCCTCAAGAGCTGACTTTTACTGAAATACTGTGTTTGACATGGGCAGTGCTGTGACAATCAATCAAGGTCCTATTTGTTTCGTATGCTTGGATGCTAAGGAAGAAGAAGTCTTTTTGACTAGACTTCTTTCTACATGTGAATGGGCACTGGACAACAGTTAAAGCCAGAGTATCCTTAAGATGAAACAGCTGAGAGCAAAACCTCTGTATTCTCCCTGGGCTTCTCAGACTAAGCAACCCATGGTTACTGGGGATAATCCTGCTATCACTCCCATTTAGACTCTGACTCTTTCAATCTCTTGGAATTTCCTCAGCATTACCAGACATAAAAAATTAGTATCAGCGTTGAGAAACTTTATTGGGCAGATCTCTGGGAACACTTGGACCTGTTGATTTTTAAAATGTTTTTTGTCCTTTCCATTTACTAATATGTGGGAAAGCACTTCAGCATTGCAGTGTGATGCAAGATGGGTGCTTTCCAGGGATGTTTGTTAAAAACTGCTGTATGTCTCCGTCAGCACAGCACCAAGCTTGCCAGAGTTCAGGAAGCGTTTGGACAATACTCTCCAGCACATGGTGTGACTCTTGGGTCACGGTACCTTGCAGGGCCAGGAGCTGGACTTGATGATCCTTGTGGGTCCCCTTCAACTCAGCTTGTTCTGTGGTTCTGTGATTACTCACATAGAATCACAATGCTGCCATCCACATCTAGTAGTTGGATGCTGCTACTAGCACACGCCTTTGCACCCAGTGATTTTAGAAAGTAGTGAAACATAGACACTTCTGTCTTTCTGTCTCCCAGCTTCTTTCTTACAGGAGTTGTTTCCCCCATTTTTCCCCACTTCCACTCCTATTTCAGATTGACTGACAGTGCATCCCAGCTCAGAGGCACTCCACTTGGCTTTCTGTGTGGTGTTTGAGGGAAGGACACTGAGGACGAGCAAACACCAGGAAAATGTCTCACATGCAGAGTTTAAAAAACCTGAGATTACTTTATTAGTGAAATGACAAATAGGGGGAGACAAGGCAAAAGAGCAGAAAATAATGGATGAGACAGAGAAGGTGGATTAAACTCCTCTGTGCCTCTACCTCTGACCGCAAGAAAAAGGGATTTTCTCCTTCACGGTGATGAGACTGGTTTAAAAGCGTACGTTTCTGTATAGTGTGTGAGTAGATGGTGGAACTCCACAAGGCAGGAAATTATTGAAAACAAGGATGCAAAGGTGGCAAGATGCAAAAAGGTGTTGGACATAATCCCAAATTATGCATCATAAACATTGCAGAAGAAATACTGTTTCAGGGTTCTTGTCTGAGATTTTTACAAAACGTGTGGCACTGTGGCTGCTCTGTGACAGACCACCTTATCCTTGTGGCTTCCTGAGGCCCTGAGCTCTGTTCTGTGGACCTTGAAGACTTCTCAACTGTTCATCAGCCCAGCCTCACCCTTGAAGACATTGGCTGAATTTGAGAGAGGGAGGGAACTGCAAGGAAGCCACCTCACTATATACTTGGTGGCAAGAGGGAGAGGTTTCTTTGAGAAGCACTGTCCAAGTTGAGAGCAGGATAGGAATATCTTTTTACTTGCTTGGTTTGGAGCTGCATGTTGGTCAGGGAAAGTTTTGCTAGGGCCAGGCTGGGCTTTAGCACATGCCGTGTTACCTCCTTTCTGTCAGGGGTCCAGGGGAGATGTAGGAAAGCCAGCATTGCTGTGATGTGACAGGGAATACACATCTGTAGATATCCATATGACTAATGTGCTTAGGGAACAACTCATTTTAATTCAGTTCCTAATTAAAGTTTTAGGTAGGGAAGAGCTTGTTATGCAGGCATGGAAGTGGTATTTACTTTTATGAACATAATGAAGTTCAGTATGCATTTTCAAGAATGGTGAGAATTTCTCTGGTGGTTGCAAACTCCGTAGGACTATTACTTCACCTGAGAAGGAGAGTGACTCCACTGCCCATGGTGGAATTGCAGGGGCAGTTCATCTTAAACTGAGCTTGGAGAAAGCGTACCGTGAAGTCTGTAAGGATTCACACCTGCCTCCTTTCTGTGCACCTTTTGCTCATGGCAAAGGGCAGCTCTGAAGTATGGGAAAACAGCTGGGGGCTGTTCCCTCCATTCCCATGACAAGCAGTTGGTGTGGTTGCTGAAGTGTGTAGTTGCTTCTTTGAGAAGATTAAGAATTACCTCCATGGACCAGGCATTTCCTGGGAGATATTTGAAGTTGGGAGATGTTCTGGAAAGTGAGAAGAGAGGCTGTGCAGCAGCCAAACTGGGGGAGGAGACAGGAACAGAACAGATGGGAGGGGGAGGCAAAAGGGGAGTGGGAAGCAGTGCACATACATCAGTGACCAGAAGTGACAAACTGCTCTTAGATTACTTAAAATGCACAAACCTTTTCCTGATACTGCTATTCTGCAAAGCTGCTGGCAGACTGAGGGCTCTTAATTAGTGAGGAATGGGGCTGCTAATTGGCAGAGCTAGAATGAGTCATGGGCTCAGCCGAGGCTGCAGCTCTGGAGCAGCAGGACCCATGGCTGCAGTTTGTGCCCAGCTCTGTGAGCCCTGCTGGCTTGCAGGGGCTGCCTGAGCTCAAGGAGCTGCTGTGTGGGAATTGTGGGACCAGACAGGTACAATCCAGTCCCTTTTTGCTCTGCAGTGTGTCATCCTCGTGCCTTACAAGAAGTAGACTTTTGTTTCTGTTATACCTACTGCTGTTGCAGGAATTGTCCCTCTTCCCAGCTACTGCATGTTGGCTGTTATTGCTTCTGTCTCTCTTACCTGTGGCCTCCTGGGCTACCCCTCCCTTCCAGCAGCTGGTCCCAGTTTTGCTGATCAGATACAACCCATGGCTTCATTTCAGCCTGCCATCAGAAAAACAGCAAAGTTGCATTCCTTACCATATGGGTCTAGGCTGCCGGGGACTCCCCCTCCCCACCAATCTTACATCCATTAGCTGAGGCTCTTTATATTTGTCCTATCACTTATTCATGATCATCCAGATCAATCTGTTGAAAAGTGCATTTATTGAAACCTGATTCCGGCTTTGTCTGAGTTGCGAGGGCCTTTCTAGCCCAATCTCTGCCTGGTGGTTTACAACCACAAAGCCCACTGAGGCTGGGGAAAGATCTGGCTCAGCACTGTGCTGCTAGGAGAGCCTTTTCTAAGCCTAGGAGCATATGGATCCATCGCTAGGAGAAACACAAGGCTTGGATGCCCAATGCCCACTGAACAGCCTCAGTGTGCTAGGAGGACAAAGGTAAGTTACCTGTATAGTACTTGTAGTTGAAAACTTGTAGCACCCACAGAGATTTTGGTCTCAGACTCTCAGTGCAGGGGGGAAGGCAGTGCAAGAGCCTCTTGTAGTATTGTGTTTGTAGGTAGATCTGGAGGCCAAGGCAGCCAAGTTCATTCATAAAGAAAGCATTAAAAATGTCCTGTACTGGAAAAAGCAGACAACTGTGTGCTCGTTTCATAAACTGAAAGGTGTCTTCCAACCAAAAACACTTTTCCTCTCTGAATAATCCCTGGAAAATTGATGCAGCCATCCTGGTTTAGCCCCTCCTGGGCATATTACTCCTGGGAGTTGCATAGGTTTGTGCACAAGGAGGAATGGGGTGTCTGAGTGCACTCAGAGAGAGGCAGCACTGCTGTGTCCTGAAGTTCAGCTGGGGCAGCTCATTCTTGCTTGTGCCTGGGAAGAAGCAGTTTCCAGAAGACAGAGGACATCCTGGGAAAACGTGAAGGTTCAAGGGTAGTCCGGAACACACGAGTTAGGAGACCAGAATACGAAGACTTGTTTCTGAAGCATGGTACACTTGCGGAGTGCTTTCTCATGTCAGTCCCTGAATGTGTCTCCTCCCTGCCGGGCTGGGAGGCCCTGGAGAGGCCAAGGCACCTGCAGGTAGAGAATTTTGCATCTTGTCCTCTGGAGCTTACCTTGCAGCCTTCAACAGCTGGATAACTGATGAGGAGGGTGTAGCTGCTGGCTACACACTAATGCATGGATGCTTTGCTGCTGCAGAAAGGGCTGTGTGCTGCCTGTCTGCCTCTCTGCCCTTTCCCTGGGTACAGCACACAAGATCTCCCTTATTATTTCCCTGCTGACACACCATACTCCATCTGCTGAGATGAGATACAGGCCTGTGAATGCAAGGGAGAACTTCCGGTTTCAGTCACTCTAAAAAAATGTCATAGAAGGCCAAATAAATCTGTGGCTTCAATTGATTTTTTGGTATCATGAATAGCAGGAAATGTTATTTATTTCTGAGTCTAGGATCCCAAAGTGCCATGTGTTATTTGAACTGAGAAATGACATCTTAGAGTTTGCTGTCCACAGTGGAAGGCATCATGGTGTGACAGTGGGCCAGTACTGATGAAACATTCCTCTCTGTATGCAAGCAACTTTATTTTCTAAATTGCAACCCCATGGTACGGGATCAGTTTTCAGGATTGTGCTTTGCTGTGCGCTTTGTGGCAAGGCAAGTTCACGGACAGATTGTTACTGAGGCCGTAGGAATGAGGATGTTGGTCTCAGAGTTTGTTTGACATCTGAGTGACCTACCCTTAATATAGGAACTGGTCCATTACTATTATATAGTTCCTTTCAGTTCCTGCTGTTGTTCCCTTTAAAACCAAAGCAATAGACTAACCAAACTCCTAGTAAAAGAATAATTGGAAGGGGATGAGCTCATTATATAAGGGGCTTGAGTTAACTGTATGATCCTTATTCAGCCAGCTTTATTTGATGGAAAGTGGTCACACAAAATCATCACTGATGTTCCTCCTCTGTGTTTTAACGTGTTCTCCTCAAATCGCTGATTACTTGTTGCTTCATTTTGTTACAGTTTTGTCTGTGGGCGAGGTTGGACCTCCTATATCCCAGCATGAAAGTTGAAGGGTTTTTACTCTTGTCCTACAAGAGCAGGGTTTGCCCATCATCTGTGGTGCCTGTGGGAGCTGGGGCCCCCCAGAGCTGGCATGTCACTGCTGGGCAGTGCTCAGTCCTACTGACCTTGCTTCTCCTATGGAAGTTCAGCCTTGCTGCCTGGCAGTTTTGGGAAGTTTTCTGCTCAATTTAATCCTTTCAACTGATCAATGAGATGTGTGGCACTGGGGGAGAGGGGAGCAAAGTGAGGGCAGTCTCTTTGGAGTTGCCATCTGCTCCTGTATTTAGTCAAGGCTCCTTGGGGAATTTCATGTTTAGAAAAAAGGGCTGGTGGAAGGAGATGCACTAACACAAACTCTGCCTTTCAGGAAATGGGGGCTATGGCTATGCTGGGCAGAAGTTACAATAATTATTTGCTCTGTGGTTCCTTTTCTGGCTGTCTCAGCACAATATTCCTTTTGGAAACAGCATAACTGGGTGCAGTTATTCTGCTGTGCAGAGGCAATTGCTGTTGTACAAACAGCTACAACATCAAAGTAAACTGAAGTAAGTCATTCTGGGCAGCTGAAATACCACAGCGCCTGGGAGTTTCAGCATGTTGCCTTCTACTCCTTAGCAGCACACAGAAGGACCTGCCATAAGTTTGTGTGGTGGTGTACAAAAGAACCGTGTCTCCTTGGAGGAGTATTTGTTAATACTTTTGCATGTGGACTTCTGCTGGGAAAGGGATCTGGGTCTGGGCTTCTAGATAATTTCTATGTGTTGAAGATAGGCAATGGGATCACTCAGCTCTCTCCCCTCTTTTCCCTTCTAAATGGTACCTATTAAATAACAGTGTTCATGCTCATGGATTGTCTCTTCTGTGTCAGATTATCAACTGCCTGTAGCTCCAAGCTCATTTCTGAGCTCAGGGAGTGGAAGTCTGTGTAACCTGGACCCCCCTGGTCTTCAGGGACAGACCACGTAGGGTGCTGTGGTCGTGGCACACTCCCATATGCAGGGTGTGCATGCCGTGGCATCGGGGCACAGTGTGCACGGCGGGGTGCAGGCTTGTCTCCTGATTAAACTGCACTTGCCTCAGGCTCTCATCTCTGCCATCCTGGGTTACTGGTGTCTGAAGGCATTGAAATGCGCTGTTGGGGATGTTTACACTAAGTGTTTTATAAAAGGCTTTCTTTCATCCCACTGTTTGGAGACACAACCTTCCTGTTTTCTGACTCTTTGCTTTCTACCATGGTGGTAGTAGGAGTCTTCGGTGAAAGTAGCAAAAAAGTCTTTTAGCACATGTTGCTGTTCATGTGTTTATGCAGAATAGTTGGAATGTGATTTGGGAAATTGATGATTTCTCAACAGCAGTGTCTTGCCCAGATGCTTCAGGACACTTTGTTTCAAGCATCAAGAGTTTCGGAAAATATAAGAGGATGTAACAAATCCTTTATATAGTTCCTCAAAATCTATATGTGATGTATTGTTCATACCAGCTCTCTGGGATCTCGAATCTGTAACATTACATTTTTTTCTATTGCCATTATTCACTGGCCATGAGGATGATCTTTGCAGACCATGCATGGGTTTAGGTGGTGATCAGATGCAATGGTGCTTTTCATTCACTTGACGAGGGGAGATTAATCTGCTTGATGTGGAGACTCTAGACCAGAGCACAGCAGTACAGCTACAATTATATACACCTTTTTAATGTCATTAAACCCAGTTCTTTTATTGGGAGGACTGGAGGTTGGCCAATAGATGTCTCCTATAGTAAGGAAAGTCCAGGGTACTAAAGTGTTTAAAATGACTTAAGTATTTTATAAAAACCCACCTAAACTAAAAACAAATCATTAAAAATAGAATTAGTGTTCCACATTTTGTATAATGTAATATAGAAACATTATTCCATTTCTTCAAACATATTAAGCCTACAAGCAAAGAGCTAATGGTGCTGATGGGATTAAGAGGGTAGGAAGGGTTTAAAGCTCACGATCAATAACTTAGGGGCATAAAAAAATTAGGAAGAAAGTCAGTCTATGAATCGATGAAAAGCAGGATGGCCCTAATGTTACTCAACAGTTGAGCACTTTGGATTTTTCTCAATATTTATGTAAGCAGAGTTTATGTGATTTCTATGGGAAGACATGGAAGTGATTAGTTTGCAATAACTGAAATGTGGTGTGACTTCATGCATAACTCTGTAATTGCAAGTCATGCTCACTCTGATCTGCCTTCATGCTCCTGCTCTTCCCCTTGTACCAGGTCCCTCAGGCAGACAGGGCAGAAGAGGCCAATCCAGCAAACTTGTTTTCCCTACTGTTTTGGTAGGCAAGCTATGAGATCTACCTGTCCTGCAGATCCCTGCATGTGTCTTACCAGAAATCTGGTTTTGTGCTCGTACTTGTCTTGAGAGACACAGAGCAGTTTAAGATGTTGTAATGTATGTGAAACATCATATATATAAACATATATAAACACCAGTGCTTACATACATCAGACATCAGGGCCATCATGTACACATCAGTGTTTATATACATCAGAGAAACACTCAGGTCATGTCATTCACCAAAGGAAATTCTTGCCAGAGCTTGCAAACAAAGCTCTGTGAAATCCTCTTAGCTGTTTGCTGGAGACTTCTGGAAGCATTTTGACTTACAGTGATGCGTGGGTGTATGAAATTGTAAACATGCTTTATTTATATTTTCTATTATTATTATAGCATGACTTTTAATGACCAGCTATTCCAAGTTTTAAAATATTTAGACAGTCAAACCAACTATTCTATGTGTTGGTATCTTTCCATGACACTTTCTATAAAAATTGTTGTTTCCTTACTTTGGTTTCCGCATGACGCTGATTAAAACTGCTTTTTCTTCTGCTCATGTTACATTAAAAAAACCAAAACCAGTTTCTCTGAAAATGTAAGAAGGACTTACTTAAATATTTTAAGCAGCTGTAGCTTGGAAGTAGCCTCGGAATACTGCAGCTTCCCCCAGCTTTCCTTGGGTGTTTGCACCCCTTGTGCAGATCTTGCAGGCTCCAGTTCTTTCTAATGAGATATCTTCTGGTTTTTGCAGGGTGCCAGGGTGTGGCTGCGGGAGCAGGACCAGCTGCAGCCATGCACTGTTGGCTTGTGTGCCAATGGAAATGTTCTCTTCACCTCAGATTATGGCATGGTAAGTGAAATTTGCGTGAGTTTGTAGCCTATGCCAAGTTGTAAGATGGACTTCTTTGCATGACCATTGTGTTGAAATTTACCAATGGAAATGCTGCAATTCTCTCTGAAAAGTGACCTGGTTCTGTTACAGATTATGCCAAAGGTCTAACAAATGTCAAAAAGAGAAGATTGTTCTTTTTGTTCTCTTAATTTCTCTGCCTACCTCGCTTTTCTTGGTTTCCCTTGAGCCATCTTTGAAGCAGTTACATTAACAGCCTAGCAAAACCATTATATTGGCTAAATGCTCCTGGAAGGAGGCAGGTCTACCAACCAAGCAGCCCTTCCTGCCAGGATGTGCAAGCTGTGCCACTCTAAGGGTGGTTGTGCTCACCACCAGCCGCTCCAGCAGCCTTTGCTGTCAGCCCTTTGGGCCGGGGGCACGTGGCAGTGGGCTCCCGGTGCCGGTCAGTGTGTAAAGGCAGCAGCGATGCACAGAACAGCTCAGCAAGGCAGCCAAGCTCCCCCCAGAGCAGAGCTCTCCGACTGCGATAGGAACAAGCTTCTTTCCCTCTGGATTTCCAGCTCTGTGCTCCGTGTGGTCTCCTGGTGCAGCTACTGCAGTGCTCATGGAATAATATTGGTAGGAAGGGACCTCTGGGGATCATCCAAGTCCTCAGTGAGTCAGCTCGCCTGGCTAACACTGGGAAAACTATCCACGGCCTTCAAGGAGGTTCTTGGTGAGTCAGACTGGTGCCTGGGCTGGGAGGAGGATGGGGAAATGGGCAGGACTGTGCCCTCCAGCAGTGAGCAATTACACCTGCTCAGCTGTTCTGCTGAATGGGCCCTGCAGGTGGCTGCTTTGTTACAGAAAAAAATTTTTGTACAGGTTTTTTTCAGCCTCTTACCTGGCAAACAAAGGGGGAAAGATTTAGGATTTAGGACTTGTGGAGTCAGTGGTAGACTCGTATTTTTCAGTCTTGCCTTGAAAAGCCTAGATTTCAAGTCATCATTCTTTTATAAAGAGCCTGATTTGTTTCTCAGAGATGTAAATTCCCCTAGCAAACACAGATTTTTCATCTGCTTACTTTAGTCTCTCAAATCCTTTCTTGAGGAGTTGACTTATTTTGGGAGTGCTGGATATCACTAACACATTTTAAGGGATCACAGGTAACGCAGCAGCCTCCAGAGGGGCAGCAAATGGTGAGTACTTCTGTGACTCTGCCAGTTCTGTCTCTTCTGACGTGCTGCTGTGCCTTGTAAAATCTTTCAAACCCACCTGGCACCTGTAAAAGGACACTGGAAATCTCACTTTAGAGCTGTCTGTGTGGGTGCACCCACCTCCAGCCTGTGTCCTGTATGCTGGAAGATATGCTCAGGATAATGCTGGGTGGCTTACAGGTGTGGGGGGAAAAAAAAATAAAAGGTTGGGTTTGGGTTTTTTTTTCTTTTGTGAAATAAGAAACCACTAGGCTGGAGGAGCATGTGCTTTACGGCTTGTGCAGTAAAAGCACATGGTGATCATTAAAGGGCTTTCTTTATTCAGTGCCACCCACAAGAGCTGTCCCAGGTGCTTCTCTCACCTGCCACATTCATTGCTTCAAACTTGTAGGAGGGACTGGCAGTCCTACCCCAGGTGAAAACTCTGATAAATGTCTTCACTTTGGGTTGGATGGGCCAGTTGATCCCTCTGATTTTTAGGACCCCCAAATCTAGTGTCCTCATGTTTGCTGTGGCCCAGCATCTCTGCAGCTCTTGCAGCTCTGAGGTAAGAAGTCCAGTCACGCTTCAAAGCAGCGTGTAATTTGTAATTTGAAAACAAATTTTGTAATTTATTTTCACTTCCTTAAAAACACCTCAAGCAATAAATCATCAGAAATGTGACTTCCTTGGAGGAAAGGAGGAGCCGATGCTTATGAAACATAAGATTGGAAATCACGATCCAGACAAAACAGCCAAATGCTTTATGGATAAATATAACTTGGATGCCAGGTAGGAGCTTTGCTTATGTGCTCAGGATGGCACTAATGGATGGAATTGAGTTTGAGAAGGAATCATTTCTCCCTTGCTGAGCCTGGTGAGCAGGGCTGGCAAGCCTCATCTTGGCTTGTTTGCTGGCCAGATTTTGCTTTATTCCTGACCATTTCAGGCCTTGAAGAGAGTCATGGTCATTCTGGTCTCATTTTGGGCTAAATCTGAGGTAAATTTAATATGTCACTGGTGAGAAAGTAGAAATCTTTGGCTGTTTTGTGAGGTGCCTGTTAGACTGAAAGCTGATTGTTTTCCTCCCCAAATAATAAAGATCTACTTATTAACACCTGTAACTTCATGGTTCATGTATTAGCTTGTTAAAAAGGGGATATTCCAGGGGCAACTTTGCTGAGAGATCAGTTTGCCTGAGTGATTACTTGCTTCAGGAAAAATCAGCTATACATTCAGCTCAGTAGTCCTGAACATCAGCCTGGCATACCCGTCCTGGAACAGGATGATGGGGGAGGATCTTTGACATTGCTCTCCTGGCAGATTGCTGGAAGCGTCCAGGAGTGAGCAGTGGGGTAGCAAAAGCTTCCTCACTGGGACTCTGAGGGTGGAGCGTCATCCTGTTTGTGTCTCAAACCTCTGAGCTCCTTCAAGAAAGTCACTTTGACAGTCTTGGGATGTGTGTCTGTGTCCAGGAGCATGGATGATCCTTGCAGCCTGTTGGTGATACAGAGACTGGAAAAACTACCCTCTTCCCTGCAGGGCAGAGGACAAATCAAAAGTCAGCTTTCTTCCAGTGCCAGGGAAGACCTGAAAACTCTCCCACATGTCACAAGTGCCTTCCAGAGGCACAGAGCCATCACCTCCCAAGCCTCAGTGGGGCTGGAGGCCCCAGCCTCTGCCTGAGGGAGAGTGAGCTGCCTAGGCATGCAGTGATGTGCATTAGATGAACCTCCATAGCCTCGGGGACAGACAGGTGACAACTTGGCCTCGGCTGGGATGGCAACATGGCATCACACTGCTCCTGCAGGGAGTACATTTCACCTCTGCAGTGTTTCTCTCCAGAGGGTACCAGAACCAATACACCTTTGTTGCTGTCCTGCCAGAGCACCTGCTCTTTATGGATATTGGACCGGACTTTTTTTAGAGAGGGATGACTGAATAACACCAATCAAGTGGCTCAAGGCAGATGTAACAGGTGATTATCTAAGCCCTAATAATCATTTACTTGTGTATTTAGGACCCCTGTTCCTCTTCAGGGTTCCGTTTTCTCCCATGTTGTCTACAGGAACAAGGAAATGAGCTCTGACCCATCACTCTTCATGCACAGCAGCCTCTTGGCACAGGTGCTATCAGCTGCTTGGTATCTTTTAGGACACTTGTCCGCTCAGCTTTTTGTCTAAATGTTTTCTTAATGTTTCTCTTCTGGCCCAAATGGCTTTAAGTGCTGACAGAGCAGTAGTAAATGAGTAAGTACCAGGCAGATATAAGGAAAGATCATGTCATACTGCTTTTTACTTGTCCTCTTCCAAAATTTGTGTAAATCAGTGGACAAGAGAGAGCCAGGGTTGTTTGCTGCCTCCTGGTTTGAAAGTGCTGTACTGGTTTTGTTCCTAACAGCCCAGTTCATGTTGTGCATCTGCAGCTTGTACTCTCTCCTGAATTTAGCTGTCCCATTCTCCCTTTCTGCTCCCTCGGTTCTCTTGTGAAAGTGCCTGAGGTCTCTGCTCTGAAGAAGAAAAAAAAAAGTGTGGGGTTTTTTTTTTGGGCCATGCTTGCAGAATGGAGGTCCTGCTGCTGGCAGTCACACGTTTCTGATACCCAGGAGCAGAACTGGTGTGGAGAGGCCTGGAGAGAGCCTGTTTGCTGGACTGGGCTTTGTTTCACACTGTTCATGAACATGAACTGTGTATTTTTGAAAGCCTCTTGGCTGGTGAAAAAAGTGGGCTGTGAGGGAGTCTGCCAATGGAAGAGACCGAATCCTTGCCTCACAGGTGTGACTGGGCAGAACACACCTGAGGGACTGAGCCAGCTTCTCCTCCCCAGCTCCCTCCAGGAACAGAGCTGCTCTTGTGGTTGTGCATCATGGTGATCTTGTAAGGGATGCTGTGCTGGGTTCTTGCTGCCCTGCACTGGCAGGGTGCAGGCTCAGAGCCCCGAAGGGGTGGTCTCTGGGCACCTGCAATGTGCTGCAGCTGTGAGCGCCCTGCAAGGGACTCGCAGGGGTGGCTGCTGGAGGGGGCTGGGTGACCTCATTCTGTCTGCAGCCTGCAGCTGCAGGGATGGCCTCTCCCCGGCAGTGACGGCAGCCTGAGCACTCCAGGAAAGCGGGCAGGAGAAACCAGTTAGATCAACACTACAGATTAGAGTTTGTTCTCTATGGAGCCCGTCAGTTTCTTGCTAGCACCCAGGAGGGCTGACAAGCAAGGATGAAAATGAGGTAGAGACCAGAGCACCAGGAGAGGGGGGGAAAAGCACAAGTTTCTTTGGAGGGGTTACTGTGGACCAGTTTCCTCTCCAGGATGCCTATATGAAGCCTCCCATCTGCCTCTCTTGGGTCTTACCATCTAGCGCAGCTTTGGATGCTGGGTGGGAGATGGCACATGGCTGAATCCAAGAGTGGGAAGCAACTGAAATAACTTTTGTGAAATGCCAGCATCGTGCTTGAGGAGGAGGAAAGAAGGGCTAGGATGTGCCTGTGGTGGAGGGGAACAGTCACATAATCTCAGCTGTGTTGAAAGGGGGTGAAGGAGATGACCTGATAACTGAAGAGTGGGTTGTTGAGGGGAGGAAGCTCTAGCAGGAAGAAGGATGCAGCAATTGAGGCAAGATGAGTGCAACTGCACAGAGAGATGAGTACTTCCCAGAGCAGTGATAGAAGTTAATAGGTGTCACTGTACAAATATTTTGAAAGCTGTATCATATACATACGTGTCATCACGCAGAGAGAATGTCACTACTTTATTTGGCTTCTCATGTGCTTTGCTTTCCTTTGCTCTTGAGATGACAAACTCTTCCAGATGCTCTCTGGCTGCTTCTATGGAGAGTGCAGGGCCAAACTTGGAATGTGAATTAGCCTTTTCTCTACTTCCCCGCAATCAGAGACATGATCTCACCTGTGTTTTTTGTGAAAGTCTGTTCCTGGTCTCTTGGGAGCACCTGCCATCATTATTCACAGTCATGAGTGCAGTGTGTAATACCTGTCTAGCCTAGCAGCTGCAGGCTGGTGCCCTGCTCCTGGTAAGGGGAAATTAAGTAACCTTGAGTTGATTTGTCCCCATCAGTAGTGAAGGTGAGAGATTGACTCTGCAGCAAAAGAAGGGCGTATGCTGTATGGTTTCCGGCCAGAGAGCTCAAATATGTAGGAACAGGAACGGAAGGATGACTATAAAAATAGGGACCAGATCTGTGTCTTATTAATTTCCTTTTCCAGTGCCAAAGTATAAAGGTGCACATTTCTGGTAGGAAATCAAACCATGTGCCCAGGTGTCATAAGCTTATTTGTCCTTCTCCCCGTTCTTCCAGGTGTTCCAGTACCCCAAGGCCTCCCTTTCCAGAGAAAAGGTCTTACCCATGCACCAGACCAGCGTTGATGGGGTAGAAGACATGTCCATGCTGGGAGATCTGCATGAAGCTGCCATCCTGCTTAACCTTCACCAGCGCTACCAACAGGGTAACATCTACGTAAGTGCTCGTCCCTTTTGGCCTAACGGGTTTTGTTTAGCTGCAGGGCTGCCACTTTGCGTGTGAAGTACTGATGTTATCCTTGTCTCCTGAGGATAGGAATTGGAGGGAGTTTTCTGCCTTGCCAGCTCCATCATCCCTGTGAGATCCTACCCCTACCAGAGGCGCCTCTTTGCCTCTATGGAAGAACTGCCAAAACACGAATGTTCACCTCTAAGCTTTGTGGTAATCGCGCAGCTCTGTATCCTCCATGAACATCCATGTTTGATGAGCTGTCGTTCACATTCCCCAGGTTCCCCATTATGGCTGTTCCATGGTTTATAAGGCCAAGCAGACTGGAAAGTGCAGTGTATGCTGGTTGTTGCTGAGTATCCCTCCTGATCCAGAGAGACAAAGCTATTGCCTAACAGAGCCAGGAATGCAAACCTGTTGCCTAACTCTTCTGCTTTTACATGCAGTTGTGCCTTTTTTTTTTTTTTTTGATTGCTCTGCTCTCCTTGCACAGATGAATACTCATAGCATCTCCTGGTTTCCCTCTCAGGCCCTCAGGAAGGAGACAAGTGTTAGGAGAGGGACTTGTGCGGAAAAGCACACCTGGGACAAGACATCCCTGAAGTGCTGGGATGGCAGTACTCTGCTGAGGCTTGGAGAGAACAAGGAAGATAGATTACAAAGACTGCCTTACCTTGCTTTACTCTTACCTTGCTTGTCCATGCTATGTGCACAGAGTTTTTCAGAATATGACAGGAAAAATGTAAATCTCTATCTGTGTTGCATAGCAACTGTTATCAAGGCAACCAAACCATATGCACCTGTATTCCAGTAAATTATCAGTAAAGTGACCCTGTTTCTGAACCATTTCCTGCACTGGATGCAGAGGAGACTGTAAATTCTTTTGGTTTTGCTGTAGACCCCCTTGCCTGTTGTGTATCAACACAGCCTTGTGACCCTGTGACAGTACCTACATGCACACACTATTTTTAAGGCCCATATCCTTGGTGCTCTTCTCTTCCTGTGTTTGACACGTGCTATGTGTTTCTGCAGCTTTTGGCCCATTTGGGTATGTTCCTCCTGTTTCTTCTTCCTCACACCTTAAAATGTGATGCAGGATTCTCTTGCTTTTCAGTCTGTGCCTTGTACCAGAAATGCCACAACACCAGCAGTGTGACAGTGTCATAGCAGTCCTATCTCCTTAAGCCTTTCCTCTAGCTCTGATGTGTCATTCCTTCTCTTATTCAGCATTAGTTCTGTGCCTTCTCCATCTGTGCATAAAGGTGTTAAAGTTTAACACCTTTACACCTCGTTTTCTGCCTTTGCATAGTGCATGAATGTCAGGTGTGCACCTCGGGTCTGAAATTTTTGGAGATGCATGAAGGGGCCTGACCTCTGTAACATGCTCAGCACTGGGAAGAACCCCTCAGTGTAGGATTGTTAGCCCCACTATGAGCTCCTAAAGGGGATTCTTTCTGATCAGGGAGTGTAGGTAGCAGTATATCTAGACTGGTGTGGCACCCATAATTAATTTACTACAGCAATACTGACAAGCTCAACAGTACCTTTTGTTTTCCAGATAAATACTATTCAAGCTCTACCCAACTGTTGAAGGAAATTATGTGAGCGCAGCAACAGCCTGCATCTTCCCTCTTCATTCTTGCAATTCCTGTATTCCCTAATAAAAGTAGACCCAACATAATGTGAGTGATGTATAAATGAGCCAGGGGCTGTACTGCCACATTTTGTGCTCTCCTGAGCAATGCCATGCCTAACCATCCAAGTAGGATCTATTGTCCTGAGAAGAAGAGCTGCCACATGTGGCTTGTCCTGCTCTGGAGAGTTCTTTGGGGTCAATTATTTGCTGATAGAGTAGCTGGTATGTACATGGTTTTACTGCTATTAAAAATTAGGGATAGAAATTGTCTGTAAGGGAATGCATGTGATGAGGAGACTGCAACTGGGTGGTGGAAAAGTTTCCTAGAAACACCTTTGAAAGAGATGGCTGTACTGGAAGAAGTTCTGGAAAGGAGCTCTGTTCCCTAGTGAGAGGTGAAACTACAATGAAAAATGCAAACTGAAACATCTGAGAAGAAAAAATGCTGTGAAGGTCTGGGAGAAGAGTTAGAATGGATGTTTCTGTCTTGTAGTCTCTGGACAATGGCTGTTCCTCAACTGCTTGTACAATGCTTTTTCCCCAATTCATGTTTTCTCACTCAATGCTTTCCTCTCTCTCTCCACCTCTCCGGCCAAAGATCATCTGCTTGCTTATTGCTTTCATTACCAATGCGTTATATTTCTGCCCACAAAGATCCCTGTCAGAGGGTCCTCAGGACTTGATACATGCTAGCCTGTTTATACTGATAATGCAATTTGGCCTAGATGATTTTTCCCCCCGCCCTGACGATCTCTTACTGCTGCTTTAATAAATGAGTTTTAAATATTTTGGTGACTACAGCATCCAATCAGTCTGGCTTCTGACTTCAGAGCTTGGCATTGCTATAGTCACAGATCTCATCTGGCCTGATGAGTTTTCCTTGTCACTAAGTGTTTAATTTACAGCTTCTCCAGTAGATACATTCAAATGCTTTTATATCTGTTGGGTGACTTGTAGTTCATGGTTTGGAAATAATGCTAGATGTTGTCCCTGACCACAAAGCCTGGCACCTTCTGCCGCAATCTAAGTGTTTACTTTGTCATGTCTGCTGAGAATGGGTCTTCCTTGAGCAGAGCAGTCCAAGATGTCCCTGTGAGGGAGGCCACCACACCAGCAGCAGGATTTTAGCTGGATGTTGACCATATTACAAAGCCATCATTAGGGGAGAGGTGGCACCATTGCTCTGAACTGCAGCTCTGAGAATAACTGGATTTGAGCTGGTTGGCTGAACCGAAAAAGTCATGCCCCAAAAAGCAACATAAATTTCCTTCTGACTTCACAAAATAATACATTTGAAATTCAGTATTGTGCTCTGGGTATTTTATTTTAAATCTTGCTACCTCTTTTTTTGAACTGTGAGATTTTCAAAATAAGTATTTTCAAAATAAAATGTTGAGAAAATACAAAAATGTTTTGACTTGAAATCCAGAGCTTCACCTTCAGCTGTCAATTTTGATTTGGTTTACCAAATGATTTAAGCTGCTACAAACAGCATTTTTCAGCAGAAGAAAAATTATATGCTTTAGTGCTTCTTTGCACATGTGTGTAGTGTGTGCGTGTGTGTCTGTGTGTGTCTGTGTTCCAAATCTTTATTCAGGAAGTTCTTGAATCCTGCCATGCCCCCTCCGCTTAGGACTGTGGATAGGGGCATTGAACGTATCTCCTGACACTCCTTCAGTCCTGGCTGTGCTATTCAGCTTCAAGCACAGTGCAAAGTAGCTGGGTATGAAGATGGCTTCATGTTTTTAAATTGTGTAAGCTTAATTTAGCAAAGACAACAGGATAAGAATGTTATATTGTAAAGCAGCAAACTTCAGCGTGCCCCATCCATACCCAGCTGTACAGCTCCTTCCCTGGGGTTTGACATTCTTTGCCAAACTGTGGCGCTCTCTGCTGAAGCCCAGCGTCCTTATTTAGGCTTTCTCCTTCACCATGACTTATTTCAGGGTCTGGGTTTGTTGTGATTTTTTTTTTTTTCCAGGAGCTTCATTTCCTTTCTGTGTTTTGTTTTTTCCCCGTAGACAAACATTGGTTCCATCTTGGCATCAGTAAATCCCTACAAACCCATCCCTGGTCTGTACAGTGTGGATGCCATAGACCTGTACAGACAGCACCGGCTGGGTGAGCTGCCTCCCCATATCTTCGCCACCGCTAACGAGTGCTACTGCTGCTTGTGGAAGCGTCATGACAGCCAGTGTGTTCTGATAAGGTTAGAAATGGAGAACCGGCTACTCCATGGCTGCATCACACGCCTTGCTCCTGCTGTTCCATTTGCATTGACATCTGCCTAAATACCCCCAGCACCCTCCCTGCCTTTGCCTGATCCCTGCTTGTCACAGCGGAGATGTCACATGTTTATTCTTAGAGATCACTTCTGTGCCGCGGGTAGGATGGTCATCAGCTCTGTCTGTCCTGGATCTGTGAATGAAATGTATGGTTTTTTTCTTAACAGCGGAGAAAGCGGAGCTGGAAAGACTGAGAGCACCAAGTTGCTCCTGAAATTCCTGTCAGCCATGAGCCAGACCTCCCTCGGGGCCCCTGTGTCTGAGACGAGCACTCGTGTGGAAGAAGCCATCCTGGAAAGCAGGTACAGTCGCCCTCATGGGCACACAGAGTGCTGGGTCAGCCTGCCTTTGGGGGGCCCTGCCTTTGAGGGACCCTGCCTTCTGGGCAGCCGGGCCATGGATGGAGCCAGACGTGGGGAGAGAGGATCACAGAGCTGGATGGTGTCACATCAGGGAAATGCAAAGGTTGCGGTCTTGCTGGGATGCCTCACCCTGGCTGCTCTCCCAGCTGTCCATGGATGGATTAGGCTTCTTTCCAACAGCAGTGTGGGATGTGTGTGGCAGCTGGAGAATTAATGCTCTAGCTCTCGATTGTAGCTGTCCTCATGGTGAGTCTCTCTCATGCTCTGACTCCTGGTTTCCTCCATTAGCCCTTGCTCTCCCCCAGCCTCCCCGTGTTTCGGGCTGCTGGTATGTCTTGCTCTCAGGAGTACCATGGGCCACCTGGTAGCTCTTCTGCTGTCCTGGCAAGTGATTTCATGGAGAACCATCCATGGGAGCTGGCACCAGGGACCAACCACCACCCACCTAAACCCTGATGAGGCATCAGGCAGGCAGGGAAGCGCATGGCGCCTGAAACAAATGTGTTTGAGAGAGAAGCTGGCAGCAATGAGGGAATGGAGACACACTCTGGGGGAAATCCGTCATGCCAGAAGAAGAAGTCCTGACACCCCTGAGGGACCATAACCCATGCCAGGGCAGGGACACCCCTGAGGGACCATGACCCAGAGGTGACCTATGCTGGAACAGGGAGATGAAGGGGAAGAGTATACATAAAACCTGAAGAAGCAAATTGTGGCTGAGGAAAACCAGTAAGAGGCAAACAGCAGCAGGGAAAATGAGGAAGCAGAGTGACATGGAGAAGCAGTCCTGTGAGTGCGACCCAAGGCTTCTGTGCTGCCCTGCTGGGGGAGGTTTGAGGGAGTGGGTGTACCCTGAGGTAAAAAAGAAAGCTGAGGCTAAGAAATGGAGGACAATAGGTGTTTGACTTTAGGTAAGCCTAGGGAAGAGGCAGGAAAGATAAATCTGTTTTATTGTTTTTGTCCTTGTTTTCCTTAACACCTGAATTATATTTAATAAATTACATTAAAATTTCCCAGCACAAGACTGTCTTGCCTGTGACTGAAGGACCTTGCTGGGGGCCCTGCAGTTTGGTACTGTCAAGGTTGAGGCTGCAGATTGGTCCCAGATGGAGCCTGTGATAACTGCAGAAACCTCCAGAGGAGGCAGCTGTGAGAGCACTGCGGGTTTTAGGTCCTTGTAAGCAGAGCAGCCTTGAGCAGAAGGGCTGCTGCCCTTGGACCTGGTGTTCCACAGACTGTTGTTGGATGATTTATCCTTTGCAGGTGTGCAGATCTTAGCAGGCATGGAGGCAAATTGGAAAAAGCTCTGAAGAGCAGTTCAGTCATGACTCAAGATCTGCAAAATCTGCTTTGAGGCAAGCGGCTTAGAAGGCTCAAACACTCTTAGCAGTTAAGTGATAACTTGACAGTGATCCAGAGAGCTTATGATGGTGGGTAGGTGACTCCTGAGTCTGTAAGATGCCACAGATGTGAGCTGGAGTGAAGTAAGAGATCACAACTTGCTCCGTGTACATCTCTAGTGCTACGTGAGCTATTGCTATGTGAGTGCAAGAGAATCTGATTTGTCACCTTTTCTCTGAAGACGAGAAGCTGAAGGCCTGGCCCAGACCCAGAAGCTGCTGAGGGACCCTCCCTCATGTGTTTGGAGTTCAGCTGCACTTGCTCTGATGGTGGCCCTCCTAGGGTTCACTTATGGTGGATTTTCTTCCTTGCAGCCCAGCATATACCAAGGAACAGTGCTGGATTCTTTATCAGTTTCAGACAGCATTGCAAACAAAGTGTTCATCACCTTTCTATCATTTGCCTGTGTTGCAACATTCGTGCTTGGTGTATTTCTCATAAATCAGCCTCTGAAAACTCCTTTGGCACTGTTGATTTTGTCTCTTTTCCTTCTTGAAAATACCCATCCAATCAAAATTCTGCTAACTTTCAGCTTTTTTTCTTGCTTGCTTCACTCTGAAGCTCCCTTCTCCATGTTTGGTGCCACTGCTGACAGCATAGCCACCTTTCCTGCTATTAACTCCCCCAAGTCTTCAAATCTTTTTGTCTTCAACTGTGCATCTGAATCCTGAACCTGCATATGGTGCAGTATTTCTGAACTCCAGACTTCACTTTCTGCTGCGCTGCTAAAACTGGTTCCCATTATTTTGAATCCTGGAGCACATCCTGCCCACGTCCGGTGAGCAGCCAGCATCACCTTCCTGCTGTGCTGCTCCGCCTCACAGTTGAGTGCTGCCCCAGTGCCACGCCGTGATGTGCTGCTGGCACAGCCCCTTTGCTCGGCCCGGGCCCCTGCCCTGGTGCCTGGCTGAACCAGCTCACCCCACCCTCTGCCTTGCAGCTGCTGCCAGCCTCAGACACCCTCCTGCTCATTTCCTCCCCTATGCCTGAAAGACTTTGCACTTGTGTGCGAGCCCATTGCCAAACTAAACTTCAAAGGTATTTCGTTGTGCTTTTCTTATATAATTTAACGTGATTTAGAGCCACAAAGATTGGCTAGCTGGCTCCTGCACTCTCACTGCATCTGTCGTGGTCATATAACATAACCCTGTCCTCCCTTTTTCTCGTTGTCCCCATTAATTGTGTTGATTCATGGCAGTGGTGTGATCAGCGGGATATTTCTGTGCAATGCCCTTATTTACATACTTGTTTCAGAGGCATGGGTCTTGGAGTTAAAATTCTCCAGGGCAAGGAACTTTCCTGATCTGTGCACCCAGATTTCTCTAACTGGCATTTCTATGGTTGTAGTGTGTTATAAAAGAGGAATTTTCATTTCTATCCTTGTTACTTGAAAGTGATTGTTTCAAGAGATGTTAGGAAAATACTGCCTGGATTTTCCTGAAGGTTGTTGTTTCCTTAACCACAGCTCTCCCTTAGCTAACACTCGCAAGGTCTGAAGCTTCCTGCAAGCTCCAGGGGTGTCTGTAGTTCTTGTTATTTTTTATGCTGTACTTACTAACTTGTGAATAATCCCTTATCTGCCCCAGTCTCCAATGGGACTACACAATAGATCTGTGGAGATGTTTAAAAGCCAATATTTCTCAGGGCAACTACAGCAATAATTTTTGCTTAAAACTATGTATGTTTTAAAATTAGACACGACAATATACAGGCTGTTCTTGTAACATGTCTGTGATTCCTTGCTTGTCAGCCCTTCAGATTATTTCAGAATTGGCTTAATTGCAGAAATGAATATTTTAATCCTGGATTCAGTGTGTCAGTTTGAGTGGCTTAGGCTTTTGCCTTGAACTGGTCTGTGAAGCAAGTACCAAGCATTTGAACTTCTTTTTCCCTGAGGATGGGAAGGTGACCAGCAGACAAAATTCTTCAATTTATGACCTGTCTGACATTTTGGTGATAGATTTTTTTGCAACTTTTTTTTTTTTCCTGAAGTGGATGATGTTGCTCTCTTAGAATGTAGTTTTCAAATCTGTAATGTGTGTATAGTCCTTCTACTTGGAAACCATGTGGCATATATCAGCCTAAGCAAGATTTAGGTAACAAAGGCTTGTGTGTTCCAGTATCAAATTTAAGTACCACACAAAGTGTTTTATTACTGCTTGTTAGTTTGAATATGTTTGCCTGTAATTTTAAGAGATGGGTTATACTGGTCTTCTCTTTCAAAGGCAGAAGGAAAAAAAGGTAGAATTAATAGAAGGTAGAAGTATGTGGTTTAAAGCTACAGAGTGTTTGCCCTGTATGTCTGATGCTTCTGAAAATCCTTGAAAAAATACAGTTGCATTCATGGGATGTGCTGTGTGGAGGACACAACCTGGCTGGGTCTTGCCACCTTTCATTTCCTGAAGCCACACTGGTGGGGAATGCCCTTGACAGAGTGAGCACCAGCTGCCTGTACAGACTGGGGACTGATTTAATTAACTGCAATCCCAAAGGTTTAAAATTTATCTAGCAGCATGTTAAATTGCTCTTGCCATCCTTCCTTTCCCTTGAGCTCTTCCTGCTTGTCCAGGCTGGTGCTGTAACAAATAAATCTGTCATGGCAGAACATGCTGTGCAAATGTCAAAAGACTGGGCACACGCTTTGTTTTAGCGGTATCCCATCACTAATCATATCTTCATTGCCTTGTTTCTACAGCCCCATTCTGGAGGCCTTTGGAAATGCCAAGACAGTTTATAACAACAACTCCAGCCGCTTTGGCAAGTTTATCCAGCTGCACTTCTCTCAACATGGACATATCCAGGGAGGCCGAGTAACTGATTGTATCCTTTTCTTCAGTGGACCAGAAATGGATGGAGTGAGCGAAGATGAGGAGGAGCTCAGTGTGGGTCAGGAAATCCCTCATCACAGGTTTTCAAAATCAATTTACACCTCTGGGCAAATTTGCAACTTAAAGGGAGAAGAAGTGCTAGTTTTGTGGCTTTGCAGCACCTAACTCTGGAAACCTTTTGTCTCAGTACTGCATTAGGTAGGGACATAGTTTGACTTTTCACTTTGTTAATCTCAACACTTGATACTTAAAATCCTGGAATTTGCTACCTTGGAAGATCCCCCAGGTTGATTGCATCCTGTTTGCTCCACATAAAATTGTTCCCTTATCTTAGCTCTGCCAATGAATTCATGATTGAGAAAAGCAAGACCAAACTAAGAATCAATATATTCTGCACAATATTTGGGTGCAGAAGACAATTATGAGTCCCTGTTTTGGGCTGCCATCTTCAGTGGACCTTGGAACCCTAGTCATAGAATCACAGAATATCTCAAGTTGGGAGGTACCCATAAGTATCGTTAAGTCCAACTCCCTGCTCCTCTCAAGACTACCTAAAATGAAATCATATGACTTGTGGACATTGTCCAGATGCTCCTTGTACTCTGACAGTCTTGGTGACATGACCACTTCTGTGGGGAGCCTGTTCCAGTGATAACAAGGACAGTGAAGACTGGAAACAGTCAAACCGTGTTGTGCCATGATGACTTTCTTCCCTGTAATGCCCAGGTACCCCTCTCCCAAAGGCTCTGACATATCTTTTGTCTCCTGTCTACCATGTAGCCAGGTAAAGCTGCCCTGGCTACATTTCTTGACGCTGATGTTCCAAGCTGCTGCTGAGTGCAAACCACACCAATTGCCACTGGAGTAGCCCCCAGATGAATTTACTGCTGCTGTAAATGACAGGCTTGGATTGTTTAGCCTCCGCTCTTTGTGCTGTCGGTAGATTTAAGATAGCGGTCTCTTGCAGGAGCAATGAGAACTGATGCAAGACTTGCTGTGTGCAATGCAGAGTTTCAGATTAGAGTGGCCTCTAATCTTTCTAGGTGTCCCTAACGTGGCTCAGCCTTTGTTAGGTTACCTATGCTCTATCTGGCCCTGCCCTTCTAAATACCTCTTTGGCGCATCATACCTCCTTGGACAGTGAATAGAGAGGTTGAGCTGAGATGATGTTTAGAACCTTTTCTTTACCTACTTTCCAAAGTGTCAGTTATTTCATGATTTGTTGCTTGTTGCAGGGTTCATCCCAATGTGTCTAGAAGATTTTTTGCCTATCATCAAGAAATCTGTGCTTCTGTCACTTGGATGTTTTTTTCCTTAACTTTCTGTTCAGATTTACTGGAAAAGGTAGGTATCACCTCTACTGAGTGCTGGGTGAGCCCTCTCCTCATAGGAGGTGTGGCAGTGCCAGATCACCTCCTGGATGAGTCTGTCTCCATCACAGCGTGTAGACATCAGCTCCTTAGGTGTTACTGCTGCAACTGCCCCAGCTGAGGAAGAGGCAGAGGAGCAATGTTTGTTCTGTATCTGTCAGAGCCTGTTCTCCCTTCTTTGATAAACTCTGTGCATTACAGAGAGACTCCAAGAAAAAACTGTTTACTGAGGAGAAAGGGAGAGAGAAGTACCTGGAAACTCAGCTCCACAGAGAAGAATATTGGGTGCAACTCCAAATGCAGGCATCTCTGCTTGGATGTAGTTTACTTTGGAGTCAGGAATTCACTGAAGAGCAGGGCCAGAGCTGACAAGGTTCAGTTTGTCCGTGTGTATGCTCAGTTGCACAGCCACAAAAATCTTGATGGAGAATTTATTTAGACAAAACCATCATTAAATGGCAAGAAGCCCCTCTTGTGCATTGGCTGGAGATTAACCTGTATCCTGGTCCTCTCTTTGCCTTTGCAACCTCAAGTCTGATCGCTTTCTACTGGCTACTCTTGTATTCTTTGTTTCAGAACAGGGTGGTACATCAGAACCCTGGGGAGCGGAATTACCACATCTTTTATGCTCTGCTAGCTGGTGTGAGCGGGGAACAGAAAGGTAATTTCATTTTCTGGGATATGTCTCTTGTCCTGTTTCCAGTCCAACATGTGAAGCAGGTGTAAGTCAGTTAGAGCATGGATATTTCAGGTACTTGACATGTAGCTGCTTCTTGTAGGCCATATGGTGATTTCGTGGGAAACAGAAAGGAGAGTTGAGAGAAAGAGGCTGAGGATGACAGAAATGCCTTACGAGAAAAGACACTTCAGGAATTCTGTGCTGAAGGAAAAAGTCTGTGCAAAGTGATGAGGTGATGAAACTGGCTAGAGGCAGAGGAAGGGTAAAGACTCTTGATTCAGTTGCTGGTGGGAGCTGTTCAATGAGTTCAAAGGTTGGACCGATAGATACATTTTTAGAACAAACCTTCAGTATAGGTAATAGTAGAGAAAAGAATTACAAAGACCAGCGATGTAGTGAAAGGACTAGAGCCAAAACACGTATTGTGTCTGAACAAAGGGTTTACAGCTCTGTGCTTGGAGAAGGGAGAGGTGGGTCTGGAAAAGGGCAGACAGAGAGAAAGCAGCAGCTGCAGCCTGTGGATGAATCCTCTTTGTAGTGCGGTATCCCCCTAAACAACATTTGTGTGTCTGTCCCAGGCACTGCTGAGCACTGATGGTGTTTCTGGAGAGGTCAGATAGGCAGGCAGGAACATGCTACAGTTGTACTCCGGTTTTGAGGGCCTGGGGAATTTCTCTATGCTTTTGTTCTCTGTGTGTTAGGATAATCAGATGGAGGATTTGGGCCTGACAGAGAAAAAGGGAGTAGGGTTTCAGTTTTAGGGGGTATGTGCAGGAATGGCTACATAGGTCAACTCAGAGATCAATCTAAAGCAAAGGAAAATAGTGGGGACCATGGTGATTAGCAATTGCATAGGGGAAACATACAAAACAGAATTTTCAGCAGATCTCTGTTATTCCTCTCAATCTACCTCTCCAAGCTGGTGTCCCAGGCTGCTTCACTTACCCATCTGTAGTGTGGTTTTGGCTCTTGACTATCCTTGTCTCCTTTCTCCATTGATCTTTTAGTTCTCCTATGTTCTTTTCAAAGTGGGGGATCAAATCTGCAGATAGTGTTTAGGATGTGGTTGTACAACAGATGTACAGAGACCTAATTCTGGTTTTACATTTAGTTTTGTGAACTATGTTCAGTTTTTGACCACCGCTCGGCACTGAATGTCTTCAGAAATCTGACTGTGGCTCTCTGAACTCTGTCTCAAGTAATGAGATCCAATTTAGAGGTTGTTACCATACGTATATAATTAAGACTATTTTTCTGTACACTTCTTGAGCTAGAATTTAATTCTTTTTTCTTGAGTCAATTTAGTATCAAGATACTCTTCTGAGACTCTGCAGCTTGGGATTTGACTGTTCTAAATAATTTTGCATACCATCTGCAAGCTGTTATAGCACACCCTCCTCTTACATGAACTAAAAGACTGGTTGCTAAATAAATTGTTGCCTTTCCCCTGCCTCTTTTTCTTCTGCTGCAGAGAGCCTCTCCCTCTGTGAGCCAGAGACTTATCGGTACTTGAACCAGTCTGGCTGTGTGACTGATGAGAACCTGAATGATGGAGAGATGTTCAGTAAGGTCATGGTGAGTCCAGTCCTAACTCCTCCTGAACTTTTGGGCACAGTCTCAAGGACTAAACATGCTGCATGGTCTAGATCTCACAGGCAGAATTGATTTGCTGTAAGCCAAAATTTGGTGTTCAACAAGTCCAAAACTCAGCTAAAACAAGGCTCAAAGAGTGGTTTTAGTGTACAGAAATGGAGGAACTTGGGAAGCAGTCAGAATGAATAATAATTTAGAATGATGGAGAATTTGGGGAAGCAGAACCCCACCCCATAATGATTCCTGGGAGCCTCCTAGATAGCCTGATTCAGGAAACCTCACACTGACCATTAGAAGGGGAACAGTTTGGTCTGAACGTACTGTTCTCCAGAAATATTCCAATAAAGTTATATCACCTGTGCAAATCACCTATTCTGAAATACCACAGAGATTCAATAGACACCTGTAACTTTATCAGAGGTTAAGGGGTTAGCAGGATGAATGTGAAAATTCATGTTTTATTTGATAAATGCTTGTTGGCCTGAGGGCTTTAATAATGTAGGTGAAACCAGACAGGCAAGACGAATAGACTCAGGTTAGGATTTCAGTAGCTCCTGGTTAGGTGTGATTTAAGGGAAGGAAACACCTGTACAGCAGAAGTTTCAATGGCAATATGGCATTTATTCTTCAGCTGAGGAGATGCTGGAGGAAAGAAGGGAACTAGAACCCTGGAGTGCCCCACTGACAGGGTGACTGCATGAAAACTAGGTCCTACCTCTCAAAGTCAATTTATGCCCCAGGAACCCTGGCTCACATGCAGGCATTAAGAGGGAATGTGCCGTACTTCCTTATTATCTGATAATCTGTTTCCAGCCATCTAGCAGTTAATGCTGAAAGCCTGGTTTTAAATCTTGCTGCATAAATCTACTATACTAAGATAGAATGAATTAAGGGGGTTATATGGATCAGAGTAAATTAAGTATCTTAATTTAATCTGTCATTCAGAGAAGAAAATAAGGGAGAATGTGGAAGCCATCCAGTAACATCTGTAACCTGTGCTGCCAGTGTTCATGGTAGGATTTCCTCACACAGGCACAAACATGTTCTTCCTGTGACAAACCATCAATGGTGGCAGCAAAGTCCAACTTGAGGATGGGGCAAATGCCCACCTGCCTTAGATGGCAAGACAGTAAATGTAGAAGAGAATGGGAGACAGTAAAGGTCATTGACAAATGTATAGCTGAGAGGTGCTGTGCCATCCCGTTTCATTTGGATTCATGGTGGCTATAATTCTGAGTGTCACATCTTACACATACTGGGCCTGAGCGTGGTGGTTGCATTGTACTGGGCTGTACATACAGCTAACAGTAGCTGTGTGGTTTTGCATAGACTGCCATGAAGGTGGTGGACTTCAGCACTGAAGAAATCAGAGACATCTTCAAACTTCTTTCTGGCACACTTCATTTGGGAAATGTTGAATTCATGACAGCTGGTGGGGCCCAGGTTACAACAAAAGCAGGTAAGTAGGACCCTAGCAACTTGGTAGACCATGCAAATCCCCATAAGGCCCCCAGTAAAGCCCTCTCCATTGTCCTTTCTCCCTCTGTTATGCTGGTCTGCGGTGCCTTCACCAGCAGGTTCCCTGTAGTTTAACCCTACAAAAGCATTGCCACAGGATGCATGGCTCCAGGGTACAAGTGGGATTTAATTGGTCTGTGGTCCTGTGATCCATTTGTGCTCCTGGATATTCTCAGACTGAGTCCACAGGCTGACAGTTTCTCTTTTGCATTGAAAGAGATGGAAGAAATAGGATCAGGAAGGAATCTGAGATAAAAGTGATCTGTTAGAGACCTTCCCTGATCTTTATTTGAAGCAGTTGCTAGTGTGCACTCTGTTACAGTTATCCAGTCTGAGCTGGTCTGCAAAATGAGTCCCCAAACAGACACAAGCAATAAATACGTATTACAAGTTGCTTCAAGTCTTAAGTTAATTGCCTCTCCTCTTAAAATCCAAGTTAGCAATCCCATGCTCAAACTGTAGTTATGCAGTCTTCTCATATCTTCTCATGCAGCGTTTTGCTGGTGCTGAGCTTTACCCACAGTTTTGCTCTTCCTTTGGTCAGCAGAAAGGCTGACTTACATGAGTATCTGACTGTGGTCCATAGTGGGTGTGTGAGCCTCAGACTGGGTACGTGAGTTTACAGCTTTGGGTATGCCCAAGAGAATTAAGGAATTCTTGGGAAGTGTGTTTTGTGCTGGGGTTTAGTCACCTGCTTTGTAGGAGCCTCTGGGATTTCCTCACTGAGCTGCAAAAATATCCCTATGAGTGATGGGGATCCATGCAGGAGAAAAAAGTGTGTCTTCCTTTGTTATTAGTGCTGAATGTTGCCAGTGACCTCCTGGGCTTAGACGCCTTTCAGCTTTCTGAAGTACTGACACAGAGGTCCATGATTCTGCGTGGGGAAGAGATCAGCTCCCCTCTCACTGTGGAGCAGGTAAGTGTCCCAGTGTGTGCTTCTGCTTCTGCCACTTCTGAATTCCAGGCCCTGAGTCTTCCTCTTGTGCCACCCATTCCAGCCTATGGCCTCCTGTTTCCTCAGGTATTTTGCCCCTATTGGTAGCTCAGGTCCCAGTGTTGACTCTGCTTTTCAGGCTTTACAGGGGAGTTCACTTGCAAATGCCAATGCACAATACTGGTTTTAAGTCACCTTCACTCTCATTGACTCATTGGTCATACTTGTGTCACGCAGAAGGTGCATCAGATGCTTTGTGGTAATCGCATGTGTGCGTGCTTTAACCTTGCAGAACTCCCAGGTTACGCTGCATTTACTGGAAAGTAAAAGCTGGCACACAGTTCCCACAAAACACCTGGCAGATGTTAGGCTGTTACCCCGCAGCAGCTTCTTTCCGTATCTATACAACCACAAAGGAGGACTGAGTAAACTGATATGTAGCTCTTGTGGTGTTGCTGATCACTTGAGGGCACTCTTGGTGTTTCAGGTCCATGCACAGATAACTGTAGAAAATCCTCTGTCATTATTAAAATGCGAGACACTGGAAGACAAGGAGTAATATTACTAGGATGGAAGATGCATCATGTTATAGCAAAATGAACATCTGTAATGGAAATCATGTGCTGGCACAGACTGCAGAGGGTTATCAATCCAACGCCTACATTGGCAGAGAAGCCAGAGTTACTAGACTCTCTCTGATGGATGTCTGTCTAACTTTCCTTCAGATTTCCCATGGAAGGAATTTCACAGCATCTTTAAGTATCCTGCTTTAGCTGCAGTGGAGTCTGGAGTTGAAAAGATTTTCCTCATATTTAGATTACCTTTGACATCCCAGCTGTCCACCTTACAAGCTTTGGCTTCTGTGAAGTTTTTCATGTGGTGTTCTCTTTTCTAAGCTAAACAATCCAGTTCCTTCAGTGCTTCCTTGTAAGTAATTTTCTAAATCTCTTTGTCTTCTGTCTCTGTTTTCCCACATCTTTTAAGAAGTGCAGTGCCTCTAAGTGGGCACTGTATTCAAGCTGAAGTCCCAGCAGTGCTCATTATGGTAGAGTAGTTGCTTCTTTTCTTGCTGTGAACACACATGCTAATATGTCACAAACGAAGCTTTGCCTTTAAGAAATGGTCTCTTTTTTTGCTTAGTCTGTGACCTTTCTTTGCAGTGAAATTGTGTGAAAATTATTTTTCAGCCTGTAGTCTGTGGTAGATATCCTCAGTATCCAGTATCACAGTTTTTCTTCCCAGCTGTCTGTCCTAAATAAGCCGCATCTCTCTCTAGCAGTGCGTAAGGTTGGATAACAGATAATACCAGAGGCACTTCATGCAGTCCACAGCAATGGTACGCAGTTGTAGGATTTACAGGACTCTCCCTGAACAGAGCTTTCCCTGATGGTGTAGCTATTCCTGACATGTGTGTATCGGACCCCACACTTGCTTGCAGCCCAGTGAAGTACCAAGGCCGCGAGAAAATTGTGATAGCAAGTGGATGCTGCCATTTAGCTGTCTTCACTAGGAGAGCGTGTTGCACTCAACACTGGGCCTGTAAAGACTGTTCCTGCCTAAGCCCTAAGCGCTGCACCCGCCTATTCCCACTTGTTGTGGGGATAGAGTTGCTGGGGATTTCTCATTACGTAATGAACTCATTACCCAATCTGAGCTTTGACATTTCAGTGGGCTGAATGGAGGAATGGGCCTAAAGACAGGCAAAGCTGGGAGGATGAAAAGCACCTTTGAGAATCTCATTTGAGCCATACTGTGGGGAAAGGGGCTTTGCTTACAGCTGGATGGGGAGGTCCTGTTCCTGGAAAATGTGTCCAACTTACTGTGTAGCCAGACACGCTACAGAGGCATGGCCTTGAGGACACTCTTAGTCCCAACTAACAAGACAGATCATCTGATGGAGAGAAGAAATACCCAGAAAAGGCGTGTGTGCCCATGCTTTGAAATGTTCTCTTCTGTGGAGAAGGGAGGTTATTCTGTGTCAACTTTGAACTGCTGAAGAGGAAATAGTACCAGGAAGAGATAGGAAGAGAAAACCAGTGTGGTTGGGTGAAAAGGAGGATCTGGCAGGCTGGGCCTCAGAAGTTTGTGAGAGGCTGGGAGGGATCAGAGGCAGTTGGCTTGTGCCATTAGCAAAGAGCTCATGTTACTTAGGGTTGTAAAACTGAAGGAGGTGAGGGTGCATTTAGAAGATCTGTCATTGCTGGTCTGGCCTACTGAAGGAATTGCCCTGCTGGTGTCACAGGCGAGACAGGGGAAACAACCTGTAATCTAGTTACTGTGGTTTATTTATGAAATGACAAGATTACAGCTTTCACCCTCCTTGAGTATTTCATGTACTGGCTCGCTCACCCCTCAGCATTACATTCTCTAGATGTCAACTTCTTTTCCCAACTGGGAGTTTGCAGCTTGTCCAGGAGGGTTGGGCAAAAACTTGTCTGGTTTTATATCGTGCAGTTGCAGTTATCAGTCTCAGGTACTACCAGCCAAGGTCCTTGGGCATGCCCTGACATTTATCTCCATGCCTCCGACCTCCAGGATCTTTCCCCACTTCCAGCATCTTTCTTCCAGTCACGATCTTTGCCATCTTCTCTCCTAGCCCCTTTTTCTACTCTCTGCGATCATGTCTTCTTCTTGGGGACCCTTATTTTTGGCCTTCTCTTCCTTCCAGAACCCTAAACTCTGGTTTCCCATTCTAAATAGTGTATGTGCAGAAGGACAGCACATGATCAGACTCTTAATTTGTGGTTCTGTCTCATGTCTCTTTACTAATTGGAGGATCTGAGGTGTGCCACTTTTGTTTGTCCAAGTGTTACCAAAATATGCAACCAGCCCATTTCTTGTGCAGCTATCAGGTAGCAGGCTCTTGCTTGAGATACCAGAAGTTTGATTTTGGATGTTCATCCACACGCTCACATACACTCAATTATCTACTGCCTGTTAGCGGTCGCATTTTAAGTTATTTTTTCCACCTCTGACACTTGGTTATGATCACTGCATGGGATGTTGGGTCAATTGCAGGAAAGTTTCAGCCCATGAACTTCTGGGCCATGTGTCCTGGCTGTTGGCCAGCCTAACTGGATTCCAGTAGGATAATGCTGTTTGCAGGAATGTTTTGGAAAGGGAATTTTTGAGGGTAACTTGGTGACAGAATATTCTATTAAATCCTGCCCTACCAGTTTTTTGAAAACTGAGCAGACACCCATTTGACAGGTCTACTACGAGTACTGAACCGAGATACCTTGCCTGCCACTGCAAATGTTGGCTCAGGTGATACAAATTACTGCTGTGGGCTTAGTTGTGAGGTATTTTGCCACCTTACCTGCCCCAGCACTTGTTCAAAAAAATGTCACTGATTTTGTTACTTCCTTCACCCTCTCAAGTTCAGTTACCCAAAGATTATGGCTTGTCTGTGTGTGGTCTTGCTGTTTAAAAACTTGATACATGTAAGTACTGCACCCTACACAGCCAATTCAGAGGGTGAGACACCTGAAGAGGAGTGGAGGAACCTGAAGTCCCATAGCGATTCGTGTGGCACTTATGCCTTCTGTTCTTTGTGACTAATTTTTTCTCTCTGTATTTACAGGC
Source organism: Gymnorhina tibicen (assembly GCA_013399875.1). Taxonomy (NCBI): domain Eukaryota; kingdom Metazoa; phylum Chordata; class Aves; order Passeriformes; family Artamidae; genus Gymnorhina; species Gymnorhina tibicen. The sequence goes on from VXAZ01006554.1 coordinate 327,101, forward strand.
AGCTGACTCCAGGGACTCCCTCTCTATGGCACTCTATTCCCAGTGTTTCTCGTGGCTTATTAGCAAGATTAATACAAAGATCAAAGGCAAGGAAAACTTTAAGTCTGTGGGCATCCTGGATATCTTTGGCTTCGAGAACTTTCAGGTCAGGATTTTGTTTTTTGTGGGGTGGGTTGGTTTTGGAGATGTTGGTGCATATAGGAAGAAATTTTGGTGGGTTTGCATCTTATTAAAGATAGCATAGGGCATTCTGAGGTCTCTCCACTGCCACTTTCCCCTGAAAGCAGAAAGATATATTTAGCTGCCCATTTCTGCCAGCCATATTCATACAGGCTGATGTGCAAGGTCTGGTTTGTGACACAGACCCTAAGCAGATCTGCTGTGATAGCTAATATTGAATTTTCGATTTGTATGTGAACCAAATATCCAAATCCTACGTGTACATTGTTTGTTTACATCTGTTTTGCATTGTGTGGAGAATCCCACATGTAATGCTTCTAACGACAGCTGTATGTTCAATGATGTATGTTGAACAGTCATATGGTGACTGCTCAGATATTTCACAGAAGAGAAAGCCCGGTGACCTAACAGTTAGGGAATTTATTTCTTTCTTCCAAGAAGAGAAACATGATTGTCTTTAGCATGCTTTACTATGATTTAGGTTTACTGAATTAACCTTGCATGGGCTGTTCTCCTAGTGGTCCTCTCCATACTGTCCTCCTCATGTCCATCTGACACCACTGTGTTCTCTGGCTTTACTCCAGGCCTGGCACCTTCACTGTTGCTGCTAGAGATTCTTTTAGAGCTCAAGAACAAGAATGTAAAGTTTTATAATTGTTTCTTCTTGCAGGTGAATCGTTTTGAGCAGTTTAACATTAACTATGCAAATGAGAAACTCCAGGAATATTTCAACAAACACATCTTCTCCTTGGAGCAGCTGGAGTACAACAGGTGACAAACAGTAGGAGCGGGGCCCCACTGCTTTCACGGGTGGTAGAGGGGAGAACATCATTCTTCCTGTGCTGCTCAGTCCCTACCACTGAAGCAGGAGAGACAGCTGGGCCTTGGTACCACCCTGACCATGGATGTGTCTCGTTAAGCATTGTCCATGTGCTTTGCCAGCATAAGTCACTTGTCTCCAGGAAAAAGCATTCTCCATTGTAGTATTTAGAAACTCCAGATTTCCTTCTGTCTCTCAGCTGAATGGAAAGTTCCTGGGCTTTAACCCATTAGAGTACATGGTACACTGGGTATATTACTGACTTAGTAATGATTTACCTATGGCAGTGGTGGTGTAATGCAGATGGAATCTTGGTGTGCAAAAAGTAAATTCCCTAAAGACAGAAAATTAGAGTTATCTGACAGCTCTTTCTGTCCTAGAGATTGTTACACTGTGAAAAGGGCTCTTTTCCTCAGCAAGGTTTACAGCAGGCTGTTTCCTGAGCTTAGGGCCTTCTGCATGGCTTTTCCTCTTCTGTGGGCTTCGTACTGGATTGTATTTTGTGAAGTACCTGTGATGTTCTAGAGTATTTCTGCTTCTAGAGAAGGCTGCTAGACAAATACTGCAGTTGTTGCTCTGAAACAGAAGCCTTTATGTTTGTGAATGAAGGGATTGAATAGGGTCAGTGAGGGCAAATGAGAGCAGCCTTGTAAAGGGAGACAGTTGAATAGGCAATTCATTAAATTCTAAAGATTACAAAATTGCAAGGCTATTTATGAGCTCACTTCTCAGGCCAGTTCCACCATTGCAGGAATCTTGTATTAAGAATGGTACCATCATGACAAATGACTCTTTCCTGATGGTTGCATAGAAGTTTTAAGTTCTGTGGCTGAACTTTGGAAGGAATGAGAGGATTTTTTTATTGACTACATATCAAATTATTCTAGGGCAATGTACTTAAAGCTCATCTTTCACTGTATAAGCTCTGCTTCCTCAGTTTTAGTAGGCAGCTTCATGTATCTCATCTTGATGCTTTGAACCTTAAAGTATGAAGCCTGGGCTGAAGCATTCAGAGGCAACAGCTCCACTGTCTTCGAAATGTTAGTCTCCACCTGAAAGGTGTCTGTATCAGAATGCCAGTAAGTAGCTTCACACATAGCCTCTAGTCTTCCTTGTATTCTTAAGAGTTATTCTAGGCTTCTCTGAATTCTGAAAACAGAAATATCCTGTATTATGTGAGTATAAGAAGATGTAAGGGGGAAAAACACATTCAGCAGATTTACAGAATGTCATGGGTGATTTTCAAAGCACATTATTGCACTAGTGTACCTATGTCAGCGCCTATTCTGAAAGATTCAGGGCCACCCTGTAGGCTCCCTGCATGTCAGGCCAAAGCTTATCTGTGTCATCCTCTTCAAAACTCTCCCTGACAACTCTCTCCTGTCTCTTCTCCTGGTGAACTTATGAACTGCGGTTCAGTCTTCTGGCAGATGTGCTTCAGGCCTGCTTTCCAGATTGGTGGGTCAGCACTTGACTCTTGGAGCTGTCTGGCAAACTGTCCATCTTCACCACTGCATGGGCTGATGCTCATCACTCCAGAAAGAGCACAGTCTTAAAATTCATGTGAAATTTGCTAAATGACTATAAGAAAAGCATCAGTCTAAATCACTGGTATGGATAAGAAAGGCTGTCTCGTATTTCCATCTCTTTGTGTTAGCAGTGCACTGTGTCCCCTATTCTTTTTCCTCAGCCATGGCAAAGCCTAATTCCTGCAAATCATCTTGAGTCCTGGGACAGCTGCCATGCTCAGTTACTTCTGCTCTCCTACACCCCAGGACACTGGATCTTGCATTTCACAACTTTGTTCTGTTTGTTCTTGACTATCAGGGAAGGGATAAACTGGGAAGCCATTGACTGGATGGATAATGCAGAGTGCCTGGACCTTATTGAGAAGGTAAGCAGTCACCTGTGACAGTTTCTAGGGATCACAGTGGGGACTGCTGATTGTCTTGAGATCTTCCCTGGCATTTCCTGTTTTTAAAAGTGGATAATTGCTTAGATCCTCTTCCCATAGTGACCTGGCAAAAGTATGAGCTGTTCTGCCCATAGTTCTGGCTCAAGAAAGCGGATCTCAGCTTATTGATGAGAGTAAGATTAGGAAGGGTGTCATAGTTTTAGACAGGGATTAGCATTTAAGTAAAACCTTAATGTGAATTTTTTATAAATAATCTCCACTTATGTTCTTACTTATTACTGAATGCATTAACTGTCCAGAATTCTGCTTTCACTTTGAGCTTCACTGGGTATAACTCAAGGGTTATTGCTCAATGGTCTGTTCAGATCTCTTCAGTTCTTGGCTTGGTGCTGTGTAGTTAAAGCTTTTGCTGACTGTAAAAGCCTGTCTCTTGTTTGGCTGTAGAAACTAGGTCTACTGGCTTTGGTGAATGAAGAGAGTCGATTCCCCAAAGGCACAGACAACACCCTTCTGGAAAAACTTCACAGCCAGCATATGGTAAGTAAGAAAATAACCTGGCAGGCAAATGATCAGTATGTTAGCCCCATCAGCATTTCAAAACCTAAAGTGAAGGTTTTGTTGATGTAAAATATGTGCTTTGTGCAGGAAATTTAAAATGCCTTAGGCCCGAACCTGCGAGTGTTTAATAAGGCTGCACTGAACAACAGTAATATGTAAAGCAGCCTGAGAATGGTCTCTTGTGCACACAGAGAAGAGGGAGTGTGCATTCCACAGGCTGCGGGCAGAGGAGGTTTGAATTTGCAGCATGGGATGGAGGTCAGGTTCTGCTGGTCTGCGACAGGACACGAGGCAGCACCCCAGGCACAGGATGTGGCTGCACAGTGTGTGTGGGTTTCTCCTGCCAGCTGACTCACAGCAGTCTGCTCCAGAGCATGTCAAATCTGTCTCCTGGGGCTGGGGATGGCTTTTGCCTCATGACTTTTAATGAAAGCTCTCTTATTGTTCCTAATTAATTAAATTCTTTCATCCTCTTTCTTGTGTTCTGGACACAGTAGTGGAACAGCTTTTTCATGCAGGTCAGAAAGCTATCCTGGGGACACAGAAACCCCAGTGAGATCACTGCAGCAATCCCTTACCATGTCTCTGCTACAGCCAACACTTTGTTCTAAATAGTAAATAGACTGAAAACAAAGCAAATTAAGGCCTGTAGCATGGACTTATGGAATAATTAACTACTTTAGTAAGAACATTGTCAGCAAATATGTTTCCTAGTATTCTAATTCAGATTTTATCCAAGCCTGAAAACATACAAACTTGTATCCTTTATCTGATTTTTTTCTAATTGGGATAGATGCAGATGTTCTCATTTTTCATATTTGCATTCTAACTCTGCTAGTTATACTCATGACTTCAAACTGGAAACAATAACAATGACTTTTGGTTGGCTACTTACACACAGCTTTGAGAAAATATTTCCTTTCTTTAGGCATAAATCAAGGCCTTCAATTTAGTCCACTGTGGCTTTGCCTTGTGTTATAGGTCAAGAAATGTGAGAATGCCTGATTTACCTTTTTTTTTTAATTGTTGTTGGTATTTCTTAATGTAGAACTAATGAATATTTTTAATGCATCACTTGTTATGAATTTTCTTTCTGAACTGTCCCAAACTCTTCAGTTTGTCTCCAAATGGAGGCAGTTCATAGCTCCTCTTTCTTTCTGTTTGTTTCTGAATGTGTCTACATATTTTTTTCTCTATTCTTTTCTGAGATAAATAATCAGACCAGAATGCAGTTCCCTTGGTAAGAAGGTACCCATGGTTTATTGTACAGCAGCATGAGACTGCCAGTATTATTTTGCATTCCTTTATGCCCCACTACATTTTGGTTGCTATTTTCGGTGATTTCTGTGCATTGAGTAGCCTTTTCATTAAGCTGTTCATAGTGTCACCTCTGTCTGCTTTGAGGCAATAGCAGTTAATGTGGAACCCTAGGGAGCTTGCAAGAGATGGAAGAGGCTGAGTAGTAAGTGCAGGGAGGAACAGTGAAGTAGAGAGTGCTCTAGGATTTGCATTTGCTGAAGGTGAAAGCATTTTTTATACCAGTTAAAGTCTCTAGTGCTGGCTGGAAGAGCACTGGAAGACATCCAGCCAGCATTGCTGGAAATTCTGAAGAGAACAAGTCCTCTTCTCTGTATTTTCTGTGGAATGCTGTAGTCTTAAGGAGGAAAAGCATAAAGCTGGGATTTAAGACAATATGACCTCTGATACAACTGGAGAGAGGAGCAATAGGGAATATAGAAGAAGGAACCAAAAGTGTTGTAAGCATGGGTGAAATATAAAGGCTCGGTAGAGAGGGAGAGGAGAACAGGATGCCAGTCCACATGAGAGATCCAGTAGCAGTCATGTTTGGTGTGGAAGATAGGGAAGTTTGTGGCTGGAAAAAGACGACTGTGTGGAGGGAAGGAAAGAGCAATGAAATGGGGTCAAAGTGAAAAGAAAAAAAACCCATGAAAAAATTTTCAGTAGCACTAACAAATTATCATCATCAGAAGCTGTCCACCTGCTAAATACTTCTAAAAGAACTTGAAGATGAAAGAGCTGAATTACAAACAGCATTGTGTAACATGTTACTTAAAATTTTCTTAGTACTTTTGTCTGAGAAGGTGGGGAATTATTGTAATTTTTAGAAAGTATTGTAGGAAACTATAGGACTATAGTTCTTATTTCACAATTGGGTAAATTCACAGAATGTAAATGGTCAGTTACCTCACGGAAGGGAGGTCTGTAAGACACTGTCTCCTATAAGCACTGGGGTTTTCTGCTGACTCACAGGGCAAGGCTGGACTGAGAGGGGCCTCATGAGACTGATTGTGTTGTAAAGTGAAAATGAAAAGCAGTGTAGATAAATGTAAAATGCTGTGCCTGAAGGAAAACAGTCCCAATTTCACCTTTGAAATGATGGCCCCTGAACTGACTGCTGCTCTTCAGGAGCGAGACCCAGACAGAGGCTGTGATGGATAGTTCCATGGAAATATCAGCACAGGGCTCAGCAGTAATAACAATCCCCAAATGAAGTAGTAAAAGCTCCTAGCAAACTAACAGAGTAAAAGTAGAAAACATTGTTATGGCATTGTAAAATTTACAGATCACCTGCACTTTGAACCACGTACACCACGGGGCCCCTCCAGTCAAGAAGGGCTTCTGTCAGAACTGGTAAACAGCAGGTCTGGGACAGCTTCAGTGCTACGGAAAACTACATTGAAGGGACTCTGCAGTGTGGAGAGAAGATGCCTTGGGGGGTGTGATGGGTTTAAAAGTCACACATGGCCTGTAGAAGATAAATGGCACTAATGGAAGCCAGGCTTAAATCCAAGCAGCTCCAGTTCCCTGTGTAGTTGGTTGAGCGCTCCCTGTGAAAGGACACTCTGGATGCAAGAAGTCTGCATGGGTTCACTTGTGGAATGAGCAAGTATTTCAAAGAGAAATCCACTTGGGGTTACTAATTAGGCAGGCCTCATAGAAATAATTAGAGTTTGAGGGAATATTACAATGAAAGTATGATTTACTTGCTTTGTTCTTACTCTAACTCTACATAGCCAGTGCTAGAGGCAGAATACTCAGCTGGATAGATCATTGGTCTAGAGTAGCATGGCTGCTCTTAAATAGTTAAAATGGTTTTCACAGAACAGAGAAAGGAAGGGGAAAATCAGAGAGAAAAAAGAGAAAGGAAAACTAAATATTGAATATAGGGGAAGAGAGGTGCAAATAAAGATAAAATTCAGAGGAAGACAGGAAATTGGTATGTTATTTCCTTTGATGAAGAAAAGGTATGTAGGTGTTATGCAAAGCTGCCATCTTCCCTGCATCCTGATCCTGTGTCCTGCACCACATGGTTTGTGTGGAGCTCAGTCTCCTCAGGTGTCAGACACACAAGAATTAACATTTCATCCATGGCATGCCTCTGCAGCCTTGATTCTGCAAGCCCTTGCTCACATGAGGAATGCCTTGAAGGGCTGGATATTTCCATCTTAAATTTGAGTAACGCATTTGTAATGTAGCTGCAGATAGCTGCAGCAGATGTGGTCGGGCTCTGCAAGAGCAAAGGTCCTTGCCCATCCCAGCCTTGTCATAGTCACAGCAGAGTTCCTGACTGACTCTATTTATTCTTATACCAGCATTATAAGACGACTTCTTTTTCTTTCTTTTCAGAGCAACCCCTACTATGTGAAGCCTCGGGTGACAGACCATCAGTTTGGCATAAGACATTATGCAGGGGAGGTAGGTGTTCATGATGTGTTTGGGAGATGCTTGGTATATGCTGGACTTGAGGTCCTCAGTTTTAGATTCCAAAAACCAAGAATGTCTCTGAGCTGTGTGTTTCCACACAGTTAATGTCCCATATCAGAGCACAACGAGTGTGATGGGATTAAAATAGCTTGTCATTCTCCAGTACTATATTCTCCAACTTGGATGTTTGAGTTTCTCAGGTAACTTGTTGTTTGGGAGGTAAACTCTTCCTTACTTCTCTTATGCATGTTGTCTTTTCTTGTACATTCACAAACAAACAAAACTCAAAGGAAAAGTCACAAGGAAAATTTTACTTTTGAGGAGGAGGAGAAAAAGCTCAACACCTATTGCAAAAAGGAAAAGGTTCCAGAACCTTCAAGGTTAAATGTTTCTCTTTGTTGCGGACAGATATGAAGCAGATGAAGGTGTGTCAAGGGAGGACACCTGCACATTAAAGAAGGGCTAACCTCCTCCCACAACAGTATCTGCTGAGCACTTGTGGTTGGGAAGTTGGGGCACTGGGTGGCCATTCTCTTCACTCTCCTGAAGTGAATGGAGTACCCTACACCTTGCAGAGGATTTCCCCACACACCCTCTCCTGCCAGGCAAATCTATGCAGCTGTTTCACTTGGCTCTCATTTTTGAGGGTTTTTTTGTGTTTTTTTAATTGATGGTAAAAAGCCACTTTCTTGCCAGTAACTGAAGAACTCTGTAGCTCTTTGACCCCAGAAATTCAGATCTTGGCACATGCCTGCAGTGTTACTGTGTAGCTCTGCTGGAGGCTGTGTACACTGGCATGGAAATGTAGAAGGGCTTAATGATCTGTAGGGCACTGCTCTAGTGGCTCTGTCTGTGTTGCAGGTCCTGTATGATGTGAGAGGCTTTCTGGAGAAGAACAGAGACACCTTTCGTGATGACATTTTAAACATGCTGAAAGACAGCAGGTATGCTTGTGAGGGGGCCACATCTGTTGGGCTGGACTAAGCCATGTTCATGTAAGAAACCAGACCAAGGAAAGCAGTTGCTTTTGCCAGAGCATCAGGCATCATTCTTAATCATTCTTCTCTTTGTGCTGAAGTGTCCTGATGGAAGAAAGGAGAGCTGGAGAAGTCAGATGAGGCACAGATTTAATCAGGACTCATGTTGTCCCAGTTTTAAAAAGAGCTTTAACAGCATGACAGAGGCCCCTCCAGGCAATTTGGTTTTTTTCCCCCTTCCCAGGCAATTTGGTTCCTTTTCCTTTTCCTTTTCCTTTTCATTTTCCTTTTCCTTTTCCTTTTCCTTTTCCTTTTCCTTTTCCTTTTCCTTTTCCTTTTCCTTTCCCTTTCCCTTTCCCTTTCCCTTTCCCTTTCCCTTTCCCTTTTCCTTTTCCTTTTCCTTTTCCTTTTCCTTTTCCTTTTCCTTTTCCTTTTCCTTTTCCTTTTCCTTTTCCTTTTCCTTCCCCCTCTTACCTCCCTATACCAGCAATGGCAAAGTTGCTCTTGAATGAGTCAATGCTCTTTGCCATGCTGTCAAATACCAGCCTTTGTACAGAGGCTGCTTGTTTTCCAGCCTGCTTGTTAGTGGCAATCATCTGTCCTTACCCTGAGCCAGACAGAGCTGTTGCTGTGGGACTGGGCATGGCCCCTAATATTATATCCCAGAGCTGCAACAAGACCGTAGAGAAATGAGCTAATTTTGATCTTGAGCAAGGTCTGGAAAACAGAAGTGGGGCCTAGTAGGAGAGAGGCATTTAATAACACGGAGGATCCTACAAGTCTTTGAGTAGCAGCGGTACCACGTGCTTCTTACCACAGCCCATGTATTGCCTTTGGGCGCCAGCCTGATGAGACTGTTTCAGAACTGCGTCTTCTCTGAAGCCGCTGCCGAGTGTGCACTGTGAGAAGCTTTGAAACAACCTGAGGGAGCTGAGACTATGAGCTGCTCATAGTTGTCTTACTTGAACAGTGGCATCTGGGAAACATTCTACATGAGGCTTGAGGCCAGAATTGTGGTTGTTATTGTCCAGCATCATAGAAGGACTCGGGCTTTTTCAACATGCCAGAAGGGAAGTTGGGCCAGAAGCAGCCATAACAATAAACTGGCGCAAGCAGCGCTGAAGAACTTTGTGCAGCTTTGTAAGGACCAGCACCAATGTCTCAGAAGTGGCAAAATGGTGAAGATTCCTCAGAAATGACCTACACTGAGGGTAGCTCTAGAACTCCTCTGGCCACAGAAGAGCTGGGCTTCCAATTTCATGAGCATGTCATGGGGGCTAATCATAAGAGCTAGTTTGGGAGGCATGACAGCACCAGTCCAGCTGGCATACCTTCAAGGTAGTTTTGCCTGGGGGGATATAGCTCAAGGGAGGCGTCCTAGCCAGTGCAGAATATAGATTTTCCTTTGTGTTATATCCTGCTTGAGAGTGTGAGATGGGGCTTCTGGCTTTGCAGCTGAGCGTGGCATACAGGGCAGCCCGCAGGATCTGGGTAACCACATGGGAAGTATTAATTTCCTCACTGAAGTACCCAGCTGAACTGCTTCCTGCAGCCACTCTGGCACAGCAGGAATAAAAATGAGGTGTTTCACAATGGGACAGGGCAGTAGCTGACAATGAGAACCATCTTCTCACAGGTGGTAGGTGTCTTGCATCTTCTTTAATTCTTTTCTTTTCCCTTAGGCTGGACTTCATCTATGACCTTTTTGAAAGAGTCTGCAGTCGTTGCAGTGAAGAGACACTGAAGATGGGCACCCAGAGGCGAAGACCGACTGTCAGTTCCCAGTTCAGGGTATGATGTTTTCCAAGAGAGCAGCAGGCTTCTGGGGAGGAGCAGATGGGTAAAGCAAGGCCTGCAGCCAAGAGGAGTCATTCATCCTTGTTTTGTGTCCAGCACTGAAAATGTGCAGGAATGTTGCAGTGCTAAAAAAAGACAGTGCCACTGCCCCAAGGATTTCTGTCTGGTATAAAATGTGAGATGGTAAGACTGAGCAGGGTGGCAGAGGAAAAGAGTAGTTTGCTAAGTACATGAAGTTCTTGAGGTTCTTTGATCTTTTATGCTGGTTTGGTGTTTCGGCTAAGTGTATGTGTCCTTTTAGGCCACATTTTTACAGGTATTGTGACAATTCCAATAAAACCTTATTGGGAGGACCTTGCAGGTATGAATCTCACCCACTTAGGTCTGTCTGCAGACCTTCTGTTCATTTCACTGTCTTCTTGTTTTCCTGTATTTAAAGTTTGAGAGACTTTTAAAATTAACTCACAAGAGCTTTACAGCTCCAAGAACAAGGATGGCCATGTAAACAGTCTTAAGAGCAAACTGTGTGGGTATGTTTTGGACAGGGAGGAATCTCTTGGGTTACTGAAATTTTGGTAGGCAGACTCAAAGGACATTAGGAATGGGAGGGCTGCATGAAGACCTTATTGCATGAAATGTAGCCCCTTTCCCTTCCATAGCGACTGATCCTTTGAGTTTCTCTTGCTGCTTTTTAGGATTCTCTCCATTCCCTGATGGCCACGCTTAGTACTTCCAACCCATTTTTCATCCGCTGCATCAAACCAAATACAGAAAAGGTAAGTCTGTTTCCCAGCCACGTGTGTGCACGTGACGCAGGCCTGCACGAGCATGCCCTTGCACAAATACCTAGCAGGTGCCTCAAACTGAGGGTAAGAGCAGTTCCTCCCCACCTTCCCTTTTTCATTCTAGTTATTTTACAGCTGAGAAAAAACACACTATCCTCCTGGTAATCAGATGGAAAGACTGCATGCTGAATATGAGATGATATAGCCATTCCCACCTCTTTCAGTGCTTATGAAGCCTGGAGGATTAACCAGGCTTGTGCAGAGTCCAGAGCTGTGGTAGAAGAAGCAATCACTCCTGTTTATAGTGCCTGTAGAGAAATTTGTTCTGGAATGAAGGGGTTGTGCAGTAGGCAATGTCTCCTGCAGATCCCTGGCTCTGAGGCAGAGGAGGTGGACACATCATGAGCAAGTCACAGTGCTTAGGGACAGGCTGGCTCTCGCTTACATTGTGAGCTGCGGCGAGAGGATATGCTGCTAACTAGATTGGGTGGGGAGCTCGGAACTGATCCTTTTCTTTTTGTGTTTTGAAACCATGTATGATATGGCAGAGGGACAGGCTGCTTAGGGGATTTATGCCAGAAAAGAATTCTGTAGTTTGTCTCCAGTTTAACTGAAAAGAGAGACTGCAATGAGAACTGAGTCAGGGTTCTGCACTCTGTATGTGTTAAGACATTTGCTTTTCTACCAGAGTCCGACTGAGAGTGCAGTCTGCAAACTATTTTTTTTCATCCAGAATCAGCCCAACACCCTTTTGTCCCTTATTCTGCACTATGCAGTGTTGTGAGGTTGCTTTCCTCTTGACCCACACTTCCCCCTTTTTACCTGGCATGCCCAAATATGCAGGGTTGACTTTCTACTGTGAAACAGATTTACAGCCTGTGACTGTCTTGCTTATTTGGTTTTGATTCTGGATCATTATTTAGGCCCCGAACCTCTTTAATCCAGATGTGGTGCTAAATCAGCTCCGGTACTCAGGGATGCTGGAAACAGTGAAAGTTCGAAGAGCAGGTTTCCCTATACGGCGCCTTTTCCAGGACTTTCTCAGCAGGTAATTGCTGTCATTGTACCATATGCTGGAGCAGCCCCGAAGTATAGAGTTCTATATGACTGTTCCATCTTTAACTGCTTCTTCTGGTTTGGATCATCTGTGGGATGTTTTTCTAACCATGGCCTTAGTGCCCATATCATAGACTGATCTGGGAGGCCTTTTGGAGACTTACCTTTAGGCTAAAAGTCAGAATGGAAAAATAGCCAGATGGTCTTTGGTCTTTTTTTCTTTTTCTTTTTTTTCTCTTGGTAGCTTTGCCACAGATTTGCTCGTGTGATGCTGTGAAACCCAGCTGGTCATAATATGTAAAAGGAAAATACCATGCTTAAAACCTTCAGGCTGAAGAAAATTCTAATGGACAGTATAGTTGATGATTAATATCGGAAAGAGTGATTATTTCTTTTAATGAGCCACATCAAAAGGATTTTTTGAAGTTTAAGGCTAGAAGGGACACTGCTTCCTTTGTCTCTTGGAGCATTAAATGCCACCCCTATTCTGAACAAAATAACTTGTGTCTGATGAAAGCACATGTTTCAGAAAGACAGTTGTTCTTTACCGAAAAATTTTGTTGAGTTTGTATTCTTTTACTGGGATTGCAACAATAATCGACAGTGTGGTAGGAACAGATAAAGGTTGGGGGATGGAAATTTCCAAATTGGAAGGCAAACATGAAGAAGGAAGGTCCCAGAGGAAGAAGGACTAATGGGAGGAGGATAATCAGAGTTAAAAGACTGGGGAGAGAGAGGGAGGGGGGCTGTTACTGTCATTTGTAATCTGATGAGATTCTGTTTTGTTCTTAGGTACAAGATGCTTGTGAAGGGGCCAAGCCTCTCAGACAACAGTAAAGCCGTATGTGCAGGTTTTCTTCAGACCTATGACAGCAGCAAGAAAGCATGGCAGTTGGGTAAAACCAAGGTACTTCATCAGTGTGGGGAAGGGTATGGCTTCATTCCAGCTGCAAGGGGACGTGATTGCATCTGGTCAGATTGCAAGGCAGTGCAGTCATGATCCTTTAAATACACGGGCCTATGCCACAGACCTGTAGCATCTTAAATATTTCCCATATTATGTACCTAGAGACATAGCAGGTTTTTGGATTTTATCTAAATTCCTTCTCGTTGACCAAGCCAGATTGATTTTGTTGTGTCTGTTCCAATTTAAAGATTCAAGGGGAACAAGCATGGGTCTCATTTTATGTAATTGTAATGTGTGCCATTAGCTCTTGCCTCTTGTGCCAGGTATTTCACTCTGCTTGACTAACTGAAATTCTTGCCCGAGGCAATGAGCTGAAGCTTGGTATATATCTAAGCTGTGAATAGCTACATCACCAGATGTATGACAGCTTTTTGTTGGGGAAGCTCAGATGATGCTTTTGCAGCTAGCCCAGATGCTAGCATACATTTTCTATGAAAAGGTATCCAAATGCTTCTGCCCACTTGCGTAATTCAGATCTTGCTTCTGTTTTGGTGAATGTTTAACACTTCTCTCTTGCCTGGAATAGTCTGGGTTTTCATGCAGAAGTAGATGTGAGCATTTTGAGGTATATTGCTATAGAAATCTGGGAGTGTGAAGCTGTCTCTATCACAACTTTCTGCATACTCCAGTAAATTCTTCAAAGAATATTCCAAGATGGATGGTGTCCAATGCAGACAGCATTCCTCAATAGTGGGTATGCAGTCCATATCTAGAGCAGATGGTAGTACATCAAAGCAACTTCTTGCATTTTTTTGCCCTTAAGCCTTCAGAAAAGTACTTCAGACTATTTCCACTGCCACAATGAAACCAGAAGCAATTCTAGTGAACCTGCACATTTATTTTGTACAGGAGATCAGATAATGACATTTGTTGCTTTGAGCAATTATTTCTCAATAAGTGGATAGACTATAATATTTATTAGAGCAAGATCTCTCTCTCCTCTTCCTAGAGGACTGGTAGTCCAGTTGATAGTCTGGGCTATGAACTCTGTGGGACAATCAAGGAAACCACGGGCCATTGTTGTGGGAAGGACATGTATTAATCTGGAGTTTGGTTGATTTTTTTTTCCCATGCCTCCACTGATGTTAGAGAAAGAAGATTTTATCACTTAGCTGTATTTCTGCTCTGTGACTAAAGTGTACCCCATCTTTGATTTTGGAATCTGGAGTCTCCTCACTGGTGCCTGCAAACCAGGAACCATTTTGGTCATTCCTGTCCCTGGATAATCTGCATTGCTTGGGTGACTGCCAGTCTCCCAGCATTTTAGTGTTAAAGCCGATGTGGAGAGCGTGTGTGTTGCAGAGCTCTCTGGAAAGCTTTAGAAGTTGGTGGTTAGAGCTGGTAAACACAGAGTTTGAACTTTCTTCCTAGCATGATGAGAGATGGAAGATTGCTGTGCTACAGCAAGGGTAACGAGATGGAGGACCAAACTCACATGCACGTACTCACCTTTTAGAGTACAAAAGGTTATAAGCTATACAGCTGGAGTCCAGGGCCTACAGTACACTAACATCAATCAGGAAATCCAGGCTGCTTTGAGCCCCTGGAAGCTATAGGTCCTTTTTCTCTTCAGTCCCCATTGCACATCATGAAGGACTGAGTTCATCTGTCTGTTTTCACTCAGTCCTTGACCTGCACAAATTATTTGGAAAAAAACAATATGGGTGGTAATTGTGGCAAAGAAAATGTGTTTGTGTTTTGTCAAAACTCTGGATGTACTCTAATGTATTTATTTTTTAATGATTGTGTCCTGTAAACTAAAACTTGACTGAAGAGCTGTATGTGGCATGTTGGTAAACTGCAATCTCTCTGCTTGGGCCCTGGTTGCTGTGAGTCTGAATATTGTGGAAAGAATGAAATTATTAAGAAAGGCAGTCTTCGTATTCTTTATGCCTGAGAAGGAAAATTCACTGGAGCTGGGAAGCAGTTGAGCCATCTTGTTTGGTTATAGAAGTAACTTTCTATTGGGCATGGTTTGAATTAGAGGTGTGTGTCCTGGTAGAGGGGAGCAATAAATTCTATTTATTGAAAGAATGGATCACTCCAAGGCTGTCCTGGCATGTTCCACACTTGCTGCCATGCTGAATGGCTGATCAGCCCCTGGTTGCTCCAAGATGCTGTCATTCCAAGGTGTATTACCCCACCATTTCATTCTTCAGATGAGTTGCCTGGCATTCTTTCCCATGGAAAGCCATTTCATTCCTCCCTTAGAGACCACTTTGCAACTCAGCTTTGTGACAGTGCCTCCAGAAAGCCTGTCCCTAGGAAAGCAGATGTCAAGGCGAGGCCGTGCACAGCAGTGGTGCTTCCTGGTAGTACCTTCCCTGCTGCCTGTATCCAGCTGTTGTGCCTTGGTTTTGGATTACAGACTGCTTTGTCTGCGTTCATGTTTCAGCTGGTGCAAGGTAACATAGGCCTGGAATACTTGGGTTGACGGAGAAAAGAGCCTTAATTTTTCCAGAGGCTTTCAGGTAAGGGTGAAGTGAAGCTGCTAGCTAAGGGGAACAGAGCATAGGTCATTGCCCTGAAAAGGAAGTCCCCTGCATCGCCTTACTGCCACTTTTGCTGCTACAGGTGCAGCTCTGGGTACTCAGGTTGGGATTCCCAGAACTAATCTTGGCTTATGGAGTCAGGAGTAGCTACTGAAAAAGGTGTGACAAGCCCATGGAGATGTAACCTAGGAAGAAGTATAAGGGGTGGGTGAAGAGCAGGGCTTATAGAAGGGGGAATACTTCCTGCAAAATGAATGGAAGGATAATTATATCCCTAGCAATTGTTTGAAGGAGGAAGGAAAAGACTCTGTGAATTAGTGCAGGGGATTGTGAAGCTTGGGAAAGGAAACGGAGGAGGAAGGGCAGGATGATCTTTGTGTTTTTCATTAAGAATAGAGCAGCTGCTGTGCTGGCAATTGTCAAATTAATGTTTATAAGAGGTATTAATGTATGCAGTGCAGGTTTTATCTGGTTGTATGGCAGAGTTGAGGGCTTGGATGCAAACAAGCAGTGTGATGATGAAAGAGATTATGCTCAGGTGCCCTTGCCTTCACTGGGGATGTGCTGGGATGGAGCAGCAGCTTCCATGACCCTTTCTTCAGTGCACCTGGGCCTTCTGCCATACTTGCCCATACCCACAACACAGATTTCCTACACAGTAACCCTTGCTATTTGAAGGCATTAATTTCCATATTTCAACCTGCTGGTTTGCAGGGCCTGTTTGAAGGAGGAGGTTGCTGTACACTGTTTGGCATCCAGGTCACCGTGACCCACTTCCTGCTTTCCCAGTGTTGTCCCCAAGAATCATATGATCCCACTTATGTGCACATGGGTGCCCAAGCAGTTATATTTGTGTCTGCTGATCTCTGTGAAACCTTAACATGTTCACTGTCACACTGATGGTGCACGCAGGCATTGAGGTTGTGTGAGGAACACTGTGGTGATGCACTGTGGTTTAAAATCTGGCCAATGTCTAGTATGAGCAGAATATGATAGGAGTAGCCTTGTATGCTTTGTTCAATCATTCCTTCCTCAGATGAAAGCTATCTCATGTATTCAGAAAATGACTATGAATTATGACAAAGAAACAGCCACCTTCCAGTTTATTTCCACAAGGCATCAAAAACACTTCTGGACTTGAAATGCATGTTACTGTTCCTTGTCATCTACAGGAGTCTAAAAAAACTCCAAACCTTCAAAATGCCAACAGTTTATAACTAGATATTGTTATGTTTTTTGAGATTAACCCCTCACTCTCAAGCATATATAGATCCTATAATCCTATAAGATTAGGGTTGGGTCTCATGGAACTCTGCCTGCCCTGAAGTTCCCTTCCCCCCCCCTTAACTGGCCTGGCTCAGCAAAGACTGTGCTTGCTAGGGAAATACTGGTGGCCTGAGGATTTTTGCAATTTGATGAAGATAATGGACTGAGACAGTGTTTTGCTGGTTGCATTCTTGAAATGGGTGACTGCTGCTTGGTTCTGGAATGTAATGGAAAGAGCAATCCCTGCCTCAAAGAAATCTTTAAAAGATTGTTGAGTTGACAGAGGGAGTGGATGTACAACTTGCAGGGAAGGATGCCAGCTTCATGGTTGGCAGTACCTTGATAACGAAGCTTCTTTTCAGGCTACCCATGGTTACTTAGTCATTACAAAACAGCTCATTTCTTAATGGAAACTGTTCCCCAGGAGAAATTCAAGTCCAGGAAAGCCACTGGCTGTGGGTACCAACTCAGGGAGAGGTGTCAGTAAACAATGGTCATTGCAAGGGGAAGGAAGAACCTTAAAGGATGAGGCTGAAAGCAGTGATGGAGGGGAAGGTATAGAGAGACATAAAGGGGAGACAAGTGGGAAAGAGGAGAGTTTGTGCAGAACACTGGACTAAATAACTGTTCAAATCTCTGGCCTCTCAGCACAACCACATGGATCCAGTACATTTGTAAGGAGTTTCTACTGATTAATGTGGTTCTGAGTTCTGCAGATTGATGAATATCAGCTCACAGCCTGTGTACATGGCAGTGCTTTAACAAGTGGGGCTGCACTTCCCTAGTGTAGCCTGTTCTGCTGCTGGCCCTGGCAGGGATTTATCCAATGCCAGGCAGCAGGTCACACGAGCATGGCCATATGGCACTTGCTGCTGAGACTGCAGCTTGTATGGACATACCTTACCAGCTTATTTTAGTCTGGGTACTGCCAGCAGGGTACCCACAATGCCGTGGAGCTCCATGCAGGCTGCAGTCCATCTCAAAAAGCAGTGCATTTATTTCAGGAATTTGTGCTGAACCCTGCGCTAACCTAATGCAAGCCAGCTGATTTAACATTGCTCAGATATGTCAGCACAATTCCTGTAAACATGGCTTTATCTTGCTTGTATCTAAGTTCTTTTGTCTTTGACATAGCACCTTCATTCTTCACAAGCATTTAGCACCGAGCAGAGCTTGTAAATACAGGTGGTGAAAGATGCTTGAGAATTAAAATACTGGACACTGAAGTGCAACCAGTAATACTCGGAGAGTTCTATCCTCAGTTTAGTTGCCCCTAGTGCATCCTGCGCTGTTGAACCTCTTCAGCACGGAAGCATCTCCACCCCAGAGTTTCTGGAGGTCGGTGGAGGGCTTCAGCAGCGGTGGGCTGAGAGTACGCGCAGCTTTGTGCCGCGACTGGGCTTTTGGCTTCCCGCCTGCCTTCCATTATTAAGATTGCTGTTAAGGTTACTTCCTGGAGTCTAGAAATCTGAAAGTTCCTCCCTTTCCTTGAAACGCGGAGGAGTTTCTTTGCAAAATATTTAATCACCCAAGTAGGTCCCAGTGTCTGCTACAGGGAGGTACCAGATTGTGCCGGGAAAGCTGTCAGCTGGGAAAGAGTTAATCACAGGCGCAAGCTCGGGCTCTCCTCCTCCCTCCTCTTTCCCTCCTTCCTCTGCTCCCTCCCTCTCTCTTTTAAGTCTTGACCACAGAGTGAGGGAGGCGGGGGTTGGGCACGGAGTTTGGCTCACGCCGCTGTAAAACTTTTCCCGGCGCTCCGAGTGCGGGCGCCGCGGGGCAGCGCCGGGGCAGGCGGGGGCGGCGGCAGCGCAGCCGCCCGGGCACGGAGCGCTCTCCGCGCCGCTCACCCGGGGATGAAACCGCCCGGCTCTCCGGGGACTGACTTCTTTCCTCTCTTTGTGTTTACTGAAACTCCTCCCCGTGGCGTCAGGTTTTCCTGAAGGAAGCTCTTGAGCAGAAGCTGGAGAAGGATCGGGAAGAGGAGTTGAGGAAAGCAGCTATAGTCATCCGGGCCCACGTCTTGGGCTACATGGCAAGGTCAGTGCTGGGGGCTGCCCCACCATCCCTGTGCTTGCGTGCCTGGGTTGCCCTGACCCCCTGCTTTGCTCTCTAGTCCCCTAGCATCCGTCCCCTCCTGTATTCTAAGGGAGAGTTGCGGAATCTGCCCTCCTTGCCAGCATCAGCTCTGCTGAAACCTTCCTGCACCTTTGGCACCTCTTTTTCAGTTATGTGCACGTTTGCACCCTCCCTCAGCGCTGCTCAGCAGGCTTCCCGTGGACTTCTGTACCCATTGCTTGCCTCTGGTGACACCTTTTCCTTGCCTTCAGGGCTCTCCTGGCTGGGCCCCACCTACGCTTTGGGTCCCATCCTTTTCCTTGTGCCTGTCAACTCTGTTTTCTGCTCCCCCTGCCAATCGCTTCTTCCTCACTTGCAGTTCTGCCTTTGCTCACCCTCTTTCCTCACCCTGCCTGTTTGCCTCGTGACCTCCCTCTCCTTTTAATTAACTCTTCAGAATTGGTTTTTGGCCAACTCTGCAACAGTAATCTCTCTTGCCTCTCCCTTTTGCACCTGACCAGAGAAGGTTTGGGAGAACCAACTGCAGACAAACTGCCCCTCCTCTGCCCCTCGAAGTCAGTGCAACAGCTGACTTCTTAATAGCTGTGGTATGCACACTTAATCCCAGTAAGATGCTCTTTCCTGGCTGGTCTTTGCTCCAGACACCTGTCAGTCAGGGTTGTGAGGAGGTGAAATCCCTGGCCAGCAGAGCCGTTTCAGCAGGCACTCTTCTTAGAGCTCCAGTAACACCAGGTAGCTCATTTTGCGTTTGGAGATGTGTGCAATGGTTGTACCCTACCTTGCCAGTGTGGAATATCAGCAAAATACACATTTGGTCTCTGGGGCTTTTATTCATTTATTTATTTCCCTCTAGGAAGACAAATGAGCTCGCTCTGTTGTTTGTATATGAGATTGCAAATGCTTTGTGTCAGGGCCTCTGCTCTCTTTTACTTTGTGTCTAGCATTTGGAGAGAGGGGTAGGGATTAGCACAGGAAAATTGATTTTCTGGGAAACATCACTGCAGGCATACTGGATTACTGCTTTTCTGAGCTCCTGGTAAGGAAGCTGCTGCCCTGCTGGGTTGTGATGGAGACAGTGTGGCAGCAGTGTTCCACTTGGTTAGAAATCTTGTGGTCCTTCAGCCTCCACACTTCTGAATTCCTCATCCCACATGTTGCTGTTACGCATCTCATCCTTAAGGACAAGCTGTGCTTCTGCAGCCAGAGTGTAAATCTTCACAAGGAGCTGGAGGTAACCGGACTTCGCAGGGGAGGAGAGCAGGGAGTAAAGGAGAGCTGGAGAGGGGGTCTGGAAAACTTTCTGTGAAGAGTTTCCAGTTACACTGCACCTGTATTGAAAAAAGTCCAGCAGGCAGGAGTTCATCCAGGCAAGTGCTGAATGGTCTGTGCAGAGTTGGGCAGGAGTACCAGTATGTGCTGCCTTAAGCTTGATACCATTTCTGTTAGTTTTGCAAGTATAAGTGTATTTAAATTCATTTGGTCTCATGCAAAGTAGACTGGCAAAGGAAGGATTTTACTGGTTTCTCCCCCTTTGTGAACTTGTTCTGTGAGCCTGGAGAACCAGATTTTCTTTGCTCTCATTCCCTGCAGCCTATGCAGCCTGGTATCTCTGATCACTAAAATGTGAGACAAGAAAATCAAGCCTATTGAAATAATCCCATTCTTATGTAGCTAATCTGTGGAGCTCTGAGATGCAGGTAACAGCTTCACCAGCTAAAAACCACATAGTGTGGGATCCATGTACAAATTTGGCTGTGTCCCTGGTTTCTGCAGGACTGTAGTGCTCACAGGAAGAAGACAGTAGCAGATTGCTCCATAACCCTGTGTCCTCTAGTCCTCGGAGGCATACAGCTCATTGACAGAATAATTAACTAAATTTCAAGCACAGCATTGGAGCCGTGCAGCCAGCCTGCTACCTCTGGTGTGATACATGGTCAGGATGTCTCCCAACCCCTTCACTTGGCCTGCAGGTTGAACATCTTTGGCTAGTGCAGAAGGATGAATGGAAGCATGAACAAGGGGAATGAAATTTGCAGCCTGTGAGCAGCAGTTCCAGCTGAAGGGCATCTGCAAGCTTGGCTGTGGTCATGAGGAATGAGGGGGCACTTCAGCCTGGCAGATTAGCAGGCAGAGCTGGCCTGTAGCTGGGCAGGGCTTGGCACATGTTGCACTTGAGAGAGTTTCTGGCAGATGCGTTTTGTAAAAGTCAGAGTACCCTTTTTGATGCACTTATGTCTGCCTTGGCAGAGAGTGCGTGTGCAGCTGTTCACACCCCATGTGCAGGACACAGGGCGGACAGAAGGAGTGGGGATGAGGGTACTGCAGCCCAGGAATAATGAACCTAAAACCTCCTGCTTCTTATCACCTCTTGCCTTTCCTCTTTTCTCTGTGCTTCCTCCCTTTGACTTAATACTTATGGAAAAGAGCATGACCTCTGTACACTACTGCTGTTAGCATCCCTCTCCTGATTTTCTTGACTGGGCTGATGTATCTGGTGTGCAGGGAGGTGGCAAGCTGTCAGCGTGGGTCCCTGTTGCTGTTTGAAGGGAATTTCATTGCCAGGACAGGGATTTTAAGGTGTGCCTTTTCCTCAGGGTGTTGCAGAAAGTCTGTGGGAAGTATTTGTGAGAAAACCATGCTATTTCCAGTGTGTTTTCTAGGACTGTAAGACCTCAAGGATTACTGTAGCCTGCTGGTCCAAAATCCTGTGTAACAGCCCTATAGAATTCCTTTCTGCACATTCTGGTTTGGATTAAAGAAGATTTTGATTTGACTAGTACCAGTGGTTGTTTCCCTACAGCAAGATATTAAGGTGTCTAAATATATTAAATTACTTTAAAAAATCTCTGCTTATTTGCAGCCTTAATAGATGTCAGCTTCAGGTTGGTTAAATCTTATGGCCCCTGTTGGAAAAATAGAAACGTGGATACTTTAACTGGGGTCAAGCCTTTCCTTAGCCTTTTCTATTTCTTAAGGTCCTGCATTCAGCAATTGCTCTCATTCTATAAGCCTGAATTTCTGGTTCCAATCCTGCTTCCTCAGAAATCACTTGAGAGTCTAACATTGTTCTTGAAATGGGGGTGCTAACACAGAACACAGGATAAAAGCAGTATTCTATGCAACAATATTTCTGCTTACAAGTATAAGAATCCCAGTAATATTTTTTCTATAGCATTGTGGTGGGAGTTTGCATCTGTGTGATGATCTGGGGCCCAAAAATCCATTTTTGACTTGCTGCTTCCCAACATAGTCCCACTTCAGGTGTGTTTGGCCTTTGATTCTTCAGTACAAGACCTTACGATTGGCTCTTTTGGGTTGTTTAATGTTTGCTTGAATCTAGCTTACAAATTGATCCAGATTCCTGTGTAATAGTAACTCTTGTTGTTTGCCCAGTTTGTGTATCATGTGCAAACTTCTACCAGAAACTTTTTTTCATGTCCTTGATAAAAATAGTCTGTAATGCAGAGGCAAAACCTGACTTTTCTACAACTTTACTAGACTACAAAAGTATTGAACGATGATTCTTGTGTTTGGGGGCTCTGTCATGTTCTTAAAGTGCTGCATAGTTGATTTTGATATCACTGATGATCCTCATGGATCCTTACAACTCAAGATATTCTATGATTCTTGTTTAAGCAAAACATTGTGCAATAGAAGTATTTTTTTATGTGAACCTGTTACAATGTTTGGTTCAGCCATCAATATTGTCATATCAGTGTGTTTTTTCCCAGACAATATGAAAATACTGGGACCAAATCTATTATTGCACTGTTTTTGCTTTTCTTGGAGTAATTTGCTTTTGACCGCTTAAGAGATGGAGCAATATTTGTTCTCATATAGTAAGGCCATTTGTATGTTTCTGTTCTAATAAATCCATACTGAACGATTACGCTCACTGCACAGTGAACATGTTTATGCGCAACGCAAGGAGACTTCGGGCCAGAGGACCTTCCCTTTCCATGTGCCAAATATCTCTCCCTCATCCTCTGAGAGTCTTCACAAAAGTAGGTGCCCATTGAAACAAACTAGTGGTAGATTTAGGAGGGAGAACAGTGAGGTGAATATGATTTAGAGGTAGTCGCAGGAGAGGAACAGAAATGTCACTTCTGAACTGTGTTTTTCCAGAAGGACTTTTCCGTGGATGTGGTCAGTATGCAAGGGCATGAGAAATGCAGGGCTTGTATGACTTCGTGGCGCATTTAGTGTCTGGTTCTGTTTCTAGGAAGAAGTATCAGAAGGTGCTATCCAGTGTTGTTATAATCCAAAAGAACTACCGAGCATACTTCTGGAAGAAGAGCCTGCTGCGCCTGAAGGCCTCTGCGGTGACCCTGCAGAAGCACTGGCGTGGCCGCCTGGCTCGCAGCCTCTACCAGCACCTGCTGCAGCAGGAACTCCGGCGGAAGCAGGAAGCGGAGGAGAGAAGGAGGCAGGAGGAGGAAGAACAGATCAGAAGAGAGGAAGAGGAAAGACAATGGCAAGAAGAGGAGGAGCGTAGGAGGAAACAGGAAGAGGAAGAGGTGAAAGAAAGGTACAAGATGGTATCTTGCATTCTGTCTTGGTTTAAGACAATTTAAAGTGTAGTATTCTAGAATGAGTTCTCCCCTTTTGTTTTAACCAGTCCCTTTCCACCGATAAGGAACAAATACGAGTAGCTATAAGTGAAAAAAGTTAAGTTTACTAACAGGTGAACTGGAACAGGCAGAAAACAACAGTAGATAATCACTAGATACAAAACTTCTAAATCTCACAAGATCCCTGAGAACAAAGAGAAACCCAGAATGGTGGAAGTACCCCTTTCCAAGATGGCACCCGCCACAGGCGATCATGCGTAGGGAGTCAAAGGGCAAATGGTGTCAGACCCTCCCCCACCATGGCGGCCTTTGCAGGCGACTGTGCAGTCAGGAGACAAAGGGGAAGGATGGCAGGAAGCCCTGACGGGAATGAAGGCGCTTACCCAGCAGTTCTAGTGGCAAATGAGGAGTGACGCTGTGTGTGGGGTCAGCGCTGCCGCTCACTGCACCTGCTGCGCTCTGCTGGGTTTATTACTGTATACATATCAACATGTAATTGTGTGATATTTTGGTAGTTGGTTACATTTCTTCTAGGCTTTTGTTACATACTTTCCCAAAGGGGGCTCTCATCAAACTGTGTGGCAAGCATCAGAAAATTTAAGGTTAGAAGCATTCACCTTGGGTCCTGTGTGCAGTTTTGGGCACCACAATATAAAAAACACATTAAGCTGTTAGAGTGTCCAAAGGAGAGCCATGAGGATGGTGAAGAGTCTGGAGGGGAAGCCATATGAGGAGTGGCTGAGGTCACTTGATCTGTTCAGCCTGGAGAAGAGGAGACTGAGGAAAGACCTCGTGGTGGTCTTCAACATCTTCACGAGGGGAAGAGGAGGAGTAGGCTCTGATCTCTTCACTCTCATGCCCAGTGACAGGACTCAAGGAAATGGCAGGAAGCTGAGTCAGGAGAGGTTTAGGTTGGATATCAGGAAAAGGTTTTTCACCCAGAGGGTTGTTGGCACTGGAACAGACTTCCCAAAGAAGTGGTCACAGCACCAAGCCTGACAGAGTTCAGGAAGCATTTGGGTAATACTTTTGGGCACATGGTGTGACTCTTGGGGTGCCTTGGACAGGGCCAGGAGTTGGACTCGATGATCCTGATGGGTCCCTTCTAACTCAGCATTTTATTCTATAATAAAAGGAAGGACCTGTCTAGTTTGTGACAGAGTATTTTTGCCCTTTAGTCCCCAAACCATGAGAGATGTGTTCAACCCAGCATCATCACAGAGAAGTGTCAGTGTTTCAAGGAATCAGACAAGTAATTTTATTTTCATTTTCTAATTAGTGTTAAATGGCATCTGAGTGAGTAGCCAGAGTGGTACTAGCAAACCAGCTTGGCTCACTGCTGAACATCCATTTGACCTAAAAAATGAGGTGGAAGTCCATAGAAATTGCAGATCAGCTAATCTACTGAGAACAAGCAAAAAACCCCAACACAAGTGTAGAGACAAAATCAGAAGGATCTAGGTGCAATTTGAGCTGTAATGAACTAGAAGTTGGCATGCAGTTATTGTGCATACACTGCTAGCAGAGGGGAGACATGGAACAATTTGGTCTAACATTCAACAGGAAGAAAAATAATAATGTTGAGAAAACTGAGGTTTTGATGCTATTTTTATCTTCCCCAAAAGCTTAACTGTTGGACATGAAATACGATTAGGAAGGATGTACAAGAATTCAGAACATGTCATGGAAATAAAAGGTTAGAAAATGCTCAGATAAATCAAATCAAAAATTAAAAAGAAGATATTGGGACTTGGTGAGAATAATGTTTGGGTACTTCAAGACCTAGCTAAAGCAATTTAAATCAGTAGCTATTCTCTTTCTTCACCTTTGTGGATAGTAATCGAGTTTCCATAAAAATGGAAAATACCAAACAATAATGACCCCCTTCTAAAATGGGAAAAGGAAGAATGAAGGAATTGTGGACCAGTCAGCCTAACCTCAGTTTCAGGAAGATACTGAAACAAATAATCAAACAGTTGTAAATGCTTGATAAAAAAATCAAGCCAATGTGGATTTCTGAAGAACAAACAGCATTAAAGTTACCTGTTTCCTTTTGTGGTAGCTTATGGCATGTCTTGTGGAGAGGGAAAACCCATGGAGGGTAGGTTACTTGACTTTGGGCAGGTAAAGGTAGGTAAGGGCTTTAATATGTTATGAAAATACTCTTAAGATGCTGAAAGAAATTTGCTTTGGAAAAAAGTACATGAAGCAAGATTAGGACTTGTGTTTTTACTGCATTTTAATTAATAAACAATAGTAGCTTTTTGTTAAATAGAAGAGAACTCTTGAATGGGATTCTTCCATGATATGTGCTGGATATGGTACTTGTGCAATGTTTTCATAAGAATTTGGATTAGGAAATACGAATATCCTTACTAAATTTGTAGATAAAACCATCTGCTGAGGGGCTGTAGGCATATAGCCTAGGATTACAGTTCAGGTAATTTTGGCAAGTTAAAGAAAGGATCTGAAAAACAGGGTAACTTTCAGTACAGACATACACAGATTTAGTTAGGAATAATCAAATGCACAGGGAGCAGAGGAGGAGTGCTTACTTCAACAGCAGGAGGAAGGTCTGGAGGCTGAGTATGTCACCAGTGTCATGCTGTGTGAGAGGAAAAAGCAAATGTTCTCTATAAACAAAATTGTTTCTATAAGATGGGGTGATACTTCTGTACCAGTAGACACTGGTAAGACTTCATTTGGAGTACTGTCCCTAGTTTTGGGTATCGCATTTCAGGAAGAGTGTAGATCAGTTGATGATGACTAGAAAGCAGCAAGAAATACCAAAGGTTTAAAAACTCTGAGGAGTAGTTGCAGGAATTAGTATGTAGATTATAGGTGGTATTCATCATTTGTTTTAAAATGGTTGTGCTTTTGAGCCCTCTTATCATTTAAGGCAGTTGTTTAACTCACGATGACTGCTGGGGATCTTTCAGTAGAGTTTGAACCATCTGGATCTCACTTACGACAGCTTTCATTTACAAATATTTCCTGGATTTTTTTAAGAGAGCGAGCACAAGAGTGAGAACTTCAAGGACTCTGTGACTTGCAGCTGCAGTTTAGAATTTGGCTGGGAAAATCTGCAAGGCCTGGGAAATAAGTATCATTGCCCTCCTGTTCTCCGTGGGGTTGAATTGTAGATTTGAACGTTACCACCGGTGGTGGTAACTTTCTTCCACGCAGCAGCATCCTATTCCTGTTCCTGCTCCCTCAGCATGACCCTGGCATTTGTCTGTCTGCTGGTTCAGTTGCTTGTAGCGTACTCGCTCTGGAGAAACTCGCCGCAGTGACAGCTTTCTTTCCAGTACAGCCTTTTTGATCTGGGTGGAGATGCAACACCGTGGGATAGTTTTTTCCTCTGCTCATGTTTACTAACAGACTCTGACTCTTACAGTCTTCACTAATAAACTGAGTTTTGCATGCCACTGAGAACTTACATGAGTCGGGGCTTTAATACAGTAAAAGCAAAACAAAAGACAAATTCAGTGCTGGTATTGCAATAATTCTGTTTTANGTACTCGCTCTGGAGAAACTCGCCGCAGTGACAGCTTTCTTTCCAGTACAGCCTTTTTGATCTGGGTGGAGATGCAACACCGTGGGATAGTTTTTTCCTCTGCTCATGTTTACTAACAGACTCTGACTCTTACAGTCTTCACTAATAAACTGAGTTTTGCATGCCACTGAGAACTTATATGAGTCGGGGCTTTAATACAGTAAAAGCAAAACAAAAGACAAATTCAGTGCTGGTATTGCAATAATTCTGTTTTAAAAAAAAAAACAAACAAAGTTTCCTGGTATCTGTCAATTACACACATACAACCTCAACATTCACAGACTTAAGAGTACTTCAGAAGATTCTGTTTACATTTATCATGAGTCTGATTTGTCTTTCTGTCACTGTTTCCAATGTCCTTCCTGGTGTGTCCCAACTAATCTAATTTCCTAATTGATCTGAAAGTTAAGTGCATGGGGAAAATCTGTTACATCCACAAAGGTCATGCCAACCACAGAGAATTGGATTTTTACTAAATTGCAAAAGCTTTTAAATCAGTCTTACAGCGAGTACCTCGTTTTAGCCTTATCCGTGGAGGGATGATGTGTCCATGTAATGCTGAAAACCTCACGTAGGAGAACTAGGTCTGTCTCTGACTGTCATGTCTTGTTTTTTGACAGAGAAAAGGAGCAACTGAATGCACTACTGCAGGTGGCCCAGGTAAGTTTAACAGTTACTCTTTTCACATGTTTTCTTGTGAGTATCTGTGAAGAGTCCTTCATTGCCTCCACTTTGCCCGGATACTGATACTGTTATTGTGGCAACACTAGAAAATGGGCTTTGTTCACTCAAAACCTGCAGGCGTTTGGCTTTGGCAGAGGTGCAAGGTAGGGCTTTTTTCAAAGCTCTTGTATGAGCTTGCATAGGTTCTGTTTGAAAATTTCCATATTGAACATGCAGCATCCTTTTTTTATCTCTACTGCTTGAGCCTGTTAGATAACCTTGTGATGTGCTACACTGTGACACAGTCTGTTTTGCTGGATTGTTGCCTGTAACAGCCAAAATAAGAGTGCAGCCAACTGCTGCCATGGCTAAAATAAACCCCTTGTAATTGATCTAATTGTTGGTACTTGACATACCGAAGAGCAGACCACCTACCCTGAGGTGTCTGAAAATAGCTGTGTATGTCATTGGTTTTCTTCCCATACCACTTGTTCCCCAGTTTCAGACCATCTTTGTTCAGGAGAGATGGCAGATCAGAGCATAGAAATGCATTCATCCACAAGTAAGAGTCAAGTAGAGAACAAGCAACAAGGTAACTAAAGAAAACAAGGATTAAGGCTTAAACAGGCCAGTATATTGACTGCATTGTCATAAGTCCTATCAGGAAGTACATGAAATCCTATTGGAATTTATTTTTGCTTTTTCTCATGTGTGTATCTTTTCTCTCATGTATGTTTTCAGCATCCTCTGGGGAGGAGAGGGTGGCTTTATTTTACAGTTAAACATCAGTGAAAGTTACCAGTATCTTCCATCATCCAATTATCACATATCTGCTAGAAATTTCCTGTTACTTCAGTGTGGAGAACAGAGTAAGACAGAGTCTTCAGCAGTCAGCTGTCAGCCGTCTAGTGATGCTAAAGAATGCCAGGAAATTTTGGGTGGAGTTTTGTTGGGCTGTGGTTGGAGTGGACACAGTCCTGCTTCATGCACATATCCCTTCCAGCCCAAGATTCTGATGGTCAGATCCTCATTTCAAGAAACAATGAAATTTCCAGGGCTCTTAATAAATTTCTGGGAAATCTTCAGCTCTTAAGCAGTCTGTGCATATATGTATTCATATATAGTTGCTTTCTCCTATATGTGTGTGAGTTCAAAAAGAGAGAACGGACTTTCAGGCTGCTTTTATCCAAATTGCAGTGTACAGTGACCAACAGATAAAGAGGCTCTTGTAAAAATTCACTGAACCCAGTGAGCTTCTTTGTATGATTCATAAAGGGGGTAGATTGCTGGGAAAAAGGACATACCTGAAGATCCAGTAGTTGTACCTTTAGCTTTTACCCATGAATGATTGCAGGATGCTTGGAGTCATCTTTCTGCAGATGGTAAGTCCAAGGCAAGCACAGGAGACAGGAAGAATGAAAGGTCCAGGCAAGGAACACATACAGGTTGAAGAAAGTGCTTTAACACTGTTATAAATTCTTTCAGGTGGAAACAGTAAACACTGAGGAGGTGGATATTCCCCTGCAAGAAGAAGAGAGACGTCAGATGGAGGAGATCTTAAGACTGGAGAAGGAGATTGAAAAGTTGCAGCAACAGAAAGAGGATCACATGTCTGTCATCTCTGAAGACACCAGGAATGAAATCAATCGGCAGCGAGAAGAAGAGATACAGAGGCTGGAAAAAGAGGCATCAAGGGTTGCCCAGGAATTCTTGGAGCTGCTGGATTTTGGCAATCTGGATGAAAGTGTGCAGAACTTAGAGCGCTCACTTTCTAGTGAGGGGACACTCAACATTGACTGCAGCCTGGTGGCACCACTGGCTGAAGAAGAAGTCGATGAGGGTTTTCATGCCGATGATGATGGACGGCCAACTTCCAGTTTGGTGGTCTCGAATCAGCATGGCACCAGAAACAGCGGTAACTACTCAAAGGAAGTTGCAAACACAAGCCTTTTGCATCTCCAGAGGAAAGTGGGAGAGGCTGTCCCTGCTCCAGGGCTGCCTGTGGAAAGAACCACTAGCCCCAAGGAGCAGAGAGCCCTATCTGACCCAGCAGAAAGCGTTTACAGCGCTGTCTCCGATACGCAGAGGAGTAACAGTGGAGAGGCAGGAGAGCCCATTTACACTTCCCCCCCAGATGTGGAGTCCGACTACGACCATGAGGAGTTTGATGGCTATGGAGATGCGGGTAACGCCTCAGCTGAGCCTCTGAATGGTGAGGAGGGTCTGAGACACTCCCATGGTACCAGCCTGGACTCCAACCGTGGCAGCCTGGACTCGGTGAGAATCCCTCCCTTCACCTTTCTGGATATTAGTGTGACTTTGTTGATGTTTGTAACGTCTTTGCCTTCTTACTGTATGCCTGCTCACTCTGGGTATAGTTACTAATATATAGCTCTCTCTAATATCAATAATCAGCTTGAAAAAAAGGGAAGAATCATACAGAGGCTGAAGGCCAGAGGGCTTGTGATTGTCTGGTGTCTGCTGGCACACAAGCTAGTACATGTGTACCTATTTTAGATTGTTTCCATCACCATATGTTAATATAACACCCTTTAGGAGGAAGGAAAGCAGACAACTGGTATTTTGTAGGTATATATTCTGCCTTAAAGAGAGTGGGCCTAAGGTCCCAGTGTGCAGTGATAAGAAGAAATGGAAAAGGCTGGGGTTTGATTTGTCTCCATCACTAAAACGTCTCATGTTCTAGTTCTGTTGAGAGTTGAGGGTTTATTTTCAGCTGCTGTGTACAAGTTAAGCTATTCTAAAGCTGGAAGAAATTACTGTGCTGATTGGGCTGGGTCCCAGTGCACACAACCAAGATCACTGAACCATTTTTATTCCTGCTGCAGGGACAATGACAGGGTGGTAAAGCTGGGCTATTGGCCTTGCACTTGAAGCATCTCAGCTTAGATCCCACACTGGCTCTGGACTTCCTGAGTGCCCTCAGGCCTGAGTGCCCTCAAGCTGCTTAATAATGCAATGATAAATCCCCTTACAGAAGAGGATGTCAAAGCCCACGTAAGATTGTGAGGAGTTCAGCTGTGAAGCCAGTAACAGCCACAAAAATACTTCCAGTGAATGACATCCTGAGAAGAGACCTTGAAATACAAAATATCTTTTAGATAACTATTGAATTTTTATTTTGTTTTTAGGAATTCAATTTACTTCCTTCAGTATGCTTTTCCAATGACAGATTGTGACTTTTCTTAAAAAGTTGCATTTTCTTGTTAGTATTTCCCTAATGTCAGCTGCTAGCCATCAGAATTTTTTATTATTTGATCTGCTTGAGTAATGGTACCTTCTCTGTGGGCAGAAAATCACTGTCAGGTAATCTTCAAATCATGAATCATTCTGTCACAGCTTGGGCTGGTTTCTACCAGTCTTCTTAAAATGCAGATAGCAGTGGAGGGTTTTATTGGGCTCATCAGTGAGTAAGACTAATGAAAAAGCCAGTTGATACTTTGTCATAGTGTGAGCCATAGGAAGAGATCACCACAGCTGAGATAAGATCCCATCAGTAGCTGCTGTTCCAAGACTACCTGGTGTTTGGAACTTAATGCTAAGGGAGAGAATGAATGAGTGGACCAGGGACGAGACAAAAGAGAAGCACAAAGGGGTCACAGAAAGAAGAGAGAACAGAAAATGAAAAGAAGCAGTATGCATTTGAGGAAGGAAAAGGTCTAAGGAACTGGTTTCATTAGTATTAATGTAATAAAGCAGATCAAAGGAAATTGTGTTTAAGATAAAGGAGATTATTTGGTGTATGAAGTACTTTCTTATGGTTGAGGGCCTTTATCTAGTTGGAGAACAGAGATGAGTAAATTCAGTACTCTTATTTCAGTAATTCAGATTGATGTTTTTAGGGTTCAGTTACCGTGGACTGTGCTTTTTTTCCTAATCAACCCAAAGGAAGTATTTTCCTTGCTCGGGTTAAATCACTGTTATGTCTGGTCTGGCACTGTGGCCTTCCTGCCAGAAAAATCAGAAACTTCTCCAAAATGAAAAATTCTCTCTTAATCCCATCAAATTAAATTTTGCAAGGTGGGCTCTGCCTTGAATCAGGAAGTTTTGGTACTACAGGGAAGTGGAGCTTTCTAGCCATGTGCACTGCTCTCCTTTCAGGTATGAAAATTTCGTGCTCTTGCTTTAGGCATTAATGGATAAGCTGTCAAGCCTCTACTTCTGCCGCAGTGCTTTTTTAGCAAAGGGCTTATGTATAGTTTTGCACCTTCTGATCATGTGACCTCTCTAACCCTGTTAATTGCTCCAGTCCTCCTGTGAGCAGGAGAACCCAAGTAGCCTGTATCTCTTTTTTTTTCTTTAGTTTCTGGAAAGCGAAGAAGAAGTGGATGTTTACATAGATACAGATGAAGAGTTTTGTAATGGACGAGTCACTATCTTCAATGGCTCAGGGCCGCCCTATTTTCACAGTTATCTCTACATGAAAGGTAAGTGGATTTTGCCAAAACCATGGATGGATGGGATCCAGGAAACCTGCTTTCCTCTTCTGTTTGTCCAGAATCATCATCCTTATTTGCTTTTAGTTCTCAGTTTATTCTCCTTTCTTCTTCTTCTTATTTAAAACAACAGAGAAAGAGATAGGAGCTGGGTGTCAGGGGTGTGTTTGCCACTGAGACTTAATTGTGCCTACTTGGTATGGACTTAAATGATTCATTCTCAGCTACGAAACTGAAGTCAGAACAAAAACACTTGAGTAGTGCATGTATTTCTATATTTTGCTTTTGTTTCACTAATTTTGTTCTGTTTCTTCTATGTCTGAAATTAAGCACAACTGTGTCTCCTTCAGTTCCTTTGTTTCATGTGGGAACTGAAGTGGCAACTAACTGTTCCTGCCCGGGAGCAGGATCAGAATGGAAGCATGGCCCCTGTTGCACGTCTGCTGAAATTTTGCTCCCTCGCTTTGCAGGAGGTCTCATGAACCCGTGGCGGCGGCGCTGGTGTGTCCTGAAGAACGAGGCCTTCATGTGGTTCCGCACCAAGCAGGAGGCCCTGAAGTCAGGCTGGCTCTACAAAAAAGGCGGAGGAATGTCAACGCTTTCACGCCGCAACTGGAAGCGCCGCTGGTTTGTGCTTCGAGAATCCAAGCTGATGTACTTCGAGAATGATAGTGAGGAAAAGCTGAAGGGGACTATTGATATCAGAAGGGCAAAGTGAGTGCAAAAATAAATCCCTCTGATCCCTAGTATTCGCTCTCTAAATCAGTAATGAAGGGTCCAGTGCTGCTGTTCATTGGCCTGTGTATCTCCCGTGGTGCTTGGAGAACCAGAAACAAAGGAAGGAAAAGACAATTACAGCATCTAGTTTTACTCTGGAGGGAGTCTGCAGTTATTTGGTAGCTCTTTTCCCAGTCTTGCATTTCGTAATCCAGCAGAAGCTCTTTCCAAGCCATGGATGGAGCCAGACCAGGAGGGGCTAATTAAGTACGTACCCCATGCATTCTCTCCTCCATCTGTTTTCTGGCTTCTCCAGGCATTTCACAGAGGTATTATGAAGCTCACAGCGGGATTTGAATTTGGCAGCATGTACTGTGCCTTTTCCTGAGTCCTGAATGCTCTTTCTGCTGCCATAGTCAATTCCTCAGCTCCTGCTGTAAGAAGGGACAGACTGGTCACCTATTAGCATTATGTGGACCTGTAAAGTGCCAAAAAGAATGGCACAAATTACCTGCCTTTGTAAACAGATCTCTGTATCAACCTCCCTGTTAGCTCTTCTTCCATTTAGTTTGCTGGTGTCTTGAAAGTCCATGTAATGCCTTAAGCTTTGGTTTTTAACTGTACAAATCTTTTTAAACATCTTGATGTATATTGGCTGAATTTTGTATTTCTGTCAGAGTTACAAGCCATCTGAACAAGTGATTTCCCTTTTGTGTGGTGAAGGGTATGATGTGAAAGAATCAACCAGATGGAATTCAGGCCTGTGGAAGGTTTTTAGCTTTGGCTCTTGTGCTTTCTTGTGTTCTAGAGAGATTGTGGATATTCATGAAAAGGAGAATGCCTTGGACATTGTGACAGAAGACCGAATTTACCACATTGTTGCAGAGTCACCAGAAGATGCCAGGTACAACAGGGAGTTCTGTTAGGTTTGTTCGTTCAGTGCATGTCTGACCCAGGTACTCGTGGGAGAGTTTGAGAAACATAATCAATTTCCTTTTGCTGGACAAAGGGGGGGATTTGTTCCAGAGTGCCATTTCATGCGTTTTGGGACATACCACACCTACTTTAGGGACTTGATATTGCAGCTACCAAGGTTGTGGTTCAGCCTGCCAGTCACAGGACTGCCAGCCTCTCGTGGCTGTGAGCATGCTGAATTCAAGGGTTACTTCAGCAGACACACAAACCTTAATATAAACTGGAACATCTAATAGCTGATTTATTTATTTAATGGAATCTTGAATCAAACAAAAAGTCTATTCATGTTGTCTGTAAATGATTGCGAGAGCAGCTGGGTTTTGTCCAGGAGACAGAAAAAAGGCTGCAGCTTATCAGAGTCTGTAGTGTCATCTGATAAAATCTTCCCAGTGCAAAGCAAACAAGTGACTCATGTCCTTCCTTCTTGGCATCCTGGCCAGACAGTGGGAATCGGTTGTTTAAGGGCAGGTTCGACAACCTGTCCTGGCTATGCAAAGCCACGTTGAGAGGTTACTGTCCCCAGCCACTCATGTTTTCCGTCTTTTACCACTTTTACCAAGGTTTCTGCTCTCTCAGCCCTGGCAGTGTAACTGTTTCTCTGATCTACTGACTCTGTGAAGTTATTTAGGGAATATTATTATTTTGTTTGGTGTACGGAGAGAAAGGGGGAAGAATTACAACTTAACAGAAATAGACAAGATGTTTCTTGTCCACGTGGTCAAGAAACAGGCAAATTAAGGGGAGGAGTAGTGGAAGGAACAATAACTTCTTAACCCAGAACTTCCACAACTGCAGTAGGCATGCCCTAAGATAACACTGCAGAATTGTTAGGACAAGTGTAAACCAAATGTGGCCTCTGTTTATGCCCTATCAGTCTCTGTTCTGAGGGAGAAGAAAGCACCAACACTCCTAGTAGCAAAGGGCAGATTAGAAGATGTCATAGAGTATCCAGTTTGAGAATCCTCCACGAAGTATAGATGTTTGCTGATCTCGCTGGAAGCTGCAGATAAGAATCTGCTTTTTCTGCAACAGCGATTAGCCTCCAGATACGTCTGTAAGAGAAGCCAAGCCCTTTCACAGACAAAAAACTTGACTCCAGATTCACTTATAAACAAACCCATGATTAATTGCCAGCCAAATGACTTTCAAGTTTATTAGCAGATCAGAGGGACACTAATCAAGAAGGCTCCCAGGCGTCTCTAAGACTCTAGTCCAGGAAGATTCCCAACTAATCCTGTTTTTACGAGTGCTGTATGCTCTTCTCAGTCTGCTGGCATGGGCTCCCTGTAAAGCCACTGCCTACTTAGAGTTCCTTGAATAACAAGTAGAAAACTGGATTTTGCAGGAGCAGCTGTCAGTGGGTTGAAGAACGTGCAGAGAATTTCAATGGATAAATAAGGAGGAAAGAAGACATTAGAATCTGGTATGATCAGCCTAAGAGATATTTTGTGACACAGTACTCAGGAAATTGTGAATGAAGAAATTTTCCCAGTGGCATCTTTCCAGGTTCCTTGATCGTGTTCTCGAGCCAGTTTCACTACTGAAAGTTTAATTCTGATTCTGTTTTGATTGGCAGCGGTTGGTTTAATGTCCTGAGCCGAGTACACAGCGCTACAGCACAGCAGCTGAGGGAAATGCAGGATGAACAGGCCAATCCAAAGAATGCTGTGGTGAGTTACTGTGCAACCAGCCTGTGGGCATGCTTGGAGCCCTGTGTGTTTAACTATTTGTGCATGTTTTTCCAGCACATGCAGTGCTGTACTTCATGAGCAGTATTAAAAAGCTGGACAGTAATTAGAGAGAAATAGCAAAGCTGATAGCAAAGAGGGTGAGCAGTGGGGAACATGGTGCTTGTAGTGGGTTGCTCAGCTTGATCACAGATAGCTCTTTTTGGTTGGAAGAGAAGAGGGAGGCTGCCTCATGCAGATAAAGTGTCTTTGGATGGGACTAGTCTGGGTCACAGTTATTCCAGACAGAAGATAGCAGTTGGGAAGAACGGTGTATTTATGTATTTTGCCAGTACAGAGATAATAGCTAAGGTTATTTCAGACCTTCATAATACTCTCTGGAAACTTGTTTTTCCTCCAGTCCTGCGGAGCCCTTGCACATCTTATGCTGTTTAGGGAGCAAAGATGACTCACTTGTGCCTTTCTCATATGTTCATTTCTACTCAAGCTGTTGGAATTCAGAGGAATGGTTTCAATTCCAATCCTATTCACAAAGGAGAACGCCTGTAATCTAAAATGCAATCTGTGTCTTCTTCACTCTACAGGGAACCCTGGATGTTGGGCTTATTGACTCTGTCTGTGCCTCAGACAATCCTGATAGGTACGTACAGCAATCTGACCATCTCTTAAATCAGAAACTCCCTACAGTATTTTTGTGGGTAGGTCCAGGTTTCCTTTGGGGTTTGTATTTGTTTAAACTCATAGATATTCTTCTCCAACAAATAAACATAGCTGAAATCTTTAGCTTGTTTCAAGCAATGTCACTTCATAGGCATGAAGTCCATATACGTATTGTCTTCGAGTCAAAGTTTCTCCTTCAGCTCCTGAAAGTGAAAACGGCATAATCTCAATGCTAAAAAATTATAGTATTACCTGTTAACAGCACTGATAAAATATGTCCAGCAAAAGCAACACTTCCATTTTTTCAACAGAGTAATTTTGAGTTAATCTTGTAAATTTAGGGGAAAGAAACAGCATCGTGGAAGAATAATGTATGAATTTAGAAATATGTATTATTCTTGATATCTTTGCCATGCAACAGAGCACAGACCTTTAGTTAGTTAGTTTCAGAGAAGAGATGATGGCACACTTCATATCACTTTATGTTAACATTTAATTATTTCCCACATATTAACGGGTTCAGCCAGGGCAAAGATACTTACCACAGTGCTGAAGTAAAATATTAGCTATTAAGTTACTTACCTCTGTGGTCTGGAGTTTTTTTTGCCTCATACAGGTTGCTAGGACTTTGTCGTTACTAGTTTAGAAAACGCATTTCAGAAGTGAACTAAGATTTCATTGATCAAAACATTTTAGGCAGTTCTCAGCCTGTACTCCTCATAATTAATCTGTGTACCAGTGAAAACTAGGAACAAACAAATAGTAAGCTGAACAGTCAAAATTCGTTTATGTATGTGCTGAGGTATGCTTTTCTGGAATACCAGTGTTTAAAGCAATGTTAAACAAATTCTGAGGAGAACTCTTATTCTCAACCAACATTTTTATGCAGCTTATTTTTATCTTGCATAGGTTTATGCATTTTTCTAACAGAGCTTGATTGCACCTTTTGCTTCATACTTGCATTCTACTTTTCAAATTCTCTGTTTACGGGAAGGTAAAATGACTTTGGGTGTGCTGTGAGTTATTTGCACTGTTATGACTAATTTTAATGCTTTTGTTTTCTGGCAGACCAAATTCTTTTGTGATCATCACAGCCAATCGCGTGATTCACTGCAACAGCGACACTCCTGAGGAGATGCACCACTGGATCTCCCTGCTGCAGAAACCGAAAGGCGAATCCAAGGTCGATGGCCAGGAATTCCTTGTG
This sequence comes from Gymnorhina tibicen, assembly GCA_013399875.1. Classification (NCBI taxonomy): domain Eukaryota; kingdom Metazoa; phylum Chordata; class Aves; order Passeriformes; family Artamidae; genus Gymnorhina; species Gymnorhina tibicen. Next base: position 364,207 of record VXAZ01006554.1, read on the forward strand.
AGAGGTGAAAGGAAATACATGCAGTTACATGTGAAACTCATCTTCTGCTTAGAATCTGACAGGGAGATTTGATTGTTGCGAACTTGATCCAGGGTTTAGCTGCTCCCCAAAAACTGTCATTCTCTGCCTCCCTCCACCTTCCTGCCCGCTGCTTGCCGTGTCACATGTGTGCTAGCCCTGGCTCTTATGTAATTCCCTGCCAGGTGGAAAAAAATAAGTACTTCATATGTTTCATTTTCTGATGTTAGTTTTAGCCTATTTAAACATGTCCAGCAAATGCCATCAGGGAGTAGGAAGGAGTGTGGCTGCTGATGAGGAGCAGCTGGCTTAGATGGACTATAACATGACACTGTGGCTTTTGTTGTCAGCTCGGTTCCTTCTGACACCTGTCATGTAGAGAGGGAGGGAGAGAGATCTTTGTGGGATTGCTGCTGTCGTCGGCTAAACTGACTAACCTGATTATGGTAGACATAGTGAGGTGAGAAAAATTCTCTGAGCTTGAGCAAAAGGTTTAAATTACGTCTTTACTCAGAGCTTAGTTGAAGATGGCAGAGCATAAATAGGGATCACATATATATTGCAAAATATTCCCCCATTTATCTTAAATATTTTTAAATTTCCTCTATACTTTGAGCTCATCACATGGTCTTAAATGTATGAAGACAGTCGTGATGCAGTCTGTGAAAAGCAAGTGCATGAGCAAATTGCCTTGCATCTTCCAGAAATGTCTGTGAAGAAATAAAGGTCTGAGAGTGGTCATGGCAAGGCAGAAGGACAGGAAGAAAAGGGTCACCAGAACGTGGCAAAAGCCTTCAGGCCTGGTTGTAAAAATTTCAAGGAGAATGAATGATACAAAGGAGACTATCAGACAATAGTTTGAGTACCTTGACTTCAAAATACTTAATTGCAAGGCAGCAGTTCCTTTTATCTGGTGTTGTTCATTAGTTAAAAAGGAATGATCCTTTGCAAAGTCAATGTATGCTCTGCTCTTCATAATAAGATGGCTGTGTGACAGCAGTGTAGCTACAAAGGCATATATTCAGGAAGGTCTGTCTCTGTCTTCTCTTTATATGGAGCCTCTTGGTTCAGTCCCACGTTTTTTGAACATTTTGCCTTGTGGGTGGACATTGCTTTTTACACGTCTGAGTAGAAAATTATCTTATTGACAGCTTTAGCAGTGCAGGCTGTAATTTTTTTTGTGTTAAAGTATTGAATTTTCCTAATCTTAATTCTTTTTCTTTGTTTTGTGACAAATCTAAAATGACAGTGAAATTATTTGTCCTGCCCGTGGGAGCAAGAAACGCACGTAATGACATGTTTGCGTTTCTGTAGGCTGGCTTCATAAGGAGGTTCAGAGCAGCAACAAGATGTCCTCTCTGAAGATGAAGAAGCGCTGGTTTGTTCTGACAAACACTGCCCTCGACTACTACAAGTCATCCGAGCGCACGGCTGCCAAGCTCGGGACACTCGTGCTCAACAGCCTCTGCTCCGTAGTGCAGCCCGACGAGAGGGTCTTCAAAGACACAGGTGAGAGGGAGAAAGTGGTAAAGAGCAGGCTCCAGGTGTGCAGTTCCTGAAGAGGGGATGGTGCAGGACTGTAGTGGTGTGTCGTGTTGAGAAGGCAGTTATCTTGGTGTCATCTGAGGCTTTGTGTCTGGCTGCAACCATCTATGCCCATGGAAACTGTAAGAGATTTGCAAAGAGCCAGAGAACTGCGTGCAAGTGACTGCAAGTGCCTCACACCTGACGGAGATACGCAGTGCTGGTGTTTCTCGCTGAGTGGAGTCGCTGCTTACTTACCTCACTGTTCCCCAAGCAGGGTAACAGGTGTGAGCTCCTGTAGTTGACACTAATTATTGGTACATCTCCAGAACTGTCACCTTGTAGCATGACCTTCATTTGTCTCTAGGGTCAGCGTTAACCTCTTGAATAGCAGCCATCCCATACGCTGTGAGGCTTTATAGCATCACTCAGCTTGGTAGAAACAAAAGATGGCAAAGGCCTGTTGTTTGCTTTCTGTGCAACATGACACGATTCTGGGAAGGTGGGATCCAGCATGATCCTCCATTGCCTGCCTTAGGAGTTTGGAAGGGAACCCAGGTTATGGAGTAAAGGGTGAATCCCCCTTAAAAGATTGTGAACTTTAGAAAAAGACTTGAAATACTGGACATTTGAGTACTGGAGTTGCTTGGGATACCTTTTAAAGGGGCTAGAAGCTGGAAGTATTTAGTGAAGTGAGATGAGGAAATTTATTCTGCTCATTCACAAGAAATTGTCCACATTTTTGGTATCAACAGATGTCTAGGGCTGCCTTTAGCAGATAGAATTGCCATCACCTTGACGTGTTCTCTCAGGTTGTCAAACACATATTTTTTTTAAAGTTCTGAGAGCTGATTTGGCAGTCTGACTGGGTGCTGTGTGTAGAGTGGTCATTTTCCAAGTGATTAACAGGACAGTGTAGCCCAAATGCTGTCTGTGAAAGGGAGCTGCCTGGTTGGCAGGCAGGTAGTCAGCTTACACTGCAAGAGACTCGCATCTTGGAAAGCTGTCTTTGTACCAAAATCTGGATTGGGACTTTCCTACTGATAAATATGTTTTGGGAATGGGGATGTTAATGTCTACCTAGTGGATTTTAACCAGACACACCATATGTTGTTGTCGAAGCAGCAAGGGTTTTCATCAGCCACAAGCTACAGACAAAAAGAGAATCAGTGAACTCTTAATAATCAAGTCCAACCATTAGCCTGACATTGTCAAGTCCACCACTAAGCTGTGCCCCTAAGTGCCACATTTACACATTTTTTAAATGCCTCCAGGGATGATGACTCAAGCACTTTCCTGGACAGTCTGTTGACAGCCCTTTCCTCTTGTCCTGTTGCTTGTTACGTGGGAGAAGGGACAGGCCCCCACCTTGCTACAGCCTCCTTTCACGTAGTTGTAGATAGTAATAAGGTCCCCCCTGAGCCTATTTTCTGCAAGCTGAACACCCCCAGCTCCCTCAGCTGCTCCTCAAAGGACTTGTGCTCCAGACCCTTCCCCAGCTCCATTGCTCCCGTTTGACACCCAAGATGAACTGCTCCATAACCTTCCCCGGTACTGAGGCCGGACTGATGGACCTGTAGTTCCCCAGATTCTCCTTCTGGCCCTTCTTGTAGGTGGATGTCACATTTGCTAACCTCTAGTCAACTATGTAATGTGGAAGCCAGTTTCACCTTCTAGCTTTGTTTCCACCTTTGTTTCTCCGCAGGCTACTGGAACATCATAGTCCATGGGCGAAAGCACTCGTACAGGCTGTACACGAAGCTGCTGAATGAAGCCATGCGCTGGGCCTCTGCCATTCAGGGTGTCATCGACAGCAAAGTTCCCATAGAAACACCTACACAGCAACTCATTCGTGACATCAGGGTAGGTGGCATCCTGCTAATTCCCACATGAGTTGGGAGCAGCCAGACCACCACTGGCCTAATACAGTCATTGCTCAGAATGTGGCAAAAAATGGGGTCGCTGTCTTAAGGGGAAAATGAAAAAGAGTAAAAAAACAAACTTACACAACTGTGCAACAAAAAAAATCAAATATTACATGAATTTTGTTAACTGATCTGCATAAGTCCAGACTATGACTCTGTGCAATTAAAAATTGCATGCAGAATTACATCATCAAGTATTTGCAAATCTCTGCTCCATCCTTTCCACTCCTAAGCATCGTCCAGACACAAATACAAAAAAATGCATTCCTACCACCGTCTGACTTTGAGGTACCCTGAAGTTCTCTTCATACCTTAGGCTCATGTGGTTAAATATCAGAGTCAAGGGTGGAAAGACAATATCCTTCAAACTAGCAGAAATTGTACCACAGGAGTAATTTTTGAGAAGAAACTTGCCAGAAACTTTGGCAAATAAACCTAGACTCATTTAAGAAGACACACCAAAGCGTATTTCAGAAGAAATGTGTTTGTGATGACCTCTAAACTAGATGCAATTAGCTAGTTCGTATTTAGGAAGAAAGAGCTGGGAGTGATTGTAGAGAATCTTGGAAAACTTCAGCTCAGGGTTCAAGGATAAATGGAACATTATGTATTGTTAGGGAAGGAGTATAGGACAAAATGCAGAAGAATGTGATCCAGTGTGTATGATAGTGACAGGCCCAGATTTTGAACACCATGGAGCATTTTGGTTGTTCATTCTGTAAACACACATAGTACAACCTGACAAGTTGAGAACAGGCTCATTATTACATACTGAAAATGCTTGATCTGTGGTCAGACAGTCCATTAACCCTGTCCTGTTAAAAGCGTGAAGGATATAGGAGAGAGGGATCATGCCATATGTATTATGCAAGCCACGCTTGAGGGCAAGGTTCTGTGCTTGGTGACCTGTGGGACGATGTAGCATGGCTATTCTTGTGTTTAATTTTCAGAAGAAACATACAGGGTAATTTTTAGATATGGATTATGCTTTGATCGCTTAGTACCCCTAGGCACCTCCAGAAATTTAGACAAATTTAGGTTCAAAGCTTGAACCTAAATGTATAAGGGCATCCTGCAAAGCCTAATTGAGTATAATTATTTTTTCTTTCTTTTCCAGGAAAACAGCACAAACTTTGAGGTAGTGGAACAGACGTATAGGAGGAACCCAATCTTGCGATACACCCAGCACCCCTTGCATTCCCCATTGCTCCCACTACCGTATGGAGATGTTAGTGTCAACTGTAAGTATTTCACCCAGGTAACAGAATCCACTCACATTTGGAGGGTCAGTGAGGAGCCTGAGCACCACAAAATGGGCCTGTAAGCTCTCTGTGTGCAGGTGAAGTCTGTTTGGGGCACTGTAGCCCACAGGGTTCAGGGAGGGAGCAGTTCCTTTCTCTCTCCCTTTCTTCTCTGGAGTGTGTTCCATGTCCACTGCCTCTTATCGTGGGAACACCGAATCTTAAAGTAAATGGGGGCAGATAGTTTATCATCCATCCAGGGGACATACAGCCTGTCATCCTTTAGCCACAACTGGGTTGCGAGTGGCTCCAGTGGAAGTACTACAACAGGATTACATCTTGCAGCTGGCAGTGGGGTAGTATTTCTACAGAGCCTGCTGTAAAACCTGACTAAATGAATCCTTTTTTTCAAATGCGTCAGAAACATGAAAAGAGCTAGAGTGATGGGCCACCAGAAAGCCAGAGTGATTTGCTGATGATTACAGACTGCTTGACATGGAAGCTGAAAGCTGGTGAAGAACTGTATAAGAATGTCTCATGTGGAGTGACTGAGCGACAGTCTTTTAAGAAATTCTTTTTCTTTCTTTCTTAAGAAATTCTATTTCTTAAGAAAATCTTTTAAGAAATTAATTTCGATCAAAGCAATGTACATAGGAAAAAGTCTGCCACATAGGTAGTGATCTAGCTGTGCTTAGGAAAGTGAACATCAATTTACATAGCTTTATGAAAATGTCAACTCTAGTGGTGAGTACAGAAACAAAACAGCTAATATAAGGCTAATACAAAGTTTTGAAAGCTTAGAAAAGGAAAATAAAGTTTTTGTGCAGCTGTATTGATATATCATGCACCTGCATCTTGAGTACAGGATACAGTTTTGCCTTCTACATCTCATCAAAGATATAGGAGATGTAAAAACCTACCCAAAGATGATCAAAGGCACAGAAGAACTTGCCTACAATTAACTGACTTAATAGAGAGAAGGATTCTTCAGCCTCAAAATGAAGTTTTTAGGGCCAGAATATTGGCAAGGAGAAAGTGAAAGGGTATTAGCTTCTTGCTGTCTGTCACAAGGATCCAATTATATGGCCGATGAGAAGCACAGAAAAAACAAATTCTGAAATACAGAAAAATTACAGAGCAAGCACTTACACTGTGGAGCTTACTGTATAGAGCTGTGTCTTTGCATTGTACAGTTAATACATACTGGGGAAGCAATGGCTGTACAGGAGATTCAGAAGGACCTAAAGCCCCAGAGGTGTGCAAAGGAGAATGCCAGCCTGCATCTGAATGGTATCACATGTGTCTGAGCAGTTCAAAAAGCAGACATTTAGGTGCTCAAAAAACTCAAGTTTTGGTCTAAGCATTTTAAATCCAAACAATAGATTTAAGTTGCATTTGTGGTACAGCAAGTTGCCTAAGTCCTGTGTTGGCCCAGGGGTCAAAGCTAATACAGGCACAACACAGAATTTTGGAATTACGCAAGTCAGGCTTCAGTGGCTGCATTCAGGTACCTCAGTTGCAGATACTGAAGCCTGAACTAGATTTCAGTGCTTATTTTCCTTAGAAACATGACTCTGCTTTTCTGCACAGTATATCCAGAAATGGATTGGCAGTGGTGCCCAATCAGATGTTAGCAAATACTAATTAAAACTGCATTTGAACATTTAGAGAGGAAGCATTAATGAACTTCAAGTATAAATTTAAGTTCAGGATATGAGCTAATGCTCAGGTTGCTGTTCTTCTGTGACAGATTAGTACAGTTGATTGTAGTGCTGCTGGGCCAGTAGAAAATGAGGGAGATGCTCATCTCTTGTCACATTTGTGATTGTTCCCCAGTGCAACAAGAGAAGGGTTACAGCAGCTTACAGGATGAAGCAGTGAAGATCTTTAACTCCCTTCAGGAAATCGAGACAGTGTCTGATCCCATACCCATTATCCAAGGCATCCTGCAGACCTGCCACGATTTAAAGCCCCTTCGTGATGAGGTGTACTGTCAGCTCATCAAGCAAACCAACCACATGCCACATCCCAACAGTACTGGGAACCTGCACCACTGGCAGCTCATGACCTGTATGAGCTGCACTTTCCTGCCCAGCAGAGGGATCCTGCGCTACCTCAAGTTCCATCTCCGAAGGTAAATGTCCCTTTTGTTTGCAGCCTGTTTCCTTTTACTCTGCTGATCTTCTGCTGCCTGTTGTAGTTACCTGTCTCACCCTCTTGCTGTGCAAACATCTTCCTGTGGTGTTCCAGCCTCCTGCCTTTGCACAGTTCTTGCCAGCAGCTGTTCTGTGTATTCAGACTCCCCCCCTTGCCACCCATCTGTTGTGTCAAAAGGATGTGGAATGTAAGTTACCCAAACAGAATACCATGGGACTGTGTTCCAGTGGGTTTACAGCTGATGACCTGCTGCTTACTAATGCACATATAAACATTATCAACCTGCAGGAAAGGTGAGGACTGTACTTCCATACTCATAGAAATATGTACTACCTTGCAGCGGGCACAGGCAAAAAGCATACTATGGAGTAGGAGAGATACTGTAAACCCAGTTTATGATTTTTCAGGATTTATTTAACTAAGCACATAATGCTTGCAGTTTTTATTTTTAATCTGTTTTAACCTCCCATTTTCATGAACTAAATCAGTTACATTTCTTCCCAAGTCATCTTCAGCATCTAATACAGCTTTACAAAGCAGTCTGCACTGGGACTGAGCTGCAGCTGTGTAGCCTCGCTCCATTCTTAATGATGAAAAAGAAATCTGTTTGATTTCTTCCAAGCTAGGAAAGAGTGAGATGAGATTTGTGTCAATACACCAAATACCTACATCCAGGGCCTGGGTCTAAGAGATGCTGAAGAATGTAGTCATTTGTAGTCTGTATTGTCTGTATTGTAGTCTGCATTTGTAGATGCTGTAGTCATGTAGTCATTTCATTGTTTTATCACTGGAGTTGCAGATAATGTTATACTCAAACCTGCTGGCCTTGGAGGGAAGAGTACCATGTACAGGCATCTGCTTTCTATCTTCTTAATTTTCAAACATACTGTAAAACTGGCTCAAACACAGCCAGTAAATAAAAAAAACGCCAAAAACATTAAGAATAAACGAAAAAGGTTTACATTTGATTTCATAGTTTTTACTCTCAGTTTTGTAAATTGAGATAGTCAATCCTGCTATCTTCAGCTGTCACTAAACTCCTGAAAATTTGAACTGCTTATTTCATGCATTGCTGAGAAATGCCACTGAAGTTACTTTGAAATTACTAGTAAAAGCAGATTGTATGGTTTGGGAAATAAGCTTGGTTTTTGGGTGGTTGCACTTGACATCAGCCTCTCTACCAAACTCTTTACTTGCAGTAGTCTAATTTTTAGGGTAATGTGTTGTTTACTGTGTAATGTGTTTCTTTTGCTTCTCTTTACAATTAGGGTAAAAGACCTCTTTCCAGACTCAGAAATAGACAGGTATGCCCAGTTCATATGTGATTCCTTGAAGAGAACAAAGACGAGGGAGTTTGTGCCCTCCCAGGAGGAAATACAGGCTCTTCTCACCCGTGAGGAAATGACCACGACAGTGTATTGCCATGGTGGTGGCTCCTGCAAAATAACCATCAACTCCCACACCAGCGCCGGGGAGGTAATGCATGAGTAGCATTAAACAGATGTGAGCACATCTGTGTCTGGAGAGTGGATGTTTTGAAGGGACACCCTTTTCCCCTTCATTTCCAATTTCTCTTTTTTTTTTTTGTTAAATTACAGCTTCTTTGCTATATATTTGGGGAAAGTTCAGTTTATTCTACAAGGCCAGTGCCCAGGTTGTAGGGTATCACCTGACAACTGTACTGCAAAATCTAAACACTTCTGGTGTTCTGCCCTTTGTCTGAAGACTTGCTAAACAGAGTTTTCTGGACAAGGAGAGATTTCAGTTCATAATTGAATCCTTCTGAGAGGGATAACTTAATCATTAGCAGGTCAGAAGCAGGATTCCAGGTTGCAGTAGTCATGTCTGTGAAAACATTAGTGCTAAACAGAAGAAAAAGTGGAATTGTTACTAGAGGAACTGAGAATGTCATCAGAATGACATCTGAATCCAGTATGTGCCTATATCTTGTGCAGAATTCTAATTCCCCCATCCTTGGAAGGGTAGTGAAGGTTGAAAAGATTCAGAGAAGAAAAGTGAGGACGATCAAATATAAGTAATGATGTCATTGCAGGGAATGATCTTTTAGGGTTAGAATTCTTTAGTCTGAAAACATGGTAGTAAAGGGAAAAACGTGGTGGAGATGTATAAAATGATAGGTGTTCTGAAGAGGTACTGATGCTTTATGGTGAAAGGCGGAGTGATGCCTACTGTGTGATGCGTCTCATTTTGCAGGTGGTTGAAAAGCTGATCCGAGGGCTGGCAATGGAGGACAGCCGGAACATGTTTGCGCTCTTTGAACATAATCAGCAGGTTGACCGTGCTGTGGAGAGTCGGGTGATTGTGGCTGATATCTTGGCCAAGTTTGAGAGGTAAAAGAATGTTTCATAAAACCTTTAATTCCTAGTTGGATGTAACACTGAATTTCAGAATCCAGGATTACCTTCAGATTGTAGTTGCACTGTGGACATTGCAGTAGCATCGTACTTCCTGCCGTTTTTTTTCCCTTCTCTTTGTCTTTTATATCTTACAGACTTGCTGGCTCTGAAGAAGAAGAGGAGGAAGGACAGTGGCAACTGTATTTTAAGCTTTATTGCTTCTTGGATATTGAGAATGTTCCCAAAGATGGGGTGGAATTTGCCTTCATGTTTGAGCAGGTAAGCTAACTCTGGGAGAATGATTTGGTTTCCAGGGTGGCAAAAGCATGCAAGAAAATGCAGAAAACTGGTTTACCTTTCATTACAAGTGGGAATGCTGGTTTTAAGAGAAGAATTTAGTGTGTTGGATTTTTGCCTGGAATCTACTAAGCAGATAGACCGTGAAGTTTTCTAGGGAAGATGAGTATTAGAACAAAAGCAAGAAAAATTAGCAAAGGCTTAAAAAAATGGAAGATTAATAATAATTAATTTTTTTTTAAGCTTGGTCTTTAATTTTAGAAGGCAAAGAAATTTGGATAATGATTCAAGAGAATCACTAAAAGTAGCTGCTTGCAGAACATAAATGTAAAGAAAACTGGAAAATCTATCTATCTGGAGATCAGCTTGCAAGAACAGCACATCTTTGGGGTGCTACCAGAACTAACTACGAAATCTATCTTTTGGGCAATTTCTTTTGATTAACAGAGAAGCACTAGAAGAGTACTGCAGACAAAGAAAAAGAGAATGTAGTTGACAACATTTATCTGCTGAGTAGTCTGTTATTTTTTTAAGTCACTGTACTCCATAGCACAATTACACTGGCAAGATCAGAGATCACACTGGTATGAAAGAGCCTTGCAGCTGGGATGCAAAACTAAACTAACTGGAGCACCCAGCTGTGTGATTTGTCCCATCTGTATTACTTCTAATGAACACTGACCTTGCCTGAGAAAATCATAGCTGTAGAAAATTACTGAATCTGTGTTAATGGCAGTCAGAGTCATGAAGACTGAAACTCACTAATAGTCAAATGGATGGCATGTACATCACTCAGACCATGGTTCCTTTCTTGAAATGAACACCAAGTATTGTTAGCTAGAGAATGTCCAGAAAACAGTCAGGAACAACATCATGGTGGTCTGTGGAACCTCAGTTGTATCAAACTCCCTGTTGACAAGGTTACACAGCTTTAACTGGCAAAGAGAAGTAACAGTAGGAGAGTAGGTGTCACCCAGACATTAGATGGATGTGCAAAAACCCCATTAATAGATTTCACAGAAAAACAGGCAAAGGGGAGCAAGAGGATTGGTGGAGACATCAGGTGAAGGAGGAAGAGGTGGGAGGTGCTTTTGTGTAATGAAACTGAGGTTGAGAGTCTTGAATTTATTATATATGACTCTGGTATAAGCTTCACACAGGAGCTGTAGGTGGTACAGCACAAAACCAAATGGCCTCAATTCTGGTCTCTCCCATCTGTTCCAGACTTAGAAGGTCTTCATTGTAGGACTTCCTGTACAGGATAGGAGCCCCTCAAAGATCTCTGTCCTGTTCAGGCTTGCAGAAAGGGGTGTCCCCTGCATATCAACCAGTTACCAGACTTCGACATATTTATACAATGTCTGCTCTGACGTCCTCAATTACGTCTATCCTGCTGGGATCAGCAGATGCCACAGGAATGTGTACGTGGACCCAGATGTGAATAAAGTGTGCTTTTGCTTTCTAATGAGTTTGGGGGGCTTTTTGTTTGTAGGCTCACGAAAGCCTCATAGATGGTCATTTTCCTGGGCCGGAGGACACTCTGCAGCGTCTGGCAGCTCTGCGGCTGCAGTATCTTCATGGAGATTACTCCAAAATAAGCTGGACCCTTGATGGAATCTACCCAGTTAACAGACTGAAATCCAAAATACTGCACTCAACAAAGAGCAGCAGCAGTAGTACCAGTCACACTCTGGAGAGGAGACGGACCAGCTTCCTTGAAGGGACATTGAAGCGTAGCTTCAAGACGGGGTCTGTAAAGAAGCAGAAGGTAGAAGAGGAGCAGATGATGGAGATGTGGGTAAAAGAAGAGCTTTCAGCTGCTCGGGCAAGCATAGCACAGAAATGGACCAAGCTGCAGGGGCTCTCTCAGCATCAGGCCATGGTGAAATACATGTCCATCGTAAAGGAGTGGCCAGGTTATGGGTCAACCCTCTTTGATGTTGAGGTGAGCGATTAATAAACTGCTGTAACCACAGCTGAGGAGAGGTATCAGTCTGGAGAACAGTTAGAGCTGTGTGTAACACATTGCTCAGCAGCAGAAGGGAAATTTGGGAACTGGATGCATTTTGCCTTAGTAATCTCAGGGAAAGCCTCCAGTACCACAATACCCAAGAGTTATGACACAGAGAGCACATAGCAGGCAAGGTGGGGCATCCTGGTAAAGGAGGGGAGACAATGGATTCCCACGTTGTTGGAATGAGGGAGAAGAGAGGGGCTTAAGAAAGATGTGGATAGTGAAAGCAAAAGTAAAACAAAGCTCTGTTGTTCTTGCCTGCAAAAGGTGCAGTCCTGTTCTGCAGCAGTACAGCAGAAACTGCGCAGACTGGGGCACGTACAGCACTGTGCTCAGCCTGCCAGAATTGAAGACCACAGTTCAGTTCTATCAGTTCTCTTGCTGCCTAGGTGGATCACCATGGGAAGTTGTGTGCACTCACTATATTATGTGTAAAATAAGAAGTTGAATATTGACTTGCTACATCACTTTAAAATCTGATGAGATCTGTTAGCTATTACAATTATTTATTACTCAACTAGTATTTGACTCACAGCCATGTCACTTCTGAATCTTTGCAGCAGAACTGCTTCCAGCATATCTTCTGCAGGTACCCTGGTTTGTGTGTTGAATTGAAATGTCCTGTAAGAGCTAGAAACAGAGGGCTTTTCCTTGAATGGAAAATTATTTGATCCTCCACTGCACTTTTGCAAAAAGTCATGTTTCTCTTTCTGCAGTGCAAGGAGGGTGGATTCCCCAATGATCTCTGGCTTGGCGTCAGCACAGAGAATGTGTCTGTCTACAAACGAGGGGATCCTAAACCACTAGAAACTTTCCAGTATGAGCATATTGTTTTCTTTGGAGCACCACAGCCCAACACCTTCAAAATCACAGTGGATGAGAGAGAAATGTTCTTTGAAACCTCCCAGGTATGTGAAAGCACACAGCCGCTTCAATTAAGCTTCAAGGAATAGACAGGTTTCTATGCAAGAACTCTTGACTAATGGACTACACAGCCAAGGGACAAGATGAAGAGAGCTTAAGTCCAAAGGGCAGGGTACCTCTTCTTCAGGGTACAAAGAAACCGGGCTGGTTAGAAAGTGAAGGAGACTGAGTGGTGTTCCAGTGCTTCAAGAACTTCCAGTTTTGCACACTCTTCAGTTTGCCTGGTTTTTTTCCATTCCTTTCCAGTAGATGAATGGGGAATTTCACAAACCTTAAAAAAATAAACAAGATTTAGTAGCACTGAAGTTGCTTTTCTTTGAGCTAAAAATATTTTGTAGGTGTTGCTACAACTGAGCACAAACTTGCCAAGCCTTTCTCTTCTTACTGTCATGCTCACATTTAGTATTAACATGCAAAATTTATTGTGTCATGACTTTGGACAAGGGGAATCTTTCTCAGCAAAATGTCCTGTATACCTCAGTTCATTGAGGTTTTCAAACCTCAATGCTTATGCTGTGTTACTGTGTTCTCTCCCCAGGTGGGCGAGATAATAAAGATCATGAAAGCCTACATCAACATGATCGTGAAGAAACGCTGCAGTGTCAAATCAGCCACCAGTGTGGACAGTCATGCAAGCATCTGGACTAGGTGATACGGATGAACTGGCACTAGTTTAGTCATGGGTATTTGCAACTTGCCAGCACAAGTGTAGCAAAGATGTTTTATAAGAATTCCACTGACTACTGCATTTAAAACCTGAAGTGACATCTACAGTACCATAGGATTTGCACCTCTGCCCAAAGACATTAAACAGTAACAACTGTTGTTAAATACTAATGACCCAAAACTTGTTTTCCCCTTGCTTGTTTGATGAACAACGTACCTTAAAGAAGCAAAGTCAGAAGTATCCTCCTCCTTCTCCGTGTCCTCTCTGCTGCTTTCAGTATCACCTGTCATACTGGCAGAAAAATTTACAAGAATCATTTCTGCAGGACAGGAGACAGACTTAAGCTTCCTTAAGAATTTTGAACATGCAGACATCTGGGATCATGTGATCACAGCACGGTCTCCTAAAATAATATTTGTTTTATTTATTTTGCAAACAAATCTAAAATACAAATCACTGTGGGTTTTTTTTTCTTCAGAATATACTAACAATCTGATCTGGTCTTAAAAAGAAAAAAGCTTTTGTATAATTGAAGCCGCGTGGTCCAACAGCAAGGTCAAACTCTACATGAGAGAGCATTAAACAAAGAAACAAATGAAAACACCCGAGGTGGTTGTTTACCTTCCATTAAAAGTTCACAGGTACACGACTGTAAAAAGTGGCACTTTCAGTTAAACTACTAAATACTCTAGTTTAGGAGAAAATTTCTGGAAATAGCTCCACTGAAATAGACCATAAGGTGCCATTCTGGGCACATTGCAAGTAGCACGTGTTGCCTAAAAAATAATGACTGCTGTTCCCCCGTACAGCCCAGGAGGGGAGATTGTTTTGGTAGCATTTCCAGAAGTGCTGCTCTTCACAAACTCCAGGAATGAGATGGAGGGTGGAGGTTTATGGTGAGCAGCTTGCTTGCATTAAGATCCTTCTTTCTTTAGTGGGGATTTTAGGATGACGGGTCCCTGAACTTTAAAGTGAACTGTTTCCTACTGACTGAATAGGTGCCTAGATAAATTGTTATAGGCAAGATTTTTACTTCCTCTGTACTACAGGAAGCAGATGCCAAATCCTTCATCCACCCCAACTTTTAACAAGAACTGCTCATACCACTGAATCCCCAGATCCCCATCCAGTCTCCTCTTGGTCCTTAGTCCTCAGCAGAACTTGAAAACAATGCTATTTTGCCAAAAAAACTGCTTCTTGGAGGTTTTTATAGCTACCTGGACTTTGTAGAAGCAGATTTTTTTTCTTCATGAAAGACAACAGCCATCTTCAGTCTCTTGACTTGAGAAAGTTGATTTCATTGTTTAAAATATTTGGTATCAGCCCCATCATAAATTAGTTGCATTAGCAAACAAGAAACCTGGTGTTGAGCCATTTTCCACAACCCTTGTCTAGTCTTGGGATCCCAGAATGCAAAGGCCCATTCTATTTCTTACTGAAACGGCAGAGCTGTATCTAGCCTGTTCCACACTTAAAATTGGCTGTCTCCATTTCTGAAGTAGCAGCACCTAGGCCTGTTAGCTATGAAACAGAAATTGCATAGAAAAGTATGAGTCAGTATGCAACAGGTTCCATTCCAATTCATCATCACATTGTGCCATATCACTAATACTGTGTTGCAGAACACTAGTTTTGAGGGTGACAGTACAAGAAACACTGTACATAACCCCTGCTCCTCTCTCATTTCCACTACACTGCAGCACGTGCAAACACTCTGTGCACTTGCTACACCATCAGCCTAAGAGGGTGGCCACTGCTGTGCATCATCTCTTCAGCTGGAGTTTTGCCTTAAATAGCGTCACTGATGCATCCTACAAACACCCCCTTGTTGTCACGAGGAATAAAGAGATGACCAGGTCACATGTGAGAGAGAACAGGAAGGCAGAGGCAACCTGAGAAGCAACACTTCGTAAACACTGCATCCACTGGCTCGATCTCTAATGTATCAGACTAGGTTTGATTATCCCTGTCCTAACTCTGCACTAGCTCTGTGTTCTGGCTCTTGGGTTGCTGCAGGCAGCTTGAACCCACTTGAAACATAACTCCCACTACTATTTGTTGTAATTTTGCTCATTTCTATTACAGAATTCCTTCTTCTGTCTTTTTTAATTTGTAACTGGCTTTACAAGATGAAAGTTTAATAAATTATTGGATTGCACAGGCTGTATTCACTTACAGGAATTGTGTGCCCATGTTAAGGTGTTTACTCGGAGCTTAACGCTTGGAACTTGCAAGCGAAAAGTAGGCGTCATCGGCATGAGAACACAACAGCCCTTCCTCCCAGGAACACATTTTGGGGTGAATAGAAAATAGTTTGCTGCTACAATGGGGAAGGTTTTTTTCAACTTCTGCTTTTTTCTCTGGGGCTGAGTCAAACCTTTGCTCAGTGGGAGATGTCCCACTGGTTCTGAGAGGGCTGTTGTGGTCAAAGCAGAACAAAGAATTAATCATCTCCCAAGGCCCAATCTATGGGATCAGCTCCATACCTTCTCTTCAGCACCTCCAAAGTCACTAGTAACAAAATCACGTCAGGCTTAAATAAGCTGCCAATCTGCACTTCCCACACAAGTGCATGGCCTGGCCACGGTGCTCACCTAAGAGCTTGTGTCACTGAAGTGGTAAATTGGGACTGGGAACAGCTGAGCTGTCAGCAACACAGGCAGACTACCCCACTAGCAGACCAAAGTTCCCTCAATCCATACATAGGTATGGAATCCAAGCAGTGATGCATACTCCCCATCATTATGCTCCCCTATATCCCTTGGTCAGATGCTCCGAGAGCCTCGGGGCCCTGGAGATCATCTGGTCTATCCAATACAACCTCCAACTGTTCACAGATTCTTTTTTCTCCATCTTTATCCCCTTGCACAGACTTTCCAGGTCTTTATATGAGGCTGCAGCTGCCTCTGCTTACTGCAAGCTAGCCAGTCTCCTTTCTGTGCAGCTGTTGCATTAATGAAACAAGTGCAGTTTGAAATTCATCTCTATCAAGACAACAAACATGCACTGCTACAGGTCCAGCATGACTACACTGCCAGACACAACTGCATTTATTGAGTGGTAGCCATGAATAACCACGCTAAGGGCAGCCAACTAAAAGCCTTCTCTGACTCCCTTTTTATATCTGTTTGATCATGCTGTCAGTGTGACATGCAGTCCCTCTGGGACCCCACCCAGGTATTTCTGTAATAGTTAATTCAAGTTTGAATGCTCTAATATTTATTTTATATGAACTAGTTTCATGACAATTTATAATCAGCACCTACACCATAAACACAAAATGGTTTATACACAAAGACACTGCCTCAGGTAGGTTGTATCACAGGGTCATGTGTCTAGTTATTATTGGCTGTTAAGTTGAAACATTTATTTATAGCTTGTTTTAAAATATACAGCCTCTCCCTATGTAAGCTGTATCATTACCCTGGGCATTTGCTTCGAAGTAACATGCTCCCCTTGGGCCTTTAAACAAATCTCACACATGAATTCCAGCCCCCACTGTAAAATACAAACTCTTAAATCAGTGGGATGCAAATTTTCTAGGCTCTTGGCTACTTTTTACACCAGAGATTCCTAATGCACAGCTGTATATACACCTTGGCCTCATTCCACTGCCAACACTGAGGTGAAGGTGGGTAGCTGGATTGCCAGTGCCAGCCCCTTACCCCATGGGCCAGTTCAGCGCTGCTCCAGCACGGCTGTGACACCCAGCTGGGAGGAATCCATCACATGGAGCACCCAGATTCTGCACCCGTGTTTAGGTCTGAACACAACCCAGAGCAAACGCACTCAGGTGGCTGATTGCTGGTTCCTGTCATTTGCTACCCAGCACTGGCTTGGGCAGCCCAGCCAGCTACAGAACAGAGCTCTGGTGTTCCAGAGCCCAGCTCCACCTCCTGCCCACACTGCACCCAGGGACACGTCTGGGGCCCCTCACAGCCCTCAGGCACTGGCCCCCAGGCCTTCCCCAAAATGCTGTGAGGGCTCAGGATTACCAATACAAACATGTTCTTCCTGTAAAAGCAAATACTTAGTAATCCAGAGTGACTATCATAGTGACAGCCTGAGAAGATAAACTCAGTTGGCTCTATACTGGGTTAGACACTGGGCATAGTCTTTGCAGGGCCACTAATGAGGCACACACATTAATAGGAGCAACTTACCTGTCTTGTTCCTTTCTCCTGTTGCAGTGTGAGGCTGAAGGCAACTCAGCTGCTTCTTGTTTGTGCCTGTCAGGGTGTGCCCGTGGGCACAGCAGTATTTAAAGCAGGAGCCATCTCTTCCCAGCTCCCCTGCAATGGCTGAATCTTGGTAAGTCATCCTCTTTGAGAAGAGCAATCTAGCAGAAGGCTTGTGATAATGATCTCAGAAACAGAGATGGTTCTGCAAGATGAGACTGGTGTTGGGTACAAAGGCACTGAATCTGCATGGTAGGAGATACCCTGGTTGAAGACGGTGTGGAGGGAGTCCCTTGGTGCTGGAAGAGGGGAGAAGTGGCTGTTTGTTGTCCATAGCAAACTCCCTGTTGTTGTGTCGTGAATACTTGGGCCGGGGTCAAGAAAGCTGCTCTCTCCCTGGCTGCTCTCTGCTTTCTTGCTTGCAGAGGAGGGGAACAGACCCACACTACCAAGGTTGTGATGTCCTGCTGCTATAGGCTGTTCCAGCTGTCCACAGTGGCTGTTGCAGCCTCCTCCATGCAGCCCATGGCAGTGTGGGGCTATTGGCAGTGCACATCCCACGTGTTTCAGCCTTGTTGCTGCTGCTCCGTAGAGGAAGTGGTGCTTTCTGATCTCCTTTCCTGGCAGCTTGCGCTGCCTGGTTGGATCTTGTGTCTGTGGTGGTGTGTTCTCCATTGGGTGGCTTAATAGTCACTGCTGCAAAGCAGGTATGAGAGAGAAGAGGTACAAAGAAGAACAGTGTCTGCAGAAGACAACAAAAGATGGAATTTCAGAAACCCAGTCTTTTTCCTCAAAGCAGCTCACGATGCAAGCCCTGGGCAAATGTGACTTCTCATTATCCACACACATTTATAATTCACACTCTCACTTAACACAAGATGCTCTTCAAATACCCAGATCATGTTTATGAAAAAAGACATTTCAATGAAAGTTCAGTTGCTAATGGTGATGACATTAAATCATGCGTATTTGTAAAACCATCTCAACCCACTACTTTGTAAGTTTAATTTGAATAAGCATATAAGGCTTATTAGATTTAACAAAGTGTAGGCACCATGGTTTTGTACAATTATCTGCTCTGTATAATGTCCTAAAGGGCAACATGACACATAACATTTGAAAAGAGAAGTTTTATAGAAAGCTGGAACAGTACTCCTCCTATCTGTATGAGTGTCCCAAGACACAGCATGCAGAAAAAGATCTCTGTTCTCACTTGTTTTAGCAAAAAATGCGTAAGAGGCCAGGAGGAAGCACATTTTGAAATAATTATTTTGTATTGCTGAAATTCCACTTTTTTAAAAGTCACCTTGGAGTAAATGACTCTGTTTATGCTGAAAAGTAGTAAAACAAAGAACTGTTGTACTGTTTGTAATTACAGTCCCTTCTGCATTGGCAAAGAGAAATCCATAAGGACTTGCAGTCTGTGTTGCAGTACTGTGTCATCACCATAAAAACCTCATCTGGTATCCTTCCCTACCCCCTCAAATCTGTTAAAAACCTTAGTTACTGACAGATTATTACGATAGAGTGTACAGGAGTTTTCAGTGTGCAAATGCCATTGCTGTGGTTTAACCATAACGAATATACCCAAGATAACAGTATTTTCTAGGGCTGTTTATGCTATGGACCATTTGCAAGTTAATTTGCTATGAACAGAATATTCCCTCTCTAGTACTTTGTCAACTCTCATTGTAAAACTCCAGAACTAAATGGGAAAGGCCCATCAGAGTGACAACTGAATTTTACTCTCCAGTAACTAATCTGTTTTTCCTAAGCTTAGTTCTTTAATATTGCTCATAGGTCTTGCTTTAAAACCGTGCAGTGTCTGTTCAGTTTGGTCAATAAGAACTTCATGTACTTCTTGACAACAGAATGAATTCGACTACTTTTAGAAACCTGGGTGTTATATATCCCACTGTGCTCCATACACACAGCAACATCAGATGCATGAAGGGCTCAAACAGTAGTTCTGACTTGTAGCAACAAAAATTGTAATATTTGGTCTTCATTTATTTGCAGCCACACCAAAAAAATATCACTGGCAGGCCATGCAATTTACTTACTCCTTTCAAAAATGTTTACATGTATGACATATGTCCAAAGCAACAAGCAGATGGTGCATTTGGTTTAAGGGAAAAAGTGCTGAGAAGTACAACAAAAGCATCAAGCCCAAAGGGTGCTCATCCATAAAGACTTGCTGATTTCTATGTCAATTAAGTTATTGATGTAGAAACACTGTTAAAATAAAAACGCTGGCTGGTGTAGTGGCAGATGTGGATTAACCTTTCCATGACCCAGTCTCCAAGGACCAGGCAAAATTCAGGAAGAGGAACTGAAGTTTTTGCCTAGAGCTACCACAGCTGGCAGATAGCCTGCGCTCTGGGATGAAGGAGTTATAGGATGCCTTCTCAACTCCATTGCTCTGGGACCTGGGAAAGCATTTCTCTGCTGCCATTTCCCTGTGCATCATCTTCAGTTTTAAGATTAATGTTTGTGAAGCAGACGACCTCATCAGTCATCTTGCACAATAGGATGTTTCTCCCAGCAAGCCATTACTGGAGCTAAAAATAACACTGCCCTTTGACCAGCAGTCAAAGGACATCTGGCATTCAGAGTTCAGACATCACTTAAAATGAATACATCTCACACTTTAATTGCAAGTGTTACTTGGCTGGAAGTAGTTTAACTTTGCCTATATTTTAAGAGGTGTTGTGTAGGGAGCCTTTACACGCTGCCTTAATTTGGGCCTCAAGGTGCTAATGAACTTTAGAACAAAAAGGCACAGAGGAATGTGCCCTGACTGTGTAAGCCTGAAGCAGCTTCATAAAAGCTAGGTATAACTAAGTTTTTAACTGCAAAAAGAAAGTTACCGGCATTCTTTTAAAATACATGAAAGATATGTATTACCTCTAAAGTTTTCTTTTTGTTTTAACACACACTTACTGGCTTTAATTCTGATCACAGCCCCTGTGCTATGTGCTATTTTACCCAGTAATTAATGAGCCATACCTTAACTCTGATAACTGCTTCCATGGAAATAAAACCAGTGTAAGCAGTTCAGTGTTTTATTTAACTTTATTCTTTCAATAACAATACTGCCAAATAATCTTCCTGTGTATTTCAAATGAAGTGGGTTATTCAACCTGCACTAAGGCCATTGTGCTTACGCAAAAAAGAATTACCAGTGATTAGACAACTTGGGTGTGATGAAACAAACATGAGAAATGGGGCCTGAAAAAATTATTTACATCATTTATAAGAATAAAATATACAATTTTTAATAAAGAGTATATATCCTTTTGTGTTGAATTAGGATTTTACTATGAATTGCCACTTTCCATTTCAGATTCATACCTAAAAATGCTCAAAGTATAAACATCTATAAAACTAGTAAATCTCAAAACATGGGAACTTGTAAATAATTTTCCCCACTTATTACTGTAGTTAGAAAAAGACAATAACCAACATTTTTTTAGTCCATTAAGTTAGAAGTCATTTGGCAAAGCACTTAGGCATATAAGCTAAACCAGAAGACATCAGGAACCAGACTTTGCAACGTTTCAAACACTTCTCATACCAGGGTAAGTTAAAGAATGAGAGTTTTTTTCATCATAACTACATTTTCTACAAGTTACCTCAGGAAAAGCAAATGTTCACAATTGTGCCCAAAGTACCAAACAAACAACAAAAGTGCTTACTTCTTCGATCAGCAAACCACCACTATGGCTCCTTTACCATGCCCCTTCAGGCTGTTCTTTTAACAGGCTCAAAGTGGTATCTACAAGGAGTTCTCTACTTCTCAACACAAATGATAAACACTTGCTTATCACAATAGTGCAAACAGGAACAAAGAAAAGTGCCATCAATGTAAGTAAACTGCAGGAAAAGAAGGCAGTTGAACATTGTGACCTTGCTCTGCTGCTTCAGAGAAATCAGTAGTACTCTTCTCAGCACATCAGGCCAATGTATTCCTATTTACCACCTCATGCCGCCACCACCACATGCAGAATGGATTTGGTCTTTGGCATATCCTCCTTCATAAAAGTAAATGCACCTGCTCTTTGTACTGTGCATTAAAAAAAGTCAAAAGACTTTTTCAAAACATTAACTGATCAAATAATTGAGTAATTAATATATACAACTCTGTCTTCCCTTTTTCCCTTTATAGCTTTCTTTGGAGTGCATAGGAAAGGCTACAGTGACACATCACATACAAAAATCAAGTTTAAGTTTTACGCAAAATACTCAAGTATTTTTAGCATTTATGTACACAACTTTGTTTACCATATATCCTCAGTCTTTCCTTAGACATATCTTTTTATCTTGTTTCTTGGACAGATAATGTTTCACCTATAAAGTCAGAGACATGTAACTACAAAATGAGGCATTTAATCCTAATATAAATAAGAGTATTGGGAAAAGTAAATTTTAAGTGTATTCATTAAAGTGATGTTGCATGAAGTACTGCTGGCATTAATTTGTTCCATCAAAAATTCCAGTAAAGAGAGATAATACTATAAGTTAAAAAATACAACAGAACTCTAAACACCTTGCATCTGAAAAGGCTGAGGCCAAATGTAAAGAATTACCATAAAATAGAATAAAAATTGCACTTGTATATAAACAAACTAATTTTAGCCCCAATTAATAACCTTGTTACTTTTCCAAAAAGAAGTAATAAAACATCAAGTAGCTCATTTCTTATGGCTTCACACAGTGAAGTTCATGCTTAAGTTGATCAGAAGAAAAGTTTTTCAATAGCTATCTTTTGTGAACATATCATCAGTTTCATCATCATTCATCCCTCTTTGATAGCGTACGGAAGAGAAGGCACTCCAGTGAAGACGCTTCTTTTTGTAGAGGTACCATACCAGTCCAGCAATTAAAACCAAGATAATTAGCAAAGCAAATGCTACAGCCACACCGGTATGATTAGAACCTGAAACAGAACAAAAACCAAATAGTTAATATTTAAGAGTTTTGGCAAGAATATTTTGTCATAGAGTTGATGCTTAGGTAGCTACACAATATACAATAATACTGCACAGTTAGCTCAAGTCAAGGCAAAATGCTTCATATTAATAGTCTTTGCTTCATCACATGGGAAGTTAGATGGTCATTCACAGGAATGCATTAGCTTATTTTTGATCATTCTGTTGTTAATTTACTAATATTTAGGTTGGAAGGAACCTCTGGAGTTCAAAAGAACCTACTTGTAAATGCTGCACTCATTTAGAGGTTTGTATACTTCATAAATCTTATGAGATCTGGGCTCTTGGAATGGAAGGTAATTATACTCCCTTCAGACTGAAGAGATCTTGTTGAGGTCTTCCTTAGTGGCACAAAGTTTAATCTGTTCCTGCATTTCCACTTCAGTGAAAATGTATACAAAATCAGAAAGATTCCACTGCTTCTCAGGAACTTGCTTGCTTAATGCTCAGGTAAGTGCTTGCTTTCCTGTACAAAGCCAAGTATGAGGGAATAAAGGCCTGAGTCTGTTTCTGGAGCTATGGGGTGACATTCCAGAAGCCTCCCCAAGACTGAAAACACAGTCTGCAGTACCTGCTCACTCAGCATCTCTTACAAGCAGAACTCTTTCTGACTCCACCTACGCAAACTCACCCATGACACATACCTTGTGTGGCAACTACTCCACACTCTCTTGTAAGTGGACATTTCAGTTCTCTTCCTTACCCACTGAAGTAGATAGTGAGAGCCAGAAGTAAATTCCTAGACAATTTGTCCCTGAATGCAATTTTATGGCTAAACAACAACAGAAGACTCTTGCTTAGGCAGACGTACTTGATGGGTTCTTTTGTAAATTGCACTTCCATTATTTCAACACAGACTTTATCCAATAAACTAGGAATTCCTGAAAACAGTCTCTACAAAATTAAGTCTCTGCTAAAATCAATGCTTCTATACCTAAAGGAGCTTTACAAACCACTCTGCTTCGACTACGTGCACAGTCAACTTTGGACCACATGCCAGTTGTGGACAGGATAACACTACATTTTTCATTGGCTGCTGCAGTTTTATTCTCCCAGTTGACATAATTAACTGATGAGCCATCCAGCCAGTTCAGGGACTGACCTGTTGAAAAAAACATAGTCTAGATCACCAAAACATCCTGTAATGCTACACAATGTCATTCACAATCTATTGATTTCTTCACATTGCTAAAAGGAAAAGGGCTGACTATCCATCCCATATATTAAAAGCAGTAAATATGAACACACAACTTTTAGCCACCCCTCTTCTCCAGACCTTCAGCAACTGATGCACGTGCATCAAACATTAGGCAGCAATAACAGTAGTGGGAAAAATTAATTTCAGGGACTCCTGATTACCCTAAGTGTGCAACAGGAAGAGACTTAAATACAATGAAGTCCAAAGTGCTTTAAAATGTTAAATGAGGGATTCCAACCCCAAGTAGAAGTTACTGTAGGCCACCAACACTACAGAACTGTTCTTATTTGAGGATTTATGCATTTTTATTTACAATATGAAACATTCACACTCATACATTGTTGCTACTTCTTACCCTTAAAGCTCTGATCCAGGCCAAGCCATACATTCTTGGTGATGAGATCATGTTCCTTTATGTGTGTACTCACAAATGCGTTTTCTTCAGCATCCACTATAGTCAGAAGGGTTGCTGAAGGATCTAAGGGGCAGAAGAAACCAGTCAGAATTGCAACCTACAAGATTTTTCATGGTGCTGGTACACTGAGTTTTCTGTGGCAACAATTACTATCGGAAAGGATTTGCTGATCTGGGCTTGTGAAATTAGCTTAGAATAAATAAAGTTCCGAATAAAGACATGATCCTCCCATCCCCTAAAATACAGCATGTTATATGAGATGGCTTCAGATCACTGGTTATTCTAGCAGGTTATACAAAATAAAATCGGAGTAAACTTGCTGCAGCTGCAGACTACATACATGGAAGATACCAAGAGATATGCCTGTTGAAAATTACTAGTCTTGCCCAAGTAATAGGTTTTCAAAAATACAGTTGAACAAAAGCTCAGCATTTTGCTGAATCAAGTTAATTTCTAAATCAATCCTCTCACTGTGCCTCAGGTTTTTATGTACAGTAATTAAGGAATAAGAGGGAGAAAAGCGCATGCTAGAGAGGCATGCTCAAGAGTGTATGCATCCTCTACAAGCATATATAAATATAAGCCAGATGCTTTGTCTTTCAACTACCAGATCAAGTTGGACTCAATAGAAAACTGCATCCAGGACTGGGTTATTTAGATCCTAAACAGTGAGTCCAACGTCACACCGTAAGATAATTCCATAAAGGAAAGTTACGACAGTCACTAACTTCTACGGTAGGGTGATTAAAACTTCTGTATATGAAACTGCTTAACATTGTCTCTGCAACACAATTCCCCATGTGGCTCAGCAAAGAAGGGAGAAAACCCTTTAATTTGACATAAAATTAAGTTTTTTACGTGCTTTAATATCTATAACATACATGCTTTGAACCATTTGATAGCTTAGCAAGCTCCCTATTAGCAAGCAGCCATGGAAAGGATATAATAAGAAAGCCCTGCCAACAGCACTAACTTTGCATGCAGATAAAATGTTTTCCTCCAGACTGTAAGCATTAAATTTCTCAATCTTCTACAACTGGCTACCTGCATTTTATCTGCCAGTACCAGAGCGCTAAACAATCTGTAGCGTGCTGCAGTATTTTATTAAGAATTTTCATCAGATGTTCAAAGATAAAGCTTACTATTGCCTTTCCTAAACTAAAGGAGCATAAAAATGGCAAAGTTGAAGTATAACCAGCGTAAGTTTTTAGGTTGTCAGGTCTTATTTCTTCTCAAATAGTGGACTTATTACAAGTCATAATGTGATGAAGAGTCTAAACCTACTCAGCTTCCGGCAGATTCTCTTAGCCTCTTCCACGTTATACACAGAAAAATTGTAGAATGCCATGTCAAAGGCGTAACAGTGATCCCTGTACTGTTCCCACTGCAGGGAGCCACTGCTCTGTGGGCATCCAGAGGCTCTGCTCGCTTGCTTTGGCTCCCATTTTCTCTCTGCAAAGACAAAGAAATCGATGTTATTTCTGCTGCAGCAGTTTGTGCACAGTCTCTGGAATAACAGGACAATAAGTATTAACAAGGCCTACTACTCCTACCAACAACCAGTATTCAATTAGCTTACATTCCTTCTTCTTGTCTCATGGATTAATTTATTTGAAAATGAGCATAAGATAAATCCCAAAGGCTTGGGAACAATTTTTTACTGCTTTTTTGTGTGTTTTGACATTTGTTGTATATATAAGTACTTTGATTTAGAAAAGATACATACATTTGATATTCATATCACAGGTGATGAAGAAGTAACCAGGTTTGATCACTGGAATGATGAGAATTTATCTCCCTGAAGTATTAAAAAATGTTTTATCATTCCTCATAGAAAACTCTTCTTAAAAAGGGAATCATGTGCAGTATTTCAGCCTTCATTTCTACTTCTAAATACAACATGTAAAGACAACTACACAAAACCTTAAAAATAACACTTACTGTTTGGAGGGCTATAGCAAATGGCACCTTCAGCAACATTTGTACATTTTGTACGGTTCCAAAATCCTTTAGTATCCAACAGAACACAGTTCTCAGTAGTATTTGAGTTTCCTAATTCCCAGGGATAGTAGTCAAAGTCACTTCCATCTGACCATTCAAAATTAGCTTTACTTCCCTAATTAAAGAAAAAAACCACAACTTTTAAACCACATATGACTGTGCTTTAAATCTCATCTGTCGTGAATTAAGTCATGTAGCAATATTTGTCCCTTGTAGAGTGATAAATTAAAGAGCAGGTGGTCTCATCTAAATTCACAGTAAATAAACGTACAATATAGTTTGCATTTTCTTAACATAGAAATTTTTATTATTTGTGGGAACTGAGAAAGTACAGCATGTTCACAAGTTTAAACCTGCAATGTGCCTGTTTTATCCTGTGGGGAACATTTTACTTAGTTCCACCCTGCTGTTTCATTTAATCAATCTGCCTTCCCTGCTATGAACATTAGTGGATACGATGCAAACTGCTAAACTGTTGAGATGGCCTCAGTGAGTAAAACTGGGCAGCTCAGGGATGGTTTGCAGTGTTAGCTCCCACTTCAGATACATTCCTGGAAACCCCTGACACTGAGGAGTCAGTTGTGAGGGACCCATTCTGTCACAGCACAGACTGAGGTAGCACAGGTATGTATAGAAATGACACACCTCTGCAGAGGGGTATTCCTGCCAACTATGACCAGGTCTGGCAATTAGTGACGGGAGCAGAGTCAGGGCCACAGGCTTTTGGCTCCACAGCAAATCAGACAGAGAAGGAAGAAGAACTGCATCTGCCTCTTGCTATTGTGTTTCCTGGGAGAATGGACACTTAACTTACTGAGAGCCAGTCCTGACCTCAGCTAAGCAGGTTCCACACAGCCTTGTCTGTCTCTATTTGCTAATGAAATCTGATTCTACAGAGGGCCATGAAGTCTGAAGCCTCTAGGGGTAGCACTGAAAATCATGTTTCCTTGTGCTGCAAGGAACGATGAGGGAACATTGTATTATTTTAAATTGTCAGGTACTAGGAAGAAATACCTTAGTGTGTCTACATTCACCAAAATTTAATATTAACATGTTACACGTGGTTGAAAATATACTACATGGAAAAGAGACTCTAAGGAACTGGAAGAAAAATCAGAAAATATTTCGTATCTTGTCCAAAATATTATTTACAGATCTGTTACTGACATCCCCAACGGTATATACTTACATCATGAATTGACAACCCAAGCCACAGAGGATAACCATCCTGTTTGACAATATCTTCTAGAAATAGCTGTTCGGATTCACTGTGTACACTTGCTAAATCACTGTTATTTTGTTTGCATGATCTCAGTGCCTCATACCATGTTAGTTTTTTCTGAAGGATCCTGTACGTTCTGTTTCCATGTGGAATAGTCTCGGGCAATGGAGGCTTGTGCTGTTGGTGTCCTATTTCAGAGAATAAGGAGATAAATTGTGTGCATTTCTTTCATGTTACTAGGAAAATACAGAAACCATTAAAATCCATCTATATCTGTGTAACTCAAGCATTAAAGTGCTCAGTACAAGCCACTTATATCAAGTAAGTTTACTTTTGCTACTTTGAACACTGAGTTCAGCAGTTGCTGAATGAGCACAGCAAACATTTCTCCTGATCAGAGTATTACAGCAGTGATGCAGACCGACCAGATGACCCCAGATGCTCATGACAGCTGTGCCATGTGTTTCACTAGGAGCAAAACCAAAGCCTTATTCAGCAGGAACCATGATTTAAATTATGACCCTCATCCAACACTTCAATACTACTCACCCCTTTCGATTTTACAGGCGAGAATACTATACATGTTGTAGTGATTAGCATGCCAACTTTGAGAATAATTATAAATATCCCAAAACCCATCAAGATTTACACCAGCAAAAAAACTGTTCTTCTTTATGACAGGTCTTCCCAGCCTCCAGTTATTGTAAGTCAGATGAGTTTCATCATACCACTTGAGAACATTATCTGTGGAAAACATTGCATATTAATTAAAACACTGGCATTATGTCTACAAATACCATTTAAGTTTGAATACATTAATGATATTAACAGATACTCGCTTTGGAAAAAATGCTGTGATACTGTAAGTTACTCTAAATCAGTTCCATATCCAATGCTAAATATGTTAGCATTACTCATCCTGGCCACTTTAAGTCCTGTCTTGCAGGGAAATCAAATTTAGACTAAACAGAACATATTGGATCTAATTATCACTCAAACAGAGAGCACGTCAGGTTATTTTCTTCTAGAAGGTAAGTACAAATATAAATCATTGTTGCAGGTCTGCATTCCCTTTGACTTTCATTATAAACTGAAACATGCAAGAAACATGCACTTAATACTGCAAATTCTACTGCAAATACTGTCTCCAATCCAGTTAATAAGAAAAAACCCAAACCCTTAAATCTTACCACTGTCATCATAAATCACACCCAGCCAGACCCACAGAGCCAGACCGCTGAATGAATGAAGCTGCTCAATAACAAAGTTATTCTCCTCTTCATCTCGAACACTCAGAACAAATGCTTCAGGGTCTGTTGAAAATTTTTTTACATTACTTTTTTACAAATTCACCTTTCAGTTACAAAAGAAATAGATTTTTTTCTATTACTGTTAACAATTAGTACAGATAGGTCAACAGCATGTAAAGGTCAGATCTTTATAACATAGTAACTAATTGAACAGTGCAAAAATGATTTTCAAATGTATCATCATTGGTACTATCTCTGGATAGTACTCTCTTTTGTGGATAAACAAAAGATTTCAGCTCTAGAGATATTTGTGGGTCCTACTGTCACTTCAAGTTGTCAGTAGTAAAAATTTTCTGCATAGAACATAAAAATGTCAGCAAACTGCCCTAGACTGAACTGCCCTAGTAGAGAAACAGTATTAAGAGAAAGACTGAGCTGAAATCAATTCACAAAAAAATAAAAGCAGTTTTTGGAAAGATCAATGTCTGAAGGTTTAATACAAGAGGAAAGCTGTTCCTAAGGTGATACTTATTCAGGATGAACAGAAAACATCCACATGCTTTTCAGTCTATTTATTTTGTTCACCTAAGCGTTCCACATAGCAAAGCTGGGGGCAGCAGGAAACCATGAAGGAAATGTAACTGTAAAGCCAGAATGTTGCCAAGGGGATAACAATTACCCAAACTATTTAAAACTGGCATATTATAACAAAAACCCCAACCAAACACAAAAACCTTCCAATTTTTTTCAGGGATCTCACAGTTCAGTAGTTCCAAGCCGCCTCTTTCTTCAACTCTCCTATCCATGCTCTGGCACTTCTTATTAGAGTAGTGCAAGGGCAAACAGCACCAGGCAGTGCAACACTACATTACTGCTAGAGCCCTTCTCAACATTCACTCTGCTGTCTGTCATTGTAAGACAGTGACTCAGATCTAACACTCATCTGCCTCAAGCTGATCTAAGTCCATAAATACCTGCAGTATGACAAAGTACTTACTCATATTCCTGCATAAATGATGAGCTTCTTGAGACTTCAGTTCTTTCCATCTATTTTTTGTTATCATAAAAGTGTAACAATTGTTTCTAAATGATATCCAGGGTGTATTTTTAATCTTATGTGGGCACTTCACTTGTGTAACTTGTTCTTTTTCAGTCTTCTCTAAAAAAAGACACGACAACATCAGGACATGAATTATTAATAACACCACCTGAGCTGGCACCCCACAAACCACTTTCAGGTACCACTTAAAAACATGTAAGACAAATAAGTGCCATCCTTTAAATGTGTAATGCATTTTTGCTTTCAGTTTCCTCATGATGGTGATTTTTTAAAGTAAAAAAACTAGCAATAAGCTCTACTTAAGAATACAGATACTTGCAAGTTTTCACAGTTATTTTAAATAGGTTTAAAAATAAAATCCCTACATAAAAGTGCTAAGTGTGGGCCAGTAACTAAAAGCTCGTATTGCCTCTTGTGCAAGGCAGATCACTGTAACAAATAAGCTGCTTCACAGCTAGCCACGTGTCAGTTCTGTGGCTTTATCTAATACTTGAGGAGTGAGAAGGACTCTTCCTGCAGTTACCTGGATTGTAAGCACAAAACAGTTAACAGTGCCATAACGCCACACTTTACTGTGACTCAGGATGTACAATGGCTTGTGTTTCCTCACAGACAAAAACCAAAACAAATCATAATGGTCTCATAGGGAAGAAATCTGTGATGATCTCTCAGAAAAATCTTTTTCTGAAGGATACACAACTAGCACAGCACTTTCCTGAAAATAAAAAAACACCCACATCCTACTATATCCCTGTCTTGTTATAATTAGTAGGTATTTAGAAGGGTTTTGTGAACTTCAGATGATGCTAATTTTCAATTCAGTGTCTACCTTCTATCTTTCTTCTCCATATAATCATGTACCTCCTCCCTGTATAAGACTTCCATGTCTGAATAGATTTTAGGAGGTCCCAATATTAAGATGTAAATAGTACAGAGGTAATTTCATCTTCTCCTACATGCAAGTGGGAGAGACTAGTATGCAACAATCTTAGAGAAGCAGTGCAAAGATAGAATCAGTTGGCAATAAGGGTACTGTCTGACCCAACGCATCCATGCTGAAATTATTTCTAAGGAACAACTGGATTACGACCAACAGGTGCATGCCCCCGTTTTTGAAGCCAGTTTCTTTTTTTCATGGCATAGAAATCAGACCGTCTGAGGAAATGTAAGTTTTTTAAAAAGTTGTAATTTTGAAGTTACAAGCTGGAATCACCAAATATGTTTCATAATAAAAAAAAAGGTCAGCTTTTATAAAAATTATGGTAGCATACATACTTTCTGATGCGTAGCAAATAGCACCTCGATTTTCAGAGGAACAATCAGAAGTTCTCCAGAAGCCATCAGTATCCAAAAACACACATTCTTCATTTGTTTCTTCATCATCTTCAGACCAGCGACTAAAACTCACATGTTTCCCATCCAGCCAGCCATAATGTTTTCCACCCTAGCATTATTTAAGCAAAAGGGATGAGCTTACACAGAAAAACAATGTAAGGGGCAGAAAATGATAAGATAACATATTTTCAGTGGCTAGACATTTTCACATGTTTCTGGTGAGAACTGTAAGTGTTCCACTGCCCTCCTGATCTCATCTCCTGCTCACAGTATATCAGGCTTTGTTATTTTAAGTTTTGCAGTTGCAAAAATACAAATTAGCTGAATGGCAAATTATCCAGAGGTGATGTTTCACTACTGTGTTTATGGAGGAAGGCCTAGCAATGGGATGTCCAAATTGCACCATTTGCATCTGCAAAGCAATGGTGGATATAATCTCCTGATCTTGGAAAACTGGTAATAACTGAGAAGAAAGTCTAGTCTCGGTTACTCCACACTGAGTTGAAAGTAATCTATTAAATACTTAATTGATTTAATACATCAGATGTATTCCTGCCCGGGAGGATGCAGGAAGAAAAAACCCACATACAAGCAGCATGCTATCCTTTAAAAATCTTACATTTGAAAGTCTTTGGGGAAATCCCCCTGCTGTTGTGTAAGTTATCTTGTATCTTTCTTTTGTGTCTGATTTCAGCACTGGAGTAACAAGTTCTGTTGACCAGTTGCATTATAATTTCCTTTCATGTGACACTTTAATTGTGCCCACATAATGAAGTGTTGCAATAGTGAAGAGCCAGTGCATGCCTGAGCTATATAACCCAAAATGAATCATTTGCTCGTCATTTACAGATAAAAAAATCAAAAGAGAAGGGAAAATAGATTGTCTTTCCCCATCTTCACTAAGATTAAATGGTTGTTTCCCTTAAAAATTTAAAAATCTTCCCCATAAAGTATATACTCCAATTTCTGTTTTCCCCTACTTTGCTGAAGTATTCAGTAGCCCAGTACTGACATTGGAAGAACATAACACCACAGTGCTCAGTGAGCACCACCCAACTTTTTAGGTAAGACACTTCTAAAAAAATTCTAACTTTTTTCTTGCAATTATCTCCAGAGTCCTGTGCTTGACAAAAAAGATAAACCCTGCCAGCAAGCCCAAGCCACTCCATTAACAGTTGAGACAGCTCTCAACCCACCATTTTTGAGAGGTCCTCCAGCTAATATAGATAAAAAGCAGCACTTCCTGCATTATTTCAA
Organism: Gymnorhina tibicen; assembly: GCA_013399875.1. NCBI lineage: Eukaryota > Metazoa > Chordata > Aves > Passeriformes > Artamidae > Gymnorhina > Gymnorhina tibicen. The sequence goes on from VXAZ01006554.1 coordinate 396,238, forward strand.
ATTTTTTTGACCGGAAAAAAAAACAAACCATAGGGAGAAAGAAAAACCCACTGACCTGTCTCAGAGGTGCCTCCCTCAAACTCAAAACATGGGCACAAATAACATGAAGCAACAACAGAATCTAAGTTAAACTTCAGAAATGTATCTTCAGAAGTATTCAAGATTAATTTTGAATTTTATTTGCCACTTCTAGTTTCTCCCTTCCAAAACAGATTTTTGGGTCATCTTTCTAGAGTGGTACTGTAAACAGTGGTGATGATATTAAATGGCTACGCTAATTACTCATTTTTAACAAAAGAGACACCCTACAATACATCCCTTCATCATCAGTCTTTTAGAAGAATTTTATCATCATCATCATCAATTTGTCCAGTGGAGTTCAAGAACTATGTAACTTGGACAACTGATGGTTTAAAACATTTATCTTGAGACACTCCAGATGGTTACCCCTAAATTAGTTAGCCCAGAAACTAATTTGTCATTGCATTTCTTTAACTCAGGTTTTGTTTCACACAACTGTAAAAATTACCTTAAGCCACAGTCTGAGGAAAAACCAAACTTACATCTCTGCTGAAGAGTCCAGTCCAGAGTGGGTAGTTATGAAGAGCAGCCTGAACAGCAAGAAAAGCCTGCTGGAACTGATCTGTGATGCTAACCAGCTGCATCTTGTTATTTATGCATGCAGCCATTGCATCATTCCAGGACAAATTCTTCAGAATAACCATGTATTGAACATTTTGATAGCTCAATGTTTCATTAATGACTTGCTCTGTCTGGTTATCAGCAGTTCCTATACGTAGGAAAGAAATCCAGTAATTAGGTAGTTAAATATTGTAACACATTTTAAATTCCCCATGTCTCTGTAACAATCAGAAAAACCTGTTGGATTACACTTGGGAAAAAAAACCAAATCTTAGATAGCAGATTATGCTGATAATCACAGTTGGAAGCAAATATCTTTGATACCTTAGACAGAAAAACATATATTAAAAAATAATTATTATTTTCAGCCAATGCATTATTAAATATCTTTTTCTCAACTTAGTTTCACATCTTTTTATGTTATTTTTAACTAACTGCTAAATAATTTATTGAATTAAAAACATATTCTATAACTTTAATTATACACAAATGGGAGAGAGCAAGTGCTCTCTGCTGTAATATAGCAACAGCTAAACTTGACTCATTTATCTCTGCGGAGCCTGTGGATTTATGCTTATGCAAATCTAACGGGCCACAAAACTTGTCTATGCAGATCTTGGTACAGCACAGTCCCAGAACTCCTAACTGCCATCCATGAATATAGTGAGAACTGATTTTGTCTCCACTTAACTAATTTCAGAAAGTCCACCTTGCATAGGGAGGGATATAATTCACTATTTGTGCTCTAAGCACGGAATGTTATCACAGTTACCAGCACCACACCTAAAGGCACACAGCTCAGTGATGCATGGCTACTGCAGTTAATAGAAGATGCAAATATTCCTATGGGTTGTAAGTTAAAGTGTACAAATGGTAACCCCAAAAATTTTACACACAATCAAAAATAAATTCATTCTGCAAAAGGCAGAACCCTCCTGATATTTAAAATATTTGAAGTAGAAAAATGTTTGCAAGGGGTGGGGGGAGGCATCACTCTATAAATAACAGTATATAAATGGCTGATTGATAGGCTGACAGGGCCATTTTCCAAAACACAATACGACAAAAACACAGTATTAATTTGATATTTACAGCTTTCAATAGATCAGAAAACTGAAAAGGCTGAAACAGATTGTTTCAAGTGGTTTGTGTCTGCTGCCAAATGCTTTCACTTAGTAAACAGCTACAAAAGAGAACCATGGAGCCCAGGGTGCCATCACACATCAAGGGGTACCAAATTGGAAACAAAGCAGTAAGTAAGGTGTTCCTTTCTGAAAAAATAATTGCTGATGATTACCATCTCAAGAAAATCTGCAAATCACAATCATGCCAAGATTTCCAATGAACATGAATCATCTTTTTCCCTATGATAAGGCCTTAGACAACTTGGACTCTCTCACAACTGTCCCTACAACCTGCTGAGGTCCCTTCCAACAGAAACTATCCTTAGATCCCTAACACAGTATAAGACCAGACCACAGCAGGACACATTCTCTGTCACTCCAAAAACCCTTCTCATTACACCTTCTACAGCTGTGGCAAAGAAACGTTGAGTATTTAGTCACTCCAGACTACTAAGATATTAATATAAACAGATACATTGTCAACCTCAGATTCATAAAAATCTCCTTTTCACATTTTTACAACATCTCTTCCATCCAGACTTCTAATCTTAACACCTGGAATTTCTGAAGTATTTGGCACTGCAGTAAAGAGGATTTTGTATGTTAAATGGAGGTGGTGGGGGTGGGAGGTGGAAGTCTCTGTCTATTTGAGAATGAAGAAGGTGGGTGCAGTCTTGGGCGTTTTCTTTGTGTTTGAATCTTCTAGGTTTCTTTGTGTTTGAATTTTTTTTTAGAAGATAGCATGTTCATCCCTTAAAAGGATTATTTATATAAAGGAACCTACTCAGAACTGGGTATGCTGAACATTAGCCCATAGCAGTAATTAAAGACACATAATAACTGTATGTGTTTGATCTTATTCCAGTAATTGGTAATGGCCAACCCACATGGGTACATCTGAATATTATTTTTAGTTCAGATTAAAAAATCCCACTCACACCAACTCTCAAGTTTGCTCTGGGGAGAGACCAATTTCAACATTAAGAGTCTATGATACCTTATATTCTCATAGAACTAAAAGACAGAGGATATATTTAAGGAGGACATAAATATTGTGAGATTCCTTCCTAGGGCTTTTCACTTCCAACAGTTCTGAAAAGGAAAAAGGAGTCACTTTTTCTATCCCTCGATGTACATGACCTTTATACCCACAGAACATTAAAGACCTGTCTGCTGAAGTATAATTCCACTGAAACCACACAAAGTCTCTCAGGAAAACAGATCCTCCCCGAACAGGCCTATGAAAAACAACAGGGAAAATTCTGAATGGCTGACAAAATAGGCCCCAGATCCTCCTCTACAATCTGCTTTTCTAAAATTTACCTGCTCAGTCTCTACAAGAATCTTGCTCTTCAAGTTAAATAATTTACATGCATTGAAGTCTCCTGGCACATGCACCTTAAGTTTAAACTCTGGCTGCAATTTATTTTGACTCTTCAGACTTACCTACAGACCGCTGGCATATACCCAAGAAATGCCTGTCAGCACAAGCAGTGAAATTCCATGTTCCAACATATTGTGATTTGGGATCATTGAGGATTACACCGCACTGATTGTTAAATTCTTCATCAAAAAGCTGAGAAACAGAAATATCCTTATCAGACTCAAATAAGGTATAAACATACTTGTGTAGAGGTGCAGTAATAGGAGTCTAGAAGAACCCCAGCTGTCTGAACTTGTTTAAGAAGTTTCAAAGGAGTGGTGCAATACAGATTACCTGTTTTACAAACACTACCAGGTGCCTGGACTCAAAGTTTTCCTAAGCTAAATACATTTCAGAAGCTGTCATCCAAGTAAAGGTAAACAGAACTCCAGTACTATCAGCCACCCTGTTGGCCAATTCAAATGACTAACTGGGGAATTTGGTCTGTTGCATGGGGTTTTTTTTGACACAATATTCCAAATTTCATTACTCAATATGCAAGAGAAGTCAAAAGTCAGAACTTACATCCAGTGGAATTTTCCTTAATCTTCCTGTCAGGAGTGGGTGAAAGTTACTATACAACAGTCTACTCTCATCTATCCATTTGTTTTCCCTCGTACTGAACAGGAACTGTAAACCAATCCAAATATCTTTTGGCAGGCCAGGAAGCAAGGATGTTATATAATCTGTTGGACAGAACAGTAAATGTACATATTGTGGTTAGGAAAACAACACTAAACATCTGAAAGAATACTTCACGTAAGTAAGACAATGCAATCCCTGTTTGTATTAATTTAATTTTTCCAGCCCTTCACGATTGCCAAATGCTTATCATCCTTTCCTTCCATGATAACACCTTTCATATTGATTTTATCTGAAAGGAGCAGGCTATTGGTATTTGTCCTTCAAATTCTGAGCTGAGGAGAAGGTAGTGGATTTAACCTGTTCCTTTGCCCATCATTTGGAGTCTTTTACTTACACACAAATTTAAGAAGCTGCTTTTCTACAAGCCTGCAAGATTTTCTATTGTCTCACTGCCCTTTCTGAATTGATGGAAGGAGTCTTATCTTCCATCTCTCTCTCTTAAAAACCATAAATCAGAACATTTTTTGGATTCTGGCAGTTTGTCCACCCCACCATCAGAGAAAGCAGGACAGGTCAAAGGAAGTCAGATTTAGCTGAAAAAAAATTCAGCCAGGCAAACCTTAAATCAGACCCCTCTTAGTGAGCATTCTGGCAAGAAACAAAGGGCTTTGGTAATCCCCCAGGCACCAAAGGCATTCACTAAACTTGACTAGTTTAGGAAGACAAATTGAAGCTATCTAATTAGCTACTGCTGACATGTTTTAACTATTCGTCACATGCCAGACTAGCCACAGCCTATTTTCTGAACGAGACAAAGCCACTGTAAATTTCATGTCAGAGCTAGCCCCTAATACCACCAGGAGGAGTAGAGGCAGCCTACAGAAAGAAGTGCACTTTAAGAGGACTGTGTCTTCTTTCCACATAGGTGGTCTCCACTACACAGAGAAAAGAAAAACAAACAAGACACAATAACAAACACTTCCAAATGCACCAAATCACACAAGGGATTCTGCTACTTAACATTTCAGAATGGCTGTGCTTTTCCAACCTTAAATGCATACAAAAACATGCAGGCCTGAGACATGTATATTCCTGTATATAACCATATTCCTCCCCAATAACAGCAGTAAAAAAAATTACCATTAAGCTGCTGCCTGCAGGTACACTAGAGACTTCTCTAGTCTACTTACCCTATTTTGTTTGGCAAGACGTTATTTGCTTATAAAGAAAATATGCACTGTGGGCACTGCAGAATTCAACTGAGCTACTTCAGATACACCCTCAGAGAACTCTTAATTATCCAGAAGAATATAGTTGCAAATTCAGCCATATCATTCAGCTGTTTATTGCTGAACATTACTTGCAGCCAATGTGAACCCATTTCTTCCTCACTGTATTTTTCTAATTGACTTTAGTTGTTAAGAGAGGTGAAACAGCTCTGTTTTCCAGTCCTCCTGCTTTCCACCCTCTCATCAGTGTCCTGAAGAGCTCACAGGGGATCAGTTTGGACACACTGCCACGTTAAGCTGCTCGGCACACACAGACACAGAGGGTCCTGTGCCCCAGCTGGCATTGTGTTTGCCACCTCAATCCCACACACACAGCTGAGCTTCTCTTGGAAGCAGCTCCTAAGGTGTTTTTTCACAGTGCAAAGTCTACAGTCTCAGTTATGTTTTAGCTTGCAAAGCCAAACAACTCTTCATTTGGTGATGAGCCTTATATGCTCAACTCTTAATGCAAGGTTTTGCAACTTTTTTCTTTTTATAACAGGTTAAGATCACACAGAGAAGCTGCTCTTCAAACTGGTCTCAGAAATGTCTCCTGACTGCACTTCCGTATTATGTTTCCAGTGATGCAAGCAATAGACAACACATTTTTAACCGGTCCTGGATTTTTAGAATGCTCCCAGTATGCCTGTGGATAACCAAGTGATTTACGCTCAAGTTCTTAAGCAGAACTATTCTGAATCTGTAAGAGAAGCTGCATACTAAAGTGCCCCGAGTTCACCACCATACCTTGGTCAGCTTGATCTGAGATAGATGGAAGAGAGCCTCCAAAAGTTACACACTTTTCGTTAGCTGCACTAAATGTTAAATGTTCGGGTTTCATCTTTAGAAAACACTGCAAAATAAACATAATGAAAATTATTTTCATCATGCCATTCCACCTAAGACATAAATCAATATGTAAAGGTTCTTAAACCAACCCTAAAAACTCACTTCTCATTTCCTGCAATAACATATAACTATTTTTTGCAGAAAGCAAGGGACCTGACATAAGCTGCAAGCATTTATTAGGTTCAGCAGAATAGCTAAATATAAAATGATCCCACTGACTAACTCCTCATTCATATTCAGTAATTTTTATTTGCTACATCAGAATCATTTTAAGAATGAGAACTCACACATGAACTCTACAGTCAGATAATGCTAGCCAGGAACTTGCAATGAATTACCTTTGGGGAAAAACTACATGGGAACTCCAAGGTCTATTCTGCAATGATGTGAAATAAATTTGCAAACCTTTGCACAATGTAATGTGCAGATTTGATGCACTTGTACAGAATAATGGTGCACCAAACAACAGGAATGAGTCTCACTACCACTTTAGATGACTGCCTTGAAATGTAGTACTGAAATACACTATACTATGGCTTCTGACCTGGTTGGTTAATTCTTAAAAGCTGCTCACTAAGTCTTAAGCGAGTTAAGTCCTTAAGGTAACTTAGGAAACAGTGTCTGCAAACTTGCTGCCTGCCTATGATTACTTCAGAAGAGAAACAACATGCTTCTGCCACAGAAACCTCATCCTCTCCCTTTCTAATCCTTTTCTCCATTCAAAGTTGAAGCCCAAGATTAGGCAATACAACCAATGTTCTTGGACCTAAACATGTGGTGATGGGAAAGCATAAAAACCTGAAAATGAATGCTTTGAATTTAAGAAACCATCAATCCCGAATAAGGGACAAAAGGGGAGGAGATTATTTCAATCACTATGCTTAGATTTCAAAAGCCCCTTTCTAGTCTATTCCTCAACAGAGGGGCTACCTCTTCTTTTCTTTTAGAAAGGCATTCCAGCTTACTGGACTAAGAAGAACAGGCAAGGATAATGAATCTGTATTATCGTTGTACCTTATTCCGGAACTGATGCCAGTCTTTAGGGCAACCTCCTCTGACTGGGCGGTAACTGGGATCATGTTTCTCTAGTAAGGAGGCATTATTTTTTTCACAGATGAAGGGCAGTTTCACATTACAGTTAAGTGGGTAGTCTGCAGAAACAGAAGTTTTAAAAACAGTTATGGCAATGCCTATCACACTCCATTTGCTATCCCTACTTTATGATGACAAAGACCAGTCTGAAGGGAAATCATTTTTGGTGCAACCACAGTGAGCTACCATGCAATTTAAAGCATTAAAAATAGCAGTAGAGCAAAAGGCAAGCATAAATCATTTATACTAGACAGTAAAGATCCAGAGTCTCACTCTTACTTCCAGTATTAACACCTCATATAGGCAGACACAACTTGAAAACAGAAAAATAATGAAAAAAGATTTTGTATATGAGGACTAACCTCATATTCTGGAAAAGAGGGTGTGCCTAAATGTCAAAAAAAAGCTGAAAGAAATCCTTTAACATCTACATGGAGAGCATCTGCCCTGCACTGCTTTATATGACTCCTGCAGTCATAAATGGACTGACTTCCTAGTCAAGAGCAATTTTTGGCTAATAGAGATTAAAACAATTCAGCAGCAAACAACTGAATAATGGAGAAGACGTGCTTTACATGGAAATGGTAGAAGGCAGGAGGAGCTTCTTGTTCTCTGGAGGTTATACATTTTCCTCAACATAAAACAGTGTTGAAAAAAAGGAAATAATAAACTTTAAGTACCACCAGGTGGCTTTTCATTACTTTGTGTATCTCTTACAATATGACTCTAATACTTAAAGGGATTTGTGTCTCCAGATATATACACAGTTGCAAATACAGAGTCAACCTCTCTATCTAACAACTCTCAGACAAACTCCAGTGCTCAGAATATGTAGCATATTCACAGAAAGGTAGTCACCAAAACCAGATTTCACTTAATTAATTTCATTGCAAAAGGAGTGACAATCTATCATAAAAATGTGTCATTTGGATTCAGGTTTGCCTCTGGTCATTAAGAAGTATTACCACGGCTTCTACCATGAGGAAGTAATAAATGATTCAACACTCAGTCAGATTATCATGAAGAAGCCATCCACTCCTAATTCAGTGTCAATTAGCATTCAGTAGAACAGTTTGGGTAGAACAGTAATTTTTTTTTTTCTTTTCAAATAAACACAACAAAGACAGACGGGATGAAAAAACAAAACCAGCATTACCTCTATACCAGTTCTTTCTGGAAATATACCAGCAATCTCTCAGTAATCTATCATGGAAGCGTGGAAATAACTGTAAACTGGATATAAATATTTCAGCATTAATCTCCAATCCAGTGTGACCTTCACAGAGAAACTCTGATAGCAACAGTGTCAGTGCAAACAAAAATTTGTGCTATTAACTGTTTCTAGATGCCCTACACAAACTAGGCTAGGAATAAATATGAGGTAGGTTCAGTAGTTATGTACCATGCCCAAATTAACTTTGTTGAGATTTGCAGAATGAGGTTATTTATCAACATGCTGCAATCACAGCACATTGTCAGGACAAGGAATAGGAAATAGCCCTGGTTTTCTTTCCACAATAGTACATTGCTATGGTATTTTGGAAAGTCAAGGACTTTCCTTGTAAGAAGCTGGTGAATCTTCTCTGCAGCCAAGAAGGGAATGATGCCAGATTTGCTGAGAGTCATCCCAACTCTATAAGGCTATACTAAAAGCCCTCCAAGATTTTGGCATCACCTAACTAAAAGAGTGATGTCTTAAACCAATTTCCCATTCCCTGTTTTTGGGTATTCCTCAATCCTCAGAGTCAACAGACTGTTTGGTTTTTCCTTCTCAGTTTCCAAGTGTTAACAGAACATAGAAGTGGGCTTAAAATCCCAATAAAAGCATTTCAAAGATCAAGGGAATACATTAGCTACTAGGACCACACATTTCAAGGATTCACACAACAAAACAAAGATGTCTAAGCCCAACTGCCCAAAATCTAGAGGCTCTGGTAAGACATACAAGAAATGGATTACTAATTCAGTTAGAATAAAATTACTGTGAACTATCTACTCTAGTCAACAATTCCTAAAAAGTACATCAAAAAAAGCTTACAATAAAGCATCTCATAATTATTCTACGTACGGTGAATGATAGCTGTAGCCATAATCAATAAACTTCAGCCACCACTTCTGTTCGCTGTTTGATAACTGTGGAAATAAAGAACAAAACCCAGTAGTTTACAACCCACAGAAAAAGAGCTCCTGACTGTACCAAAGATAGAGCCATGTGACAAAATTAGTCACAGAGGTACTGAAACTTGAAATGCTTTTCTCAGATGCCTTACAAGAATGCACTTTCATGCTATGAACACCACAAACCCCTTTCAATAAAGCCTATCACACCATCATGCATTTATAATTAAATCCTCTCACCAGGTGAAAAATTTCATGTTGTCCTGTGCACAAAATTAAGAACCAGCACACTTGTTAATTAAATGTTTGCAGACAGTGGAATGCTTACATGGTGGTCCTGCTAAGACACTTTTTCACCATTCAGAGAGTTTTGTTTTTTTTTAGTGTTGTTAAACCTACTTTTAAATCTAAAAATTCTTTTACCTGACTACCATTAAAATAATTCTCTTTTAACTCATCTTTTCCTTTTAAGTACAAGTGAAACCCATTAAGGCCAACAGGGAAAAAATAAATTAAGGATTAACATTTTCTTATATTGGAAAATTTGGCACGTAAATTTCTCTGCAATGGAAAGTAACTGTGGAAACAGATTACACCCCCCTTACCTTTTCTATTTGAGTTAGTATTGTCCTGAGTTTTGGGTACGACTCCACAGAGGCTAAATCACTGTCATTTTTTTGACAGTAGAACATAGCTTCCTGGTAGCTCAGGTTTTTATCTGGTACAAACCACAACTCTGCTCCATCAACAACAAGGGGGGCTCCATGAATTCCAATTTCATCTACACAGAAGAAATACCACATGAGTAAGAAATAAATTCTGAAAAACAAATCCTTTCTTTTTCTGAATTTCTTAAGAAATCTCAATTTGACACTGGGAAGAGTCAACACTCTGCACTTTGAACTCTCTCAAAATCAAATTCTATCAGTCATAACCTTGCCTGTTATGAAACAGGTACTGCAGTAGCAATGTAACAAAACTAAGAAAAGATGTTGAGTATAAGCAACCCTATACACATAGTGGAAAAATACAAAAGAAATCCAATTACCTGGTATATACCACTCTGGTGTCTTTGGAGTGCTACCTGTCCAGAGGAAAAAAGGAAAAGTCACTGATTTCATCTTCTAACAAGACTGTGGTCATCAATAATAGAAGTGATGGTTAGTACTCATACTTCTAAGTATTCATGATGGAAAAAAAAAGGAGAATGAAATAATACACACGTTTAATAGTTTTAAATGAGCTGATATAAAATTAATGGAAGTACTGCATACCTCCATCTTATACATCTGTGGTTCTTTTATCTCTCAAGCATCAAAGTAGAATATCTACCAGTATCTCACCCCAACAAGAAAGTTTCATCCCCTGAGACACCTTTTAATGAACAACCGAAATACAAAAGTCTATTGGATTACATTTCATACTGCCTGGAAAAACCTGGATCTGTGCAGATACGCCATGCCATTCTTTTGTGCTCTCACTCCTGTGTATCACTACAATGAGGAGCTAGTTCACCAGTTTTACCAGAGGGCGGATAGTTCACCTAAGGTTGAAGCAAACTGTACACCCAAGATACCTGTGGTGACTTAGCTACAAATATCACTAAGAAAGATTAAGTAAAGTCCACAAATGCTGCAACTCAGTGGCTTATAACACCTCACAAGAAACCACTTCTCACTTCAAGGGACTAGAAATAATATGAGAGCAGTGATTCTGCATCCTCCTCAGGGTCAATTTCTGATCTAAGTGTACATCTGTTTGTATGTGACATCGGTGAGACATTTCATATACTGTCCTCTTAGCAGTTCAGAGAGGAAACAATAAATATTGTTTGCAAAGTTTCTATTATAGGGCAATAATTACAACTCATTGTACTAAACTCTTTATATGAATAAATGGATGTAACTGCAGTTTACCTTTTGTTATCTGGCAGACCCATTCAAGTTTAGCTTCACAATCAAAAGGCCTGAAGTAAAATTCCAGGTCTCTGCCTTCATGGAAATAAAATCTCCAAAATGATCTCCGTGAAAACTGTGAGGTCTGTACACAAGTAGAAACAGAGAACTGAGTTAGTACAGCATAGGCCTTTGAAACGCAAAATTAAACTGTATTAAAAAGGTACTTTGGCAAAGTCAGAGTATTTTACTGTGTTGTTAGACACACGATTTATTTTGCAAATAAAATAGCAGATAAGCCATAATTTCAACTGTAACTCTCCATGTTAGCTAATGCTGTGAAGCAACTAGGTAAAGGGCTTAAGGTCAGTCTACATACAAATGTCTTACAAGTCTTTTCTAGCAATAATGTTTCTTATGGTTTTTGTAGCGTACAGGTTCTCATCAATGTTTATTATTAAACTATCTATTGCAACTTGTTCCCCTGAAATGATTCTCATTTCTGCTGAAAAGAAGAAACCACCTGAACTGACACAGAAACAATCTTTCTTACTGAAGATTATTTCTTACAATCAAGCTTAAAGAACTGACTTTAGTCTTGCTGGTCTCTCCAGTAAGGAGAATTTTTTATCATTTAGTGAAATACCATGTCTATAACTGGCAGGTAGGAGAGGAAAGTTACTACATTCATAGCATTTGCTTCAAAGTGTTCTCCTTTGTCTAAAATTTTAGGAGCCCAATGCTGACCAACTTCTCAGTCTGGGGTCATGAACACAGGAGAAGCAAATGAGGGAAATGGCTGTGAACAGAAGCAAAGGGATGCAATTATCCTTTCCCCCAGTAAATCCCAAAAGCAGAGGTGGTTCTATTTAGGTTAAAAGGGATGGTAGGTACTGGAATGATTGAGCAAAAAGCCAGATGATGCTTCAGAAAAATTAAAGGCTATTTTAAAACTCATGCCATCAAGACTAAATTAAGTATTGAAGAGCTTAATCAGGAATCAAGCTGAGATCTGACATTTGAAATTAGAAACCAACACAGCATGTACAGCCTATTTCACAAGTAAGCAACAAAATACACACAATAAACATAAACACATGCTCTATCCTGGCTACTGCATTCTCCTTCTTCAGGTTTCAAACTTTTTTCTTAACGTGCATTTAAGAAAAGCTAATATAGATTTTAAAAGTTACTGGTAGGGCTCTCTGTGCTTTTTTGTTTCAGACTCCATGACACATCCTTAAGAATTATGTGTAATATACAAGAGATCCATAGTATGGCATTATGAAATACAGAATAGCATTGTTACTAAAATATTTTGTAGTTAAAAAGGTTCAAAAGAAGTCCTATGAAAGGTTATCATTAGCACAGCACATGGCTCATAAAAAAATACTTGATTAAGGGAAAGTTTGTAAGAGGTGTGGAGTGATAAAGGGAACACTACAGCTTTTTCACTATACTAAGAAAACATCTAAACCTAAATTCAATATCCAACTGGAAAAAGTATTTTTCCAAGAACTTCCAAGTAAAAAACACACGTTATTAGAAATCTTGAAACCAACCTTTAATGCAGCACAGTCTCTTGTATCGTACTCATCTTCCAGATAGTCGAGCGGCATAACAACACTGGTTACCTACAGGATAATGGACAGGGTGAAAGAATCAGCACTTGACGCTTTGCTGTGGCAATCCCAAGAGATAACCATTCAAACCTGGGGTCCCATTATGTTTATTACTATTAAAATATGTGTTGAATGGCAGTTACTCCTTCAGTTTTGAGTCTCCACGTCTGTTTTTGAAGAGGGGAAAACTCACAATTTCAGACAAATAAAACAATTACAGTGAGGAAGATATTTTTGGGAAAGTCTGACATAACAAGGAAATGAACTGATAAACCCTCCCTTCTGTTGTGGCATGAAGACATCTTGTTCTCTTCACCAGCTCTTGGATGTTTACTACTATATTTCTGTGAAATTATTTTAATATAATGGAGACGGAAATCAGGTTAACCTTATTAAAGGTATGTTTTTAATTGGAAATCTGTTTGGATGGCAGCTCTTAAGTGTACAGTCTTCTTCTGAATTATTAATCTGTTGAAAGACCTGACATATTTTAATTAAAATATTTATCAATTTACTTTCAATTCAGTCCTAGTTGAAACAAATCAGTACGTGACGTTTCCTGGTTAGAACTTAACTTACAGGTTTGTTATCACTCCACTGCCAGGTTCCCAAAGAATCAGGACTCCTCTTATTCATTCCAATCCAGACCCATCTGTCATTGCTGCAAATAAACAAGATACAATCTTACGCCAAGCATATGATTCAGCTCATTTAACAGGAAGACTGACCTATGGCATGGCATTACTTAGGACCCAGCAGCAAAACCAAGGTTTTACTACTGCAAGTTCTAGCAGTTCAAAGAGAAAATAGACACATGGGCTAGGACCTCTTCTGTACAGAAGAAAACTAAATCGGGTAATTCCCACATTGTGTGAGTGCATCACCACTTCATCAGTTGTCGCTTGATATAATGGTCTTTTTTCTACACTTTTCTTCCAGAATCACACACAGTGTTTATATGGTTTGGTGCCCTGTCTCTTGTCCACCTCGGGCTATCTGTCAAATACCATCAGCTCAAATACACTCTTCCTCAAACCACACAAAAGCTTCTACTCAAAGAACTAGCATATTTCCCTTAACTTTGTCAGTGATATAAACACACTAAGCCTGGGCAAAAACGTACTTTAATTATGCACCTTCATAAATGAGGTGTAGACATAAATGAGCACCTAACAACACTGACTTCAACGGTTGCATGAACAAGTGGCAATAGAAATTTTAGTCCAATCAGAATTGGGTCTTTTCCTAGATTTTGCTTCCTCATTTTTCAAAAGCAGCAGACACTTAAATCTAAAATTACAGTTATGTTCTAAGATACAAAATTACCTTAAAAAACCAGGTTTACAATGTAAATACTCAAACCTGCAGTAAGAACCTTTACCATACTCATTTGCTTATGAACCTAAAGATGCTACAAAAAAGTTAAAAGTGCTAGTCCAACTGCAAGGTTAGTTTTGTACTGCAAGTTCTCAAAGATTCAATTTTATGAACTTTATGATAATTCACTCCAATCTACTACCCTGCCCAAGAAAGTCAATAGACACTTCTCTGAATGACAGTATCAGCTGGAAGCAGCAGAGGGGGGAAAAGATCTTGAGTTTTCTACGAAATCACAGACTACATGAAACCCTACTAAAAAAGAGCTGTGGAAAAGGCACTCTCATCAAGGTAGTCTGACACAATAGTAAAGCATTGATGCCACACTACAGGGCTCCTGCAGAACTGTTATCAGGAGCACTATTCCACCATGATGCACCAAATACAGAGAAGGAACACGTGACATTTGAGGAAATTAACAGTTTAGGCTGTTAACAAGGATTGAGGATTTTCTTGCCTAGTCTTCCCAAAGAAAGACAGGGAAAGGATATAATCATTCTTTATAATATTTTAGGAGACTAAATCCACAAGAAGAGGAGTGATTTGAGCAAAAAGGACATCACATCTGAAGGAACCACGACTTGGAAATAAATTTAAGGTCAAAACTGGACAGAGATGTCTGACCAGCAGAGGTCAGAGTTTGTAAGAGGCTCCCCAGAAGGTAGTGCTGACAAACTTAAGTGATTTGAAGTCCGAACTTGGAAAATTTATGAAAATTACTTTATTACTTGGAGGGATGGACTCAGGCTTACCCCCATAAGGAATGTTATGAGACCCCAGGGCAATATTAAGGAAATCTTTGATACGACTGTGCCACTAGCTTTCCACACATATCACCATAAAGATTCTGAACAGTCTGAAAATACTGGTGGTGCAGCACCAAGAAACAGCTTAGCCAGGGTATGTGAGCTAAGTATGTGAAATCCAAGAAGGGCAACAGTATTTTATTTGGTAAAGTTCCCTTTAGGAAGAAAAGTATCAGCCATCAAAAGATCTAATTTTTTTGTTCTTTGTTCTCAACTCCATTGGTGAGAAGTGTGATCACTCTAGTGTGATTTTACCATACTGATCAATCTTTAGTCTTTGAATGATACAACTAAGGAGCCTTTAAAGAGCCTAAATGCCCCATATCACTGCAGAGGGAAAACTGTGAGCCAAACATTCACTGCTGTCAGGCAGCTAAGGGACTTTTGGCTATTTGCCTTAGGACTTACTTTTCTGTGGCTGTTCTTCCAATTAGAAAGCAGATATCCCATCCTAATTGTCACCTACAGACTTAGCATAGTTTAAGCAGTTGATTACCACACAGGAATATCTACTAAAAAGAACATTCGAGACACTAATTTCTAAAGGATTTGCAGTAGTTACCTGAGGCTCTAGAGCAATTTTTCAAACTCTTTCAATTTGTATTTGGCTTTTATATAATAAATAAATTGAAAACAAAGAGTGTGCCAGGTCAAGAATTTCTCCAGCTTATCTCCCAATTTACAATTACTAGCCTGCAAACAGAACAATGTTTTCAGCTGACTGGGCTCTTACACAATAATGTACCTCTTTTGCTTCCTTTGGAATTGTTCAGACATGACCATGAGTAATTTAGTAACTGCTACACTACACTTGACAGTACTTTTAAGCTTCAGTAAAGCCTTCTGATAACCCTCTGAAATTATACTGTCATCTCATCACAGGAAAGAATTCCACCAACTATTTAAGACAAAGATGAATTAAGACTCTCTATTGCAATTAAGCTTGCAGCAAGGAATTTGCTTGTGCTTCAAGTATCTGTCTCCTCATCGCAAAGCATTTAAAATTCATCCAATGGTCTGATAGCAAAATGGATTTTTCAGTGACAGGGTATTCTTTGAGCTACACTCCTGGAATTGCCTATGAAAACCTGAAGTATCCTGAGTTTTAAATTAAAACATACATGCAATTTGGGCTTTACAATGGACTCCATGCTGATTGACACTGAAAGACCCTAAATGTCTAGCAATCCCTGCAGAATACTGGTGGTTTTTCTTTCACACAGAACTAAACATTCATAAAAGTCAAAGTACTACAGGAGCGAATAAATACAGCTCAGATTGTGAAGGGACTATAAACCCCTAATTTTTCTAATCATATTCTAACTGCCAAAATAGAAAATTATTTTCTGTGTCCTTTATGTCAGCTCCAACACAAGATTAAGAGCCTAAGTGAAGTTTTTGGGGCTTGTAGGTCAACCTGGTTCTTGACAAGAGGTAAGGTACACATCTGGGCCAACCCCTTAATAGTGCAATTTAAGGCACTATTTAATCTTAGGCAGTGCTGGCCTAAAACTCTGCATGAAGCCCATGTGGCCACCCTGTTCTGCCTGCTGTAACAGGCTACTGCACTAGCTAAATCACACCCTGCTAATTACCTGCTCTTGAGTGGAAAAAAAGAGAAGCTGAATTAATGCAATTACTACAACTCGCATCTCAGCCTTATTGCTGTTTTGCCCAGTGTGTTAAGGTGATTTTTTTCTTTCAAACTCAAGTGTTTGTAAGGCTTCCTAGATTCAGAACAATTACAGCAGCAGAGCTGCTCATATAAAAGGCAACCTGGATTTCTTTCCAGGAAGGCATCCTCGCTGAAATGTTACTGCTAACCAGCCCAAGCTACTTCTCTCCCTGTGTCCAGCATTGCTGCCAGGTATAAGCTGCAGAATGCTCACAAACACAGCCTGAAGAGAATGGAAGTAACTGAACCAGATCTGTTCTGCCTGTATCATGTCCCTTAAAGTCAAAAGAGGTTATCTCCTATTTCTTCCAGACAGGGGAAGGTTGGCAGGCAAATTTTATTTTCCTTTCCAATGGCAATAGCCTGACTTGGCTGGAGCAATTCTGGCTCTTATTTGACTCTAAGGTGGAATCGGAGTAAAGAACAGAATGGACTAGGCAAGCTGCCCTTTTCCTGGTGAACCAAAATGACTCTTGGTAACATTTAAAAACAAACAATTCTCAGTGAGTCACCAGAGAACTGTGCAAGGGGAAAAAACCCGAAACCAAGAGAGTTGAGGTGTGGCTCCTTCCCCAGGCTGAAACGAATGCACTGAATGAATGCTTTTGGTCAGAGCTTGCACTGAGTAAATACAGGGAACACGAACAAACTGCATGCCAGCACACTCCAGCAGCTAATCACATCTAATATCACCTTAGCATGATTTCTCCCAGTGAAATAATTCACATGGTTTCCTACTTCCTATCTCAAATGAGCTTGATTTTTAAACAAACTGCCCTTGACATTTGACCTCCAAAATATTTTATGTAATCAACACCTCTGAGTAATTTAAAAGCATAACTATCTTCAACAATTCATTATGTTATCTAAACAAACAAACATTATTAAAAATACCTCAGGCAATATCAACTATGTAGTATTTCGGTTCAGAATGTTCTGAAGTGCTGAAAAAGGGGTTAGCCCAGATGAAAATACTGTGTTTTCAGTTGTATTTGATATGAACAGTTACTGCAACACTGACTGCAGAGTCAATTTATACCGGGCTCAATATATTGCCCCTCATTTTAAGTTCTACTGGAATAATACTGAAATACTGGGACTTATCTACTTTCAGACTAAGTTCAAAATTTCTGAACTATGGGAAATGCATGAGCATTGTGTGTCAACTGATTTCCTGTAAAGACTGAAGTGTCCACCTTTAAACTCCTAAGAGAAAACATAATTAATACCTCAGCAGCCCACAAGCTGAAAAGCAGTTCCAAGTACTTGTAGGAAAATAAAATGTTACTTCTCTATTCACATTTCATAGTCGATTAGGTGCACTAAAACGAAATTCATAATTGAAAAACTATCTAATAAGGTCTACAGCTAGAAATAATTTGCGCACTGATTTTTATTTTGGGACTTTGGCCAGTTTAGCAAAGGAATCACAAGTGGCTTTTACACAAGCTAAACTATCTATATATAGAGCATACAAGTTTGGTTTTGTCTCTTATTAACATAAACACTGAGTAATTTTCATGACTTGTGCACTTCTAAAAAAAGTTCACTGGTTTCTCAAGAAGGCACCTCTTCAGTCATCAGGTTTTAAAATTTAATCACAGTGTTGTATGCTGGCAGCTTCTGAAATAATCCTGATTTAGTTTGTTGATGAAAAAATTTAGATCACATAACTGGCAGCATTTGAGTTTAAGCAGGCAAAAGTTCTGAAAAACAAGAGTGTCAATCAAAAAAACCGTATTACACAAGGATCTGACATCACACCAATGCCTAATAAAGCTTTGCAGTGACAGTTCATCTGATTAAAAATAAAGGTTTAAACTCATAAATTATTTAGCATTTAATCTGTTGATACCAGAAAACTCAGCACACCCATCTAATGCCCATATAGTGTTAGTGCAACTATGCCAAATAGGCTCTGTGCCAACCAGACTGCTGGACACTACATTATTCACATTTTTAGAAGTTAGCACCCAGTTTAGTCAGGAAGCATTTCATGAATAAAAATGAGACATATCTGAAAAACTGAAGTAATAACTCATCTCTAAAGAATGTACCAATAAAGAATAGGTACATTTACCATCTAGCTGTGCCAAAATTCAACACTGAGAAAGAAAAACGTACTATAACAACAGACTTAGATTTGCTTTGAGCATCTTCCATTACATAAATTTCTCTTCTTGTGCTGCCTCTAGCGATGTGAAATATCTGCCCAAGCTGTACTCCCTTGACATTTTCCAGCAAGGCAGTTCAAATGCCATATCTAGCTGTTCTGTGGGAAACACAGTTGTCACACAGTCT
This sequence comes from Gymnorhina tibicen, assembly GCA_013399875.1. NCBI lineage: Eukaryota > Metazoa > Chordata > Aves > Passeriformes > Artamidae > Gymnorhina > Gymnorhina tibicen. The sequence continues at coordinate 415,015 of VXAZ01006554.1, forward strand.
CATATTTGCCATTTGGGGTCAGCAGCAGCATTTGCGATCCGCTGCACAATCAAAATTTTAGAACATGGCTAGTTTGTTACCTGATCATTTTTCTCAGGATAGAATGAAGTGCTTTGATTTCTTCTGAGTGGCTAAAACTAGGCAGATGGCCTCCGAGGGCTTCACAGAACCTTTCTGCCTCCTCCCAGGTCCTGGTTCGTAGCACTCTTTCACTGTGGAAGAACTTCACAACAGCCAAATGTCAGGGCAGAAAATGACACACGTGACAGTATTTTTAAAACACTCCTGTTCTACTAAAATATGGTCACCTGAGATTTAATAATTGCCATTTCCACAGGGAGAGAACTTGACTTTCCAATAATTTTTCTTTCAGTTTGTTTGACAACAGCCAGACTCTGAAGTTTAGCTGACAAAATTTGTTTCAAGCACAACATATTCCACACCACAGACTTTCTCTGTTTTTCTTTACCGGAAAGATTTTAGAAACCACCAGCCAGCTCATTCCGTAACTGCAAGTCAAGTTATAAGTTTAAAGGGATGTTGTTCCTTCAAATTTATGGTGAACTACAGAGCCTAATGTTCACTGAAACTGGGCTTGTTTGAGTGCTGGGGGTGAAGAAAGTTCTTTGGCACACCCGTGGCTACATGTATGCATTAGAGGTGCAAGTTTGGCTCATACACCTCAGCTAACATGTCCTCTTGATCCCCCTGGTTTCAGTCCAAGACAATTCCCATCAGCTGGATCTCTCTGCACAGACATGCTGCATTTGGTCAACAACAGTTGTGGAGAATCTGCCAGGGCCAGCTGTCACATCCATCAGCTATGGGACAGCTATGCTGCACAGCAGCACAGACGTACCCTTTCGGGATGCTTGCCCACACCCTTGTTATTCAGGCTGGGTTTCCCCACTTTGCTACATGAGCTGTTTACAAGAAACAGTTCACTGCAGACACTGAGTCCAAAAATAATGAATAAATAATCCAATGAACAGCCTCAGTTTTAACTTGATTTAATTTTTAATAGGAGGGGAAAAACCTGCATTTCTAAATACAAATTTGTTTAAGCTATTCCAGCTAAAACAGCACAGCTGCTTGCTTCCAGTGTTCACTTCAAAACAGTAAAATACAACTGAGGCTGAATGTTTTTTTATATCCTTATTCAAACCAGAGAACATCCCACCTCTCCTATCTATACTCTTAGAATACAGAAAGGAAAAGGACAAGGCAAGTGATGCAAAGCACTTTCCTTCCCTGTGCAGGTATCTGTGCATGCCAGAGGGCAGCACGGAAGACACAGGCACAGCACCCTCTGACAGCATCAGGCTCCTGAGACAGCAGCACAGGGCCAGTGCTGTTGCCCCACTCAGCTGCCCACAAAGAGGCACAATGCCCCTCCCCGGAATGGCAGATGATGATGGGGGACAGTATCTGCAGGCAGTCAATCTGAAGCAACACCAATTCCCTCTCCTGGTGAGGAGCACCTTTAAAATGCCCTCCAGAGCAGCTATGCCCACAAAATGGCTGATCACTCACTTCCTCCAAGACAGTAACGAGCAATTAACATCAAACAAGAATAACATTTTACCTTGTAGCAGGCAAGGCCAGATCCGTTGTGCCACCCAGGGGGACAGGGATCAGTTGGCTTTGGGAGCACTTCTGGCTCCTTGGGCTGCCCAATATATTTTTTGCAGACAGAAAATGCTTTAGTGGTTTTACAGTCCTTAGTTTCCCACTTTCCAAGAGAATTTCCACTGGACATGGCCACACATCCTCCTGAAAACTCTGAAATTAAAGCCACCAAAAACATATTTAAAACTATTGGCTGGTTTTCAAAAATAAACCTGACATATTTGTGAATTACTACTTTATTTCATGATTGGAGTTCTGTAACATGGTACTCCAATGCTTGCTCAGTGTAAAAAGACAGTATTTGTATGTGGTTTTTGGTTTTCAAATTTACCTGGTTGCATGGAATTCCAGTTAGTGTATGTCACAGCTTCAGGTTGTTCTCCATTCACTGTACCCCAGGAATATATTCCTGTCTGGCTAATATCCTGCAAACCGGTCCAGAAGTACTTTTCTTCAACTTTGGTGTGTTTTCTAATTAGACTGTTTATAAATTCTTGCTCAAATCTGAAAATTCACAGATTAATCGGAGTCAATATTTGAAAGATACCAAACTACTGAGACAATTTAAAAACCAGGGATATTACTACATGAGTCAGTTCAGGCAGTCATCCAGGCAGTCCCATATTCAACAGGAGGTCAACAGGCTGGGAATTCTCATCCTTCCAAGAAGCTTTCACATTGTAGGTTTACCATTCTCACACCATGAAAAACACGGCCTGCTAGTTCTTGGCAAAAGCAATTCTCTCTCTACTTTGTCTTTATAAACCATTAGTTAGCATACAGAGGTTTTTAATCTCTGATTTTATCTCCAAGATTGTGCAGTTAAACCTGCTCATAAATTACAAATGTGCTTTACCTGTTCATCACTGTAAGATTGCACTGGGCTCCAAATGAAACTTCCATTTTATCAATCCTGTAACAGTAGTTTCCATGTCTCTCCCATCCCTGGTTAGAGAACAAAAACCACATTTATACAAAACAACCTAATTTAGGCATTACCTACAGGAGAAAATAAATCATTCCCAACACTGGCTGGTGCCCACAAGCTGGCACAGCATATACGAGAAAGAAATGCACTGTGTCACATACAAGGTCCACTATCATCAACTCTCAGATTCACAGTTGTAAAAAATAATGCAGGCACAGGAATAAAATACACCACTGTTTTAGCTCGCCTGGGCAGAGTCTTCTGACCACTATGTGCATTTACAGAGAGAAACACAAGGGCAACAGCCCAGTCCTATCCAAAACAATAGGAGTTTTCATGCTGTTCCACCAACGCCAGGATTCAAACAGAACAATACTAGGAAGGCATATGCTACTGTTTCTTTACTTCTGAGGAAATACTTGATACTGAAAATGTGTGAACTTACAAAATTTCTCTATTATTCAAATATTTCTCCCCATATTGACACTCAGATTTCAAGGAATATTAATGTGTTAACTCTTTTCTAGCCTAGCAATGCTACTGGTGTCTGAATAGCACAGAAAGCTGTAATTCCAAATGCTGAAGTCTCTGAAAAGACAGAGAAAAGAACACCCCAAGGTTGTGCAGAAAGAAAGATAAGGGGTAAACATCTTTCCTGTTGCAAGCAATATGCCACACAAAACTGAACCAAATAACTCTGAGGTAGCTAGCAATACCATCCTAAGCTTGTTCAAAAGACAAAAGACTTGTTTTTAAGCTTTATTTATGCTGTAACATGTCATACTGTAAAAAAAAACCTAAACAAAAAACCAAACCTCCCCCCCTTTATTGAAGTCACAGAAAAAAAATGAGAGCCAGTGAGGTGTAACAAACCTCATCTCAGTTAACAATCTCTGTATATCTTTACGTTGCAAAGTGCTTACACTAAATTTTAAAACATAATTTAAGCAAAAACGACAGAACAAATGGTGTTATAACATTTCTACCAAAATCAACTTCTTTTAAATAAATAAGTAAAACAGAACCTCTCCTGGGTCCAACATAATAGTTTCATCAATGAACAGACTGATAACACACATCCAGAGCCTGCTTAGGAGAACCTGACATTTGGTTTATGCTATATAAATATCCTTTTCCAGATAAAACGTTTCACAGATTTTACTGAACGGACAAGAAAGAAACGGAAGTAGAGGAAGTAAGTGATTTTAAGCAGGTTTCTGAACCAAATGACAATAAAAGAAATAGAGGCTTCCTATTACCTCTTCCAATGAGCAACTTTTATCTGATTTTGTTTCATTCAAAATCTCTCCTTTTTTCTTGCAAACATATTTCAATTTTTCTTCACAGGATTTGACTCTCCACTGTCCCAGCTGTGAGAATGAAAGGAAAAAAAAAGTATTTTAAATTCTAACAACCTTTCAATTTCCATGTTAGCAGGGGCTGTTTCCATAGGAGAGAAAGCCAAAATGCCTCTAATATAGATATTGGGGTGGGATGACCTGGGTTGTATGTGCAGGTACGTGTTTGGAAGGGAGAAAGAAAGCTGACACACATGGAGATGGGAGGATTCTGGATCACATCCAAAAAAGAAAGAAAAGGCCAGGGTGGTGCCAACTCTCTTAGATCATGAAGGGGCTGGGTCAGCAGGCTGTCAGCAGGCAGGAGGTGTGCTCAGCTTAACGTGGAAGCAGCTCAGAGACAGGTCAGAGGAGCTGAGCACAAGCTCCAGTGCCAGGCTGATGACACAGCACGCAAATGCGTGCTCCACTTTTCTAATGAATCTGCAGGATGGGATACAGCCTGCTTCCCACTCTAGTGATCTCCTTCCTTCACCAACACCCTTTTTAGAACATTCCATCCTCAGACTGGGTGACCCAAATTGGTCTGGGAGATGACTGAACCCAGATTTTCCTTCCTTCCTACCTTTCTGCCAGAGACATGCAAGAATACAGTACCCAAAATAGAGAGTGACAAGACCAACTGTCTGGCCAACAATGTGGCAGTCTCAGAGCTAAGAGTAATTTCCTCCACTCTTTGCAGTACACAGCTACCAAGTTCTAGGTACATAATTTTAAGAAATTTGCTTGTAGAAAAACGTATTTTAAAGATTATTCCAGAACTAAGATCAGCTATCTGCTTTATCCCCCTCCTGGACTTTCACACACACCAATGTTGCCTCTACTATGATGAAAAAAACCAAACCAACAACCAAACTCAACACCCTATTCCTACCTTGCCTGAATATGACACACAGTTAGGAGTGCTGTTAAAGGGAACTTTTGGTTCATTCTGATCCCAGTATGTAAAAACCACAGGCGAGCGATCTGACCATTTGAACAAGGTTGGCACATCGTCATTCCTGAGACCCATCCACATTTCCTCTTCAGCATCTGTAATTTAAAATTAGGACAACATTGTCATTTCAATATAATATTCAAATTAATAGGAAAGAAATGTGTTATCAGCAAAATTATTTTTTTATCATTATACTGCACAGCAGTGAAAAATACTGTGCAGCAGTATAGTGATATTATTTTTCTTACAGTGAGAAATGGTATTTGAGACAACCATAACTTATGTTTGCTACCTCGTTTCTTAACTTATATTCATGACTAGGAGTAAGTTTCACAAAGAAGGAACAAACTGGAAAAAAACCCAACCACAAACAAACAGAAATAACAAATACACCAGCAAAAAAACCCTCACCAGATTTTTAAAGAGCGTAGGCAAAGATGTAACACCAAACACTACTGACACTATTTATTAGTTCAGTGACTCAGCAGTCAAAATATTGACCCAACTATCTACTGTTCTCTTTGAATGAGACAATTAAACACAAAGTATTAAAAAATTAGAAGTAGGTTAGTCCAGTAAATAAATAAATTAATAGACTGAACCAGAACAAGTCCTAATACAGAGGGCCTGGATCTGCACAGCAACATCCAGCACTGGCCTGAGTACAAGTTCAGCATTAACATCCACACTTAAAAACTAGAGGTTATGACAATCGTATGCTAGAACATGGAAAGCAGTTTTTAATTTATGGTGTGCAGCACTTGGTGCTTGACCTTTACAACTACCCCAACTCACCATTATGAAGCTTTGTAACAACCAGTTCAACATCTGCTAACGAGTGAATGCTGATGAGGTTACTCTTATTTGCTTTGCACAACTCCTCTGCCATACCCCAAGGTGCCTGGTTGTTTATTAGCATGTAGCAAAAGCCATCGTGGGGGAGCCAGCCCAGATCACAGCGAGTATCCACGTGTCTCCAAAACTCTAATAAAGGAGAGAAATGGAATTAGAGGCTTTTGTTTTACACTGGCTAGTGCAAGGGGTTGGCTTTAAATTCAGCAACACCTTGAAAACAGCCAGAATTCAGCAATCAAAATGTGTTCACATCTCTTCAGAATTCGTGTAAGAAAGGGTCACAGCTTAGTTAGTTCAATGCAGCATTAGCAGAACTCATAATATTTTGGGGCCATGAAGTAGGTAGAAGGGGAAAGAAGTTAGTGGGAGTGAAAGTAAAAAGCAGGACTGCATTACATTAAGCTGGTCTTAGTGTAAGTGAAAGGTTCGGAAGTAATTGGAAGCAAGATTTCAAAAGCAACTGAAGACAAATCAAGTTAATTCATTACAGGAAAGAATCACACAACTCAACAAATGCTTATTTTAAATTTTTTTTTCTTCTCAAGATATTCAAGAATTCTAACTAGTTTTAACGGATGCTGGAAAGGTATATACTAATAGCCTTTCTGGTTCAAAACACACTATAAAATCCTCCAACCACAGGAATTTTGTTTTTTAATGAATAAAACACTATATAAACACTGGTAATAACTCTACATACCCCACTGAGGAGCCACAGAGCAGCCAAGAATTGTTAACTGACAATTAGCTTTCAGGGTATCACTGCAAAATCTGAACCAGTTCAGTTAAATTTAAACTGATTACTATTTTTTCCTCAAATGCACACACCTCTCCAGGGGGAGCTGGAGAGAACATGCCTTAGCCACACCCCTTGTCCTCTACTCCTCCCTGTCATTCAAGGACCATTACCTTTCAGTAAAAGTTTTTGCAGGAGAGCCCTGCAAGCTGCAACCCTGGGAACTGGGTGAGGCCAAAGCACACACAGAAGAACAGGTCATGGATATGGGAAGGGCTGGACATTCAGGTGTAGATAAATAGCCAAAAGCACAGAAGCAGTTCTATGTCACAGTTGGACAGTGTAAACACTGGAGGACTCTGTGTGTGTGTGTGTGTAGGTCGGGATAAGGGAATTATTATCTTGTAAGAGCTGTTATAGATCCAGTAAAGATTACACACTGAGCAAGCTACCAACTCTTGCACTCTGCTTTCTAGTGCTGGGCCTGGTTTCAAAGGACAGTAAGGTTATTTAATTACTTCTATTTGAGTTCAACAGAGTTTGATCCAAGACCCAGGTAAGTCCCATTTTACTCCAATACACACCAAGAATGAGAGAAACAGGCTTCATGCGAAGATAGAAAGGTTTGGGGTACAACTGCCAGTTCCAGACTTCCAGTAATACATGAAAGAAGGCACAAGCCACGGAGGAAAATGTGATGAAAAGGGCAGGACTGCTGCAAAATGCTTTATGTGTGAATGAGAAAGCTGCAAAAAATGAAAACTGTTTGTGATGCATCATCTTGACACTGAAGAAACAGAGTTTGCTTCTGTTCTGCTAAAAAATCCAAAGCTGTTGTGAAAATGTTTTGGCAGAGATGCCTAAAAAGGCCTGGGAGGGAAAAGAAAGACTCCATAAGTGAACATTATACTCGTATTAACATACAAAACTCAAAAATGCAAACTGTCCAACCTGGAATGCTTGGAACTTCATTGAGTGACTTCTTGCAAGTATATGGAAGTTGAGTCCCACAATGGTAACTCTGCCACTGACCGGAAGCAGCATTCATCACCACACAACTCATCCCATCCAGTGGGGATAAACTCTGCATATCTATAGACAGCAACAAATGAAAACATAACAGCACAAATTATCAAATAGTGAAGGCAGTGACTGCTTCGATTTCTACTGGTTTTCAATACAAGAATAACACTCTTTGGATAGCATGGCACCTTTTATTTGAAGAACATAATTTGCATCAACTGAGGGCAGCTATCCTACCACAGGTCCCACAGAATGTTTTTTCTAAGAGAGAAAGTTTCAGAATCAAGGAATCTTGACTTCTTTTCCAATGTTTAATCATAGAACCAGGAGGAATGTTCTATTTACAATACATCAAACCCTTGGCTGAGCACTTTCCCAGACTAGAAATATCTCAGGGGAGAACCATTTTTGCAGCCCTCAGTTTCCTTTGGCAGTCCCTTTCCACCCTCACTCCAAACACAGTTCTGCACTTTCTCTCAATGCTAACCATAACCCTTACCTTAACAGAAACCTTAGACAAGGCTCCAGATTTGAAACAGCAAAGAGAATAACTCTTTTTTTGCAGTCTTCAGCTTCCCTTGGAGCCACTTTCTAATGGAACTTTTTGGCTTTCTTTTTCTTTGAGCCTCAATGCAAACCCAAGCTGTGGGCTACACAGAGCACCCCAGCTTCCCTTGTACTGGGTTCGTTCAGGGTCACAGATAAAAGGCTAAGGGTAGATCTCAGTTCTTCATGAAAGAGAACAGTGGGACAAGGCCAGGCTCTTTTCAGAGGGGTAAAGTGAAAGGAAAAGTAAAGGGCACAACTTGCAGGTATCAAAATTCCTGTAAGGCACCAGTAAGTATTTCCAGAAGAGGCGCAGACATGTCTGCCATGACTGCAGACTAACTCAGGATAGTCTGGCCTCTAGCTCTGCATTACAGTCCTACAGAGTGATCACAGTTCCAGAAGAAGGTGCAGCCAATAGTACAAGCAGCAAAGTTCTTAACCTTTCCAAATGTGCTCTGTCTTCTGGAAAGTCCCACAGAAATTTCTTAGCAAAGCTATGAAAGAAGTAACAGAAACCACTTCTCAACTTTTCACAGAATTCCTGTTGCAGTACTATTCCAGAGACTAAAGGAAAAAGAGAACTCCACTTAAAAAAGCTCAAATTCAGCTTGAATGACAGAACAATATTAGCTTCAGTATTCCTGATGACTATTACTCTGGGATTCTCATACACACAGAGATTCATGACATATTTGTGAGTACATTACAAATTCATCCTGAAAATTCCAACAGTCTCACTAATCCTACTTAGCATCTTTGGAGTAACTAAAAAAGGTTTTTCAAATGTTTTATACTTCTTTCATCTTCACCTTGAAACAAATTTAAGCAACCTTGAACTTTAAAAACCCAAGTTAAGCTTCTAAGTAATGTCAGTCATTGCACGTACAAAAGCAACCACAATATTTGAGGGAAATCAGGTGCCATTCTGTCAGTGGAAGGAGAAATTTAGCAGCTAGGAAAGCTGTGGATACTTTACTAAAAGGGACTTCAAAAATACTATTTAAGTTTTACCTTTTTAGAGATTTATAAACCTAATCAGTTGTAAATATAAAATGAGAACAGAAACATTGGCTGGCTAGGAGGAAAAGATGCTTCTGAAAATGGAATGAGATGGAAAAAAAAGTAATACTAGTTACTACTGTGAATATTGTCAATATCACCAGAAATATCAGTACCTGGATGCCAGTTGAGAAAATTCAAAGGTTTGTGATCTGACCACTGCCAACCACCAGAAACATCCAGTTGATTTAAGCCAATCCAGAAGATCTCAGCAATGTCATCCTTGGCTAGAGATATTTTTTTTTTAAGAAAACAGTTAGTATAAAATGCTCATCTTTTATTGGTCTCCTTTAAATTAAAAATGCCATCTGAGTGAATGCATTTCAGGAAAGAAAGATTGCTATTATAACTGGACATGCAAACTTTCTTGAACTGAGGAGGAATTCATCCACACAAGCCTTCCCTCCCAATGTCTTCAGATGTTTCTCCTTTGGTTTCATAGTCCCAAAGGCAACTGGATAATTTCTCCAGGTCAAGACTGAACATCAGTGAGGACAATTTCCTAACAAGAGAGTAACATGCTGCTAAAACACCAACTGCCACTCTGGCCTGTATTTGAGATTTTGGGGACATTCCTCATTAACAATATGAACAACATCTAACTGCTATAAATAAAATCATACAGATAAATTTAAATAACTCCCTATAATTACATTAGCACCTTAGTTTTGCTACACAAATGAAAGCCAAAATATTTAAAGTACAATGAAGTTTTAACCCAGAGTTTTAGGACAGAAACTAAAGTGCTACCTCCACTTTATAAAGATTTCCCAATGTTCATATGTGAATATTACACCTACCTTGTATGTAACTTAATTCAGATGCATTTTGGATGCTAAGTAAATCTCCTCCTTGCCTTTGACATGAAATATAAGCTTCCTTCCAAGAAAGAGCAGACTGTGTATTAAACTGGTAGCAATTTTCAGACCCTGGATCACGTTCCCAGATATCATGACACCCATCCTCTGTTTAAAGGAAGCAGAAGGTACTTTTAACTACGGCTATACAGAAACATAATGAAAGTTTCAAAAGAAAAACTTTTGAATGTAATACTGCAGGTCTATTGATTTTTATATTGGTCATCACAAATACTTGCAGAATAAGCCAACGCTGCAAAAGGAAAGCTTTTACACAGCTGAACAGACACACAAAGGTGGAGCTGTACATAAGAGAAGGGACAGAATGCTTTTAGGATGTCTATTTAGAAACCCAACGTGCCTGGCTGTAAGCAGATTCCCCATTTTCCGTCGCGAGAATAATCTTCAGAAGTGGCGCACCATTTCCCACCCGTGTGCGTTTCATCCTGAATGCAGTCATGATGCCACACCTTGTTGTACAGAAAGGGGAATTCACAGGGTTTGCCATAAGAGTTGCCATCTTTTGTATAAACTTCTGCAGGGAAAAAAAAAAAAAAAAGGAAGTAAACTAAGGAAGTAAATACATCCCTCTTTCTTAGAGATGGAAAGGACAGCAAATCAGTGTTACTGCTCGTACAGACATAGTTCATCTAAAAGCATGCAAATCACATTTGTGGTCTTAAAATACCGTATCTTCTTGTTACAGAAAATATACAGCAATGCCAGAACTGAAAGAAATTACATAAAGAGAAATATTTTTCTGTAGTTTTTCTTCTGAGAAACAGCAGAAACTTGTCTCCCCCATCCTGGTAAGTTACAGATAATTCATCATCCTATTGAAATCCAGGTGGTTTGCACAGAGCCCTACATAACAAGGGCTTTAAAAATCAACACATACAGAAGAAGGAAAAGGTGAAGAACATTTTCACCACTTCTTCCAGCAAGCATGAGATTTCAGACAAGACTGGCTTCCACGGCAAGTGCACACACTACCATACCAAAGCTCACAGTCCAGCAGGCTGTGAGCTGGCAGCATGCTCTGAATTTGACTGTATAGCTGATCAGCAAAGAAAACAACCTCAAGCCCTGCTAACAGGAAAATTCCCATCATGGTGAGAAGGACAGTGTCAGTTCTGATACAGAGTGGCTGGTATTTCTTAATTAAATAGGTTTGCACTGAAATATGGGGGCAGGTGGAATTTAAACCTGCTAAGAAAGCCATTCAGTAACACAGCTTCTGCAGTTTTGCTATTTTTTTATTAAAAACCTTTAAAGTTTCATATTTGAATATCAGTGTCTCTCTACAGCACAACATTCTATTGCTTTACTGATCAGTTCTTTCACGTAACTAATTTTAAGAACTGATTGGCACAGACATACTCAAGAAGCCTTAACAAATAAAGAATCTCCAAACCCCTGTGCAAACTTACTTACCATGGTAGGGATACCGACATATATCACTGGAGGAATTGTTGCTTTTCCACTGGTCTGTTGCATTTATGCTTGCAGTCACATAGTTATTCTTGATAGTCACTTTGTACTGAGATGCACCAACGATGGAAGCATCAGCACATCGCCACCACAGCATTAACTCTGAGTTACAATCAACCATTTTCAGGCGAGACAGTGATTTGGTGAATATATCAAGTCCCAGGCACTGCTTGGACCCCAGGTGAAAGAGGCGATTCTGGGATACCCATTTCCATAAAGCTTCACTTGTGTCCCTGCAGTCATCTATCACTATCACCGAGTTTTGAACTTGTATGCACTTGTTCTGTTTGTCGTGGCGAATGGTAAAAGCATCATTGCCTGCACAAGAACAAACAAATATTCACATATGGCTATGATTCAGTATCATTTTCACAGGAAGCTCATTTTTAAAAGGGTAATCACATTCTGAGAAATGCTTTCAGAAAAGTACCGCAACTGCTGTTCATACGTTATACCACCTCTTTTGTAGAAGCCACATTCAGTGCATTTTCCTGCTCTTTACTGAGTATTAACTTCCGGGGGAAAAGATCTCTTTCAAAGTCTTTATAAAATGAGAGACAAAATGAGACTTCTAAGTCCAATTCTAGTGATGAGAATTCTTCCTCTATATTTAGCATATACTGATTGCATCAGCCCTGATTAATTTGCAAGCTTACTGGGTAAAGAAACTTGTCTTCATGCCTATCTGCAAACACAATAACACACACAACAGACCCCATAAAATATAATTAATAATAATCTTCACTTAGTAAGCACTTTTTTTTAAACTGTGTATAATATATGATACACAGCATGAAAGGTTTACATGTGAACCAGTTTGTGGGTACAACTGCAGTATTACTTAGTAATAACTAAGTAATTACTTAGTTAACTTAGTTAATAGGTACTGCTTTGAGGAGAGAGTTTTAGAGTGAGTATCCCACCAAAGACAGCACACAACAGATTAGGAGTATAATTCCAAAAATTTTATAGGGATCTTAGTTTCATTTTCAGTTGTGATGAGTTTCATTTTCAGTTCTGGCGTAGTTTGTGATTAAAGAGAAAAATGGAACTCGATATAGCATAGTATACCATTAAAAAAATATATGGATCACCCTACTAATACAACCTAACACCTCTGCCAGTATAAGAACACTTCGGACAAGCAGCAGTAGATTTAAGTGAACCATGAAAAAATGCCCTAAAACTCTTCCTATGCCAAAATAAAGATGGCTCCACAGTACAGAACTTCCACTGATCAGGCTGAAATGGACCTTGGCTGTCCCAAACCCATGAGGCTATTATTCTGCTGCTTAAATAAGGAATCTGCTGAGTAGTATTTTGTATGTAATAGTAATGCACTGTCAATCACATTCCTACTGTGTTTTTCTGTTATGACTTACTAATAGGTTTGGCTGAACAGGAAGGAAAATATTCAGTGATGTTATGTAGTGAATTTAACCACTAATTTCTGGTATACACATGAATTTTCCACTGTGTAAGCGCCAAACAGTATTTAAATAGTACCTAGCTGATCATACTATAAAGAAGAATCTGTAGGTCAGCCACCAATTGCAGTGACTTTTTCTAAGTACCACACTTCAACCAACTGTCTATTTCATCCTATTAACTAACACATTTTAACAACCAAACCTGCTTTTGTGGATTCCTTTAACCCTGTGCTTTTTCAGCACTGTATCTGCTTTTTCTTTTTATTCTTCCCTCATGACTTTCTTCCTCTATTTTATTTCTTGTAACAAGTTTGCAGCCGCTTCTCAGGTCTTCTTTCACTCATGCTGATATCAAGTGGAAAATCCCTTTTTAAAACTTCTGTGGAAAACCTGCTGATGTTGTCTCACCAAATCTCTCTGTGCAGAAATTTATTAGTAATTATTCCAGTTCAACGCTCTGACCATGAAGTTTTAGTGACGTCTTCAGCTACCAACCTGAGTCTGTTACTATCATAGGATATAAAAAGCATGTGAGGTGCAACTTAGCAAAGAGCTCTCAACTTGTTTCCCAGCAGCTCTGACCAGGCTGGCGGCTTTGCCTTACAAGAATTTGCTCAACGTGAAACTTCTCCACCTGCTTCCTGTCGGACAGGGCAAGCCTCCTTCGCTGTCTCACTGCGCATAAAGCAGTGGACAACAGCGAGGGCGAGACGCGCTTCCAGGAACTGCCCGGGCGATTCCTCTCCCCGAGCTCTCAGGCCAAAGGCCGCGGCTCTCAGGCCAAAGGCCGCGGCCCGGCCCAGGGCGGCCTCGGCACCGCGGGCACCGGGAACGTGGCAGCCGCGGGCGGCGGGGCAGCGGCGGCTTTCGTGACGTCCCAGGCGAAGCGCATGGTCCGGGAAGGAGGTCCAGGGCTTTTTCCTGCCTTCTTCGCTTCTCCTTTTAAGTTTCCCAGGTAGTTTCCACGCAGTTGGACTTTACCACCGAGCGCGGCAACAGAAGGAGCCGCCGGGGCGGAAGGCCCGTCACGGAGCCCCCTCACCCACCCAGGCGCTCAAGGACCCGCCGCGCCCGCAGCGCACCCGCGCCCCACCTNCTTCGGCTCCGCCGGCGCCGCCCCATTGGCCGCCCCGCCACGCGTCACTTGTTGCCAGGAGGAAAGCGGCCCCCGAGGTTGGGGCGAGGCGGGGCCGGCCCGGCGGGAGAGGGGCTGCGGAGGGGGGGAGTGAAGTCGCGAGCGAAAACGTGAGTCAAGATGAAATAAAAAAGGAAAGTGCAAGTGCTACAAGTGAAGAAAAGGCAAAAGGTGAATAGAATAATCTAAAATTAACAAACACACTGAAGTGAAATATTTAAAATGGTACAAATAATACGCATCACGCTGTGTTCCTCGTTGGCCTCAGGCCGCGGGACCACGTGCCATCCCCGAGGCAGGGGCTGCTAAATTTGCATTGTCTGACCCGTCCTTGCCGGGGATGTGGGAGGAGGGGAGGACACTGCGCAGTTGAAGTAACTGTTGCTGAGAAAATGTTGAGGGTGGCTACAGGAAGTTACAGAAAGCAAAAGTAAAAACACGTACATGGCGAGAACCATCTGGCCTGAAGGAGGAAACGAGAACGAAGGGAAAACTTATGTGAAATAAGATCAAGTTTATAGCTGCATACTGGGTGATTCAATGCTTACCCAGACAGGCTGTATACCTCAAGCTCCAGCTGTTTGAAAAAGGATTTGCAAAGTCACAAAAAAAGGACATTTTTTTTCTAGGAAAATCTATTTTGATTAGACTTGGAAGAGCCATTGTTCAGAGAAAGAAATACTGGATTTACATAAAGATGGGAAATGCAACGTGCAGTCTGTTTTATATGCTTCCAGTGTGCCCATTATGTAGGAACGCGTACACCTGGGGGCACAGGATTTGAGGGTATGCCGGGCTGGCAATTGATAGGAAATGCAGTGAACAAAAACAGGCACCTGCAAGTTAACAAATGTTCTCTCCTGCTGGAAACCGCAGAGCAAAACATGGCTGCCAAGGCAGGCGCTATTTGAAAAATCAGAAATCAGGTTCAGGAAGAGAGGAGTCTGTAGATGTAGCAAAATCAAAGCTGTGTTACCAGAAATAATTCATTTTCAGGAAGAGCAAAGCTTTAAAGTCTCCACAGAGAGAGTGGGAAGCAGAAGTTCCCCACTGGTGAGCCTGATACAAAAGCAAGCTATTGAAACTAAAATTAAATACGTGGTGGGATGGCGCATCTCTTTTTAAATAAAACAAGAAGCAGGTGTGAACCCTGCATTCCCATGAATCTTTCCAAATGTGTGTTGTTATTATTAATGTACTGACTGTCCCAGTTTGGGGATGGTGAGTAGTAGAGATTAACTTTGAAACTAGTATCATGCAGGGAATATTTACTGAATATATACCAGCAATTCTGAAATTAACAGCATCCTACTTACCACACATGTATCAGCAAATGTGTATTAATAGAGAGGAGCTTCTTTAAGGTATCTTAAGATACGTAACATATGCTTTCAGATACACACTTCTGATTTGAGCTCTTTTTTTGTTTATTGTTTTATAAAATACTATCTTTGATAATACAAACTCAGACCCTGATCCTGACTCAAAAATTAAAGAATGCCCAAGAATAGGAAAAATTGCAGTTTGCATCGGTGCCTCTTAGTTTCAGTTTTGTATTCATGTACATGTCCTGTACATATATTCTGTCATACTTTTATGTTAGAGGAGATACAAAATGTACAGCCCTGGTGAGCCCACCAACCAACCAAAATTTTGGAAAGAACATGCAGGAAAAAATGAAATTCAGTGTATGTCATGTGATAACTTATGGAACCCTAATACAGTTTTCTCTTATTGAAAAAGTAGGTTTGTATTAAAGCTTATCAAAATTGTAACAATGCCAAAGCCTACTTCTTACAGGATTTATCCTTTATTAATGAGGCTTCTGCATTTAATGTGAGCTGCACAGTAGCATTACTCACAGCATAATCAGTGAGCAATTTCTGTATTGCAAGTCACAAGCATTATACGTCCCCATGAATACCTACAGCTCACTTCAAAGCAGAGCTAATGCCTGAGCAAATTTCAACCATGCCTGTAGAGATAACCAAATACAGAATTTCAGATGCAGGAGGGACCCAACCACAGAGCTGACAGTAATGCATAGAAGCCTTTTGCTTCCAAGAAGACTACTTTGCCTTTCCAAACAAAAAGCCTTTCAGGGTGCCAACATCATGACTAAGAGCCTTGTATTTCTAGCAGGAGTCTTT
The DNA here is from genome assembly GCA_013399875.1 of Gymnorhina tibicen. Classification (NCBI taxonomy): domain Eukaryota; kingdom Metazoa; phylum Chordata; class Aves; order Passeriformes; family Artamidae; genus Gymnorhina; species Gymnorhina tibicen. The sequence goes on from VXAZ01006554.1 coordinate 431,152, forward strand.
GTTGCTTATCAACAGAAAAAATTTTTACCTTTATGCCTATATGTTTACAACAATAGCAGTGCCTGCAGAAAGTGTCAACACCTGTCTATCCATAAATCTCCACATCTCTATTCTGCTCACCACATGAAATAGATACTTTTCATGAGCAACCTTCCTCCTTTTACATTCAACACATTGTAATCGAGTTTTTTCTGGCTAAGTTGAGTGCATCCACATGTGTCAGTGAGCAAAAAGGGAATGGTGGAAAAAGTTTGCTTCCTACAGCATCTCGTGAGAGTGGGAAGAGGTTCTGGAGATGATAACTTCTGCTTTTCTCTGCTTCCCCCTTCAATGACTTTGAAACTGGGACATCTGAACAGGGAACGCTAGTTATTTATTACATTTTTAACCTTGCAACATTGGTGCTTACAATACCTAAGTACTTACACAAAAACAAAGAAAGAAACAAACAAGCAAAAAAAAGCCAACCAAACCAAACCAAACCTAAGAGCCACATGAAGGCTTACAAGAGTTACAGGAGCAGTTGTTTCCTGAGAGAGAGGACTGTCTCCAAGAAAGTGATGGTACCCACAAAGCAGCCAGCAGACAAAGATTTCTGTGCTACCTAGACTCTGCTGCTAAGTTTAATGTTAGAGGATGGCTCTGGTTTGAGTAAAGTGCCAGCTAATAATCTAAAATATCATCCCTGGACATGTTTAAAGATAGTTTAATGGAAAAGAAAACTGGACTATTGTAACTTTTACCATAAATGCAGCTAAAAGCCAAATGATTCTTTTTTGACAGATACACAAGTTTAGTTCTATGGAGTTGATCTCGTGCATGGCCATGAAAAAAGTCACTAAAATGCAAAGGGGAGGTAACAAGCATCCAGCAACTGATTTGGATAAAGAGAGACTGTATCTAGAGGGGTCTTTCAGCAGTGACTTCACCTTAGCTTTGCATTGACTCCATCTGGATGGTGTTTTCTTCAGGGACACTTACTTTATTTACTGCCTTGTTTTTTTAAATTTATATTGAGGACTTAATTATTTTTAAACATCAAAGAATGTTTTGCTTTTAGCAAAAAGGGAACACAAAGGAAAATGGCTTTTCTCTGATGTTGCTCTAGATTTCCTGTTTCCAGTTACAGTGGCCTAACCTTTTAGCACATTATGAAACTGTCATATTGCACAGTAAACTTAGGATGGAATCAAATGCTTTCTCAGCTGAGTTTATATGTATTTCTTACATCTCTTCTACAATCTCTGTATGAGTCTCTGGCATGAGTTCCAAAGTTTTGAGGGCTTTTATTGCGCCTGAAGGGTTTATTATTGCTAGGGACCCTTACATTTGATTCTCTTTAAGTGTCACCATTAGTAATAAATACCGAGATGTTATTATAGCATTTTAGAGACTGTTCTGTTTCATCTACTGCACGTGGTAGGTAACTTTCAGAAATAATAAAAGGAATTACAGGCCTTTTTTCTAATATCAACCTCCTTTTTTACTCAAATATGAGTGGCAACTTCTGTAGTGTTGCCTCTGGCTCTGCCCTGATGCATATTCAAACATTCATCTTCAGGCCCTCTGAAAGACTAGAAACAGTTTTGGGAAATAAGACAAAGAAAGGAGTGTGGACACATCCGCATTGCCTGTTTGTTGATAGCAAAGAATGTCTTTCTCTGGGTGTTGGTTTGGCTTTGACCCCTGCTAGGATCTCTGTGTGCTCCTGGAACAACGACAAAATAATATAAGCAGTACTTTAACATTGAGACAACTGCTTGAAATTGTAAAGTGGTAAATGATACTCTTCTGTAGCACTTTAAAAAGGGTCTCTGACACCTGTACTGTGCATTTTCAACAGAAAGTGTGCCTTGGTTTAGTAGGTCTACTGGCAGAGTTTATATGCTCAATCTCCTCAAAAGCTGTTCTCCCTTGTCACTGTGCCAGTGTGGGATTATTACTCAAATTATGACCGTGGGAGCTGGCAAATAAGATGATATTTTGTACCACATTACATTTGTTGCAGAAAGCATCATTTGAAGGAATGATTTAAAAGAAAATCAGTTATCATTTGGAAAAGGGTTTGTAAGGAAATAAAAATTAATTCAAGTAGAAGAGCTTTTCATTTTAAATGAGAAAGTGGTTTGTTTGTTTGTTTGTTTGTTTGTTTTGGGGTTTTTTTGTTCTTTAAACATGCAAAGCAGAACAGTTCCCTGAAAGTGCTGGGGAAGAGCCTATAGTTTTGGGTCTCACATGTTTTGGAGGCACAATTCATCCCTGACTAATAGCAATCTGTAAAATGCCCCCACTGCCTTATGTTTGCCCAGAAAGGAACAAAGTTTCAACAAGCAGATGAGAGAGTGGTTTAAAGGGCAAAATTCCAGATTGATCTGAGCTTGGGAGTACTTCTGAGATAAAAAGAGCCTGTACAGAAACAGTGGGGGCTAAATTGCTGGTGTTTAAAGGTTGTGATTGATTAAGATGTAAACTGAGTAGCAGCAGGAGTGGGGAACACACAGTTCAATATGCTCTCAGCAAAGCTTTGGAAATTGTGCCTTTCTGAGTGCAGGAGAGGCCAGAGAGCAAAAATAAGGAATGGAAAACAAATAAAATACCTTTCAAATGGGAAATGAAGGAGGAAACAAACACTGGAACAACACTTACTTTCATAAAAATGCTAAACATCCAATGAATAAGTGGAGGGAGATCAAATGTCTGGTCTCAGACAAAGGCAATGACATGCTACACACATGCAGGACATTTTAGCACCAGAATATAAAATATACAGAACAGGTAAGAGTCACCTCTGCTGGCAATGGGGTAATGAAATTTATTAATGAGATCTTATAATCAGATCAAGTAAACAGAATAGGAACCCAGCAGGTGGCACAGAATGCCAATGCACCAAAATGTCAGCTTTAAGCATATGTCGTCCTGAGTCTGCCGCTTGCCTGCCTCACCAGAAGGACAGAGAGGGCATGCTGAGAATGATCAGATGGGCAAAGAGGGTGGGAAATAAAACCAGCACTGTACTTCAGGCAACATCCATGTTGTCTGGACACACATAACACAGAAGTCATTAGACTCCATCAATACTGCTTCACAGAGCAATGGGACAGGAAAGCCACAGAAGAGATGCAGCTCCTCATTTGGTCCTCATTTATGTGCAAGATCTTGACCTACATCTTCAGCTCATGGTTTCTATTCCTGTGTTTATTTTCAGAATTCCCAGAGGCTTGACAAAAGCCAAGCATTCACAGCAGTTGCACCCAGTTTCAAAAGGGAGAGAGACATAGCAATGAGAAGGCTTGTGAAGAGGAAACAAAAGGTAGCTGCTAGGAACAGCAAATTCTTACAGGTGGAGCTGAACCTCCTGAAGGATGCACACAGCACAGCATCAGTGTATGCCATCTACTAACGTCTTGGGAACTGGCAAAAGGAAGTGGGGACCAATAATCTCACCACAGGGTAGACTTTTAGAAGTCAGAAGTTTAAGTCTTCTCCAAATGCAAAACCACAGAAAGGATCCTAAACCAACATGTTAAAGGAAAGCACAGTGAAAGAACAATAAAAAACCGCGAGCAGCAACTCACAAAACTAATCCAGCCTAATATTAAATCTTGCCTTAGGTTACATCAAGACCAAGATGCCCACTGGAGTCTGACAGATCAAAGGACAATTGCAGAGTACAAAAAGAGGAGAGGCTGAAAGGTTTTCTAGAGAAGCTAAACGATGTATTTGCATATGTTCACTGGAATAAGCTGATGATCCCCATACTTGGGCCCTTCCTTTTGAGAGTCAGCAAACCCTTCCTTTTGAGACTATTCCTGCAAGTGTGCTAACTGGGGAAGGCTATAAACCAAACTAGGCAGAGTAACAAATCTACAGACATCTGAGTTTTTTAAGGCAGTGTTGAGCACTGAGCAAGAGCAGATCTACTGATGGACCTACCTGTCTCTTCACACTTCCTATGTGCCTGGAGTCTGGAGAGTGGCAATGCAACATCAATCTCTAAGAAAGATTCCAGGGGGTAAATGAGGTGACCTGATGGAAAATAACAAAGGCTGGCAAGCCTAAATCAGTACCAGTCAAAGCAGTAGAAACTGCAATGCAGGATAGAATTCGTGTGCACCTGCATACATATGATCTATTTGGGCAGTGACAACGCATCTTCTCTAAATGTAGTATTTCCCATCTAGGCCTCTAGACAGGTTTTTGATGAGGTCTTCAAGCGTGCAGACAAGAGTGATCTGGTTGATATGGTCCACTGGTTATTTCTTTATCTGGATGAAAGCTCCTACTGGGTGAACAAATCAGCAGGTTCTCTTCACAAGAACTTGCTTTTTGCATTTTTCTATTTATTTAAGGGGCCTTTATTGTAAGGAAATTATTTGTACCTTATTCATTATTTCTGTGAGACTGAAATAGCTTCTGTTATTACCCACCGCTTACATGAAGCTGGGACTTGAACAAGAACTACCTGTCTGTGACTCAACACTCACACAACTTGAGATAAAGTTTGTGGGTGGACAGTGCATATAAATGAGTTTATAGGACTTCTCTCTGTGCTTGACACCATGGGTGAATCAGGGAGAGACTATGAGGGTATTGCTATCAGGTGTCATCACTGCACAAGTACTGCTGGTGAGCTGGTTTCATGTGCTTGACACAGAACGCACGAGGGAGAATGAGAAAGATGAAGATAGTACAGAGCAGCACAGATCCCTAATGACTCAGATCTGCAGTGCTCTGCACACAGACTAACCAGTAATAAGCCTCTAGGAGAAACTTCAGAGTAGATTTTAAGCTTTAAAGGCTTCAGGATTTGGTCACTTCAGAGATCACCTCTGTGTGTGATGTATTTCTGTTGTAGAAATCATTAGCTGTGTCCAAGCTGAACCTGTTCCTGGCTTTGAAAAAGCAAAGCCCACTCTCTTTCCTTTGCTGAGGCTGTCAAGGAGTAGTGCTGCTCTTTATGCTTCTGGAAGACATACTTTACAATGCTGCATGAGTATCTCTAGTTATATTTTTAAATGTTAAAAAGAGAAAAAAGAAAAATGTAATAACACTGTATATTCAGTAAAATACCTAAACAGTACTATTATCACTCATATATTTGTATATGTCTTAATTCTCAATATACCTAAATAAATCACAAAATTATAAAGAAAAAAAATAACAAGGAGTTAAAGTAGTGAAGTGTGTGTAGATTTCTAGTTAGTGATCTATTTAATTGATGCTTACCTAAATAGTACTATTACTTTAAGGAGTGCATCTACATTTCTTGGTTTTTGGAGGCAATAACATGCCCATAGTACTGATCCATCAATTTTTATATATATTTTATTAAGCAGCAGCACTTCATTCTATGAAGTCCGTAAGTTTCTGAAGGCTTGTTTGTATTTCAAACTGAAACAGTTTGGTCATGCGGAATAAACTGGGCTGGATCTATCATGGGCAGTATTTAAATGCCCCAGCAGGAACCTGTGACCCACAATTTAAGTCCCATCAGCATGTAAAACTTTGGAAGCATCAGAAATCTCTTTATAAACAGTGAACCTGGAAGAAATACTCAGATGTTGTTGAAAAGAATTTAAGTACCTAAGTCAAAGAATCACAGGATCTGTAGAGATCATTTAGTGTACCCTGTTGCTTAGAGCAGAGTCAACTAGAGCAGATTACCCTGGGTTGGTTCCACTTAGAGTTTGAATACCTCCATGGATGAAGACTCCACAACCTCTCTGGCTGTCTCTCTGATGGCCACAACAGTAAAAAACCCCCACCTCTTTCTTCTGTTTAAAAAAAATCCTATGGATCCTGTGGAGGCCTATTGCCTCTTGTTCCTTCACTGAATGCGACCGAGAAGAGTCTGGCTTCATCTTCTTTACTCTCCCTAACCTTAGATATTTAGATACATTGATAAGATCTCCCTGATCCTTCTCTCTTCCAGCTCTCAGCCACTCCTCATATGACAAACACTCCAGTCCCATAATCACCTTTGTGGCTCTTTGCTGGATTCAGTCCAGTAAAGCCATATTTTTCCTACATTAGGAACTCCAGAATTAGATCTAGCACTCCAGATGTGTCTTAATGCCAAGTAGGGGGAAATGATCACCTGCCTCAACCTACTGGCAACGCTCCTAATGCAGCCCACAATACTGTTGGCCACCTGTGCCACAAGGACACAGCACATTGCTGGCACATGTTCAAGCTGGTGTTCACCAGGGCTCCCAGATCCTTTCCTGTAAGCTACTTCCCAGCCAGTTGGTCCTCAGCTCCTGGTAATGTATGTGGGGACATTACTCAATAGGTGCAGGCTTTGGCATCTCCCTTTATTAAATTCCATGAGATTCCTCTTGACTGATCTACCCAGCTTGCCAAGAACAGCAGCACAACCATCTGGTGTATCAGCCACTCCTCCCAGTCTTCAAATGTCTGCAAACTTGCTGAGAGTGCACTTGTTCTATCATCTGGGATCATTAATGAGGGTGTTCAGCAGTCTTGGCCCCAGTATTTACCTTAAGAGTACACCATTAGTGACTGGCCCCCAGCTGGCCACTGATTGTAATCTCTTGAGCCTGGCATTTCAGCCTGTTTTCAATCTACTCCACTATCTACTTGTCTAGTCACCAGTTGGTTAATGAAGATACAGCCAGTGATGAAAGCCCTTCTGAAGTTAAGACAATTAACATCCTCTGCTCTCTCCTTGTCCACCAAGCCAGTCATTTCATCACAGAAGGCTATCCGGTTGATCAGGCATAATTTTCCCCTTCATATATCCATCCTGATGACTCCCAGTCATGTCCATGTCCTTCATATATTTTGAAATTGTTTCCAAAATTATTTTCTCCAACACCTTCCTGGGTATTGAGATAAAGCTGACTGGCCTGTAGTTTCCCACATCCTCCCTCTTCTCCTTGAAGCAACACATGGCACATGCATTGAGTTTCTAGTCCTCCTCTGATCACTGTGACCTTTCAAAGATACTTGAGACTGGCCTTGCAGTGACATCTGCCAGCTCCCTCAGCACTTGTGGATGCAGCCCACTGGGTTCCATGGACTTGTCAGTGTCCAGTTTGTTTAAATGTTTTGATCTTTTCTACTGAGGGTAAGCCTTCATTGCTCCAGATGCTCCCACTGGTCTCAGGGGCTTGGAATTTTTGAGAACAAATCCTACTAATACAGACAGGTGAAGAAGGCATTGAATATCTCTGACTTGTCCACATCCTATGTTACCACAACCCTATGCACCAGCGGGCCCACATTTTCTCTAGTCTCCCTTTTTCTGCCAATACTCTTGCAGAAATCTGGACAGAATCTGCAGAGCTATTCAGCTTCTCACTGTTCTCTAAACTGTCACTGAACTGGTGCCCTAGGAAAGTTCCCAGACAGTGAATGAGAAAATGCTCTTGTACTCTTTTTAAAACATATACAACAGTTCGAGCATCTTTGCTATTAAAAACTCAAATGCAATCCCTTTTTCTGAGTCTGAACCCACACTGATCCAGATTAATTCAATAATTACCAAGCTAAAGTAAGCACTCGGTGTTTCCTTTTGGAGCTGATGCACTTTATTCAAAGCACTGAAATATTTACAAGAGTACAAAGTGAAATTTATGTATCCCTCTTCCGTTTCCCCACAAACAAGTACTGCTACTAGTGGAGCACAGTCTCACTCATGTTCTCATTGTGAACTGTTGAATATTTACTTATTGGTATAAAGTCCAGCGGCTGGGCTATGTTCCCTTCACAAACCCAGCCCTTGAGTTAACAACCTGAAGTCTTCAGAGAGACAAAGTGCTAAAAGTATATTGATTTTAACTTTAACTCAGGCACAAATATGAAATGCAATTGAGATCCTACCTTAAAAATAGGATGAACCAACCACTAACTTCAGAAGTGAATCCTTACGGCAAGAATAACTGTATTTGTTAAACCTAGCATTTATCTTTAACCTTTACTCCCACACACTTTTATAACAACAACCCCTGCCAGGGAGGACATGACAGACTTGGCAAATTAGGAACAAGCTAAAGGGAAGCCAAGAGCCTTGACTTTAAAAGCAAAGGTTAGTGGAGATTTCAAGTCAGAGTATATTTTATTATTCCAGCAAAACAAGTTTAAACACAAGCATTGGACATGAAAACAAAGTATGAGCAAACACAAATAGTGCTAGAGATCGCTTTGCCTTCAGTTAATTTATTTTTATAAACAATACCATGATTTTGAAAGATTGCTAATGCTGTAATACAACACCGTAGGAACGCCAATAAAAAAATATGGGATGATCATCTCAAATTTTTAACCCAACACATAACTGAAAATAGACTTAATTTATCCATTTCTTTACACCATCATTTTAGCTCCTTCCTGTTACTGCTATTAGCCTGAATTCAGAACAAAAGTTACTTCAAGTTTAGTTGGGAAAAAACCCTTTGAAAATTAAATTTTACCAACAATTTTCTGACAAAACCTGTATCTGTCTGGCCTTGGAAGCAGCCTGGAAACAATAATGGAATGAGGTACTTCACATTGTTCCTGCAAGGGGGTTTCCCCTTAGTAACAAGGTGTTGGTTTTGCAGCTTGCATGGTACTTAGCAATCTTTCTCAAAAGAACATTGCCAAAGAATAAGGTTTTTCCTCCATTTTATAGGTGGAAAACTCAAAGCAAAAAGCCAGGTGAGTTGGCTATGACATAGTGATAGTGAAGCCAGGAAACAAAGTCTGAACCTGCTCCCCAGCTCCCAGCATTGGGCAAATTCTTTTGCCTGTACCTGCCACCAAACAGCACAACAGTAAAAGGCACAGTTTTCCTTTCACTTAGCCCAGTTTTTCTACAAAACAGAGAAATAAAAACTGGTTTATTCATGGACTCAATGACTAACCTCTCCTGTCATTTGGCTGCTGACTAGTATTGTACCTACCTAAGCGAAGAAACAGCAAAGAATGCCCAAACATACTGAATATTCCACCTGTTGGGTTTGTTTGCTTGGCTGGAGGCTTGTTCTTACTCTCACACAGGCAGGATGAAAGCAGCAGGACCCACAACTGAAGGCATCTCATACAGATGACAGTCAGGATTGGGTCCCTTTTGCATTAATTCTTGTGCAAATGTGTGGGTTTTCCCTCTAATCTTGAAGTGTGTGGTAACAAATTAGGACTCTCATCCCTGGTCACTCTGGGATATACAAATGTAATGAATTTAGCTTTCTGTCAAAAATACTCTAAGTGTTCACTTTACATAACCAGTTGCAGTTTAAATCAGTCCTGGGAGGGACAGTGAGCTGTTGCAGCACTCTGGAAATGGCATACTTCATAATTACTCCATCATTTGTAACAGCTGTCAGTACACACACACACATACAGGAGTGATACCAAAGCAACTAAAGAGAATTGCAAAGAGTCAAGGAATGAACAAGTTTAGAAGGTACTTTGCTATCTACCACATTCTCTAGTGGATAGCACTTTACCTAGGCATGTAATACCACCTACAGCATTAAAAAGGCAAAAATATGCATGGCTCTGATGTTAAACTAATTCTCAAGCAGTTTAACTTTAAAAAGCTTGTCTAACACTAAGGTATTTCCTTAACGATCTGACATCTAAAATGGCATCACACTAAACTATGTGTTTATGTTCGGAAGAAAAAAAAATCAGTTCAGCATCCCATATGACCTATTTGTTTTAAACAATAATGCATTCTACTACATCTGTTTCGGCACTTACTTGTAACAGCCAAGGTGTCTGTGCTGCAACCAATGTGTCAAGCAGGAAAACAGCTCCAATGTTAAGCAAATTGTGAAAGTTGTCCCTAAATTTCTTTTCATCTTCGATCTTTGGTTGTTTTGTTTTGTTTTCGACCAGGATTCCACCCCCTCTGCCCCCCTTATCCTCTTTTTTCTGTTTCCATTTCATGCTATAATTTTAGCTAAGCCTGGCACTAGTTAAACACTGAACTGCACTGAATTTTGCTGTAGCGTTCATATCTAAACTCTTCTTTTATTCCTAAAACTCCTGAAATGGAGGGCAAAAAAATCCCTGTACTTTCTATACAGCCATCTCCCTGGCCAGGTTACAGAGGAAAATTAGAGCATCCAGTTAGAATGAGATGTAGATACGTCACAGCAGAGCCTACTGTCTAAAGACTATTACACTTTTTTTTCCTTACTTTTTGGTGTTTATGTTTTTACATTTGGGTATCTGAAGAGCTATCACAGTAGCTTCTGAATGTTTTGTAAGGCACACAATGAAGTTTGATGCTTTTTCCTGCTTAACAGCTTTGAAAATCGCCCTTTTTCTTGTTGAAAAATGGTCAGGAGGCTGAAAACAGCCTTTTTTCCCTCCCCCTATAATTTCTATCACAAGAAATGTACAACCTCTCCTCATTCCCTATAGTAATTCCTTAATGTTAGACTTACTTTAGTCTCAGGACTGTTGAATACTACTAGAGGGAGAAAAGAAGTCTAAGACTGAATTATTTCCCATCTTGAGAATTTCAGTCATATATCACAAGCTGTCTCCTCCCTTCCTCCTAAAAATACAAACCACATTGTTAAGTATTTCTTTTCCAAAGAGATCTACATTAGGTTTTATATTTTCCCAGAATGTTTGGAATGCACATTTCCAATCCAGTCTCTTCCCTAGAGGGTTAATAATTAGCAAACTGACTTCCCCAGCTGGTTTTGTTCAAAGTGCCGTCATCCTCCTGGATTCAGTCAACATCTATCAGAAACAAAGATGTCAAACAAAACATATTAGGCTTCAGTATTCTCTTGTGAAGTTTTGGCCTCCAGCCAGAAAATTTTGTTATTTTCTGTGTAAGCTTTATTTTTCTTTCCCTGACCAGCAGTTAGTATGGATCAAAAGAATGACTGCTTAAAAATGCTATCATAAAAACAATAAACACGGGCACTGACATAGCACTGTGCACCTTTGGTTAAGTTTTGCATCTGTTCTGGGTGTCCTTTTATTTGGGAACGTGCTCCAGTGTGAGGTTTCTAGCTTTTTTCAGCATCCCATGAATGTTTCTCTGTCCCCAGAGGGAGACAGAAAACCTCCAAGCTGTATTAGGGCTTTGTTTAAATCTCTTTTCCAGAAAGACTGAAGAATGTCCACATCAGAAATAATTTTCTTTGTTTTGCTGTTGTTATCTAAATGGATTAAATGTATCAAATTTTATAAAGGAAAATTTTAATGATTTTATGATCCTGGTAGAACTGGGGTCAACCATTCCTGCCCTTTCTCATAGCTTATGGCTTTGCTTTAAGCGTCATGGGCTTTGCAGTCTATCCCACAGCTCTTGAACCAGATTTGGCCACAGATCGACTTCAGCAGATCCACATGGAGCTAGGAACAGATATTTGTAAGCATGCCAAAAGCTGTCCTGTCAGTCAGTCATAGCTCAGTGCTTTGAACCAGGCAGTTGTTGTGCAGGAAGTTGATGTTTCCACTACCATGTTACACAAGAGGAAGAAAGGGGAGTTTGGGGCATTGCTTCCTCCTGCATAGCAGGGAGGACTGCTGCTTCTCCCCACAGGTTGTCCCCTCCTGGGGTCCAGCTCCAGACTCACTCAGGCAACTGGATCACTCAAAGGTGCATCACAGAAACATCCTCAAAGTACAGCCCGAGTAAAGAGATCATCAGGTATCCCATCACCTGGGTCTGTGACTTCAAAGGCTAAAAAACAGAAAAAACCAAAAAGAGTGTAAAAGAAACAAAAGCAAAAAAATATTTTCATTTTTTGCACATATCCTTCTATTTTTGTGCTCTTTATGTAGTGATTCTGGACCTTCACATCCTTTACCTTGGATCTGGATTTTAGGTACCCAGAGCAAGTCGGGTGCCTGTGTCCCACTGGCTGCTGTAGTAGATGAATTGGATGATTCAGAATCACTAATTTTGAAACAGCCTCTTTCTATCCAGAGGGAAACCACAAATTTAAGTGGAAGTGTTTCTTATGTCCCAGTTGCATGGCATTTGTGCCCAGAGATCCTGAATTCTGGCTGCTGAACACTTGTGTGGGTCAGAAAGCTGGAAGGTAGATTTGGGCAGTGGGGCGATGCATCAGCAGTCCCACAAACATATACACACCAGTATTTTCAGGTCAGGCTTACTCATCTTTACCCAGGGTGACCTAAAAGGGCTGTCCAGCAGTGCTGTGAATCAAATCCCAGCAGCCACGGTGGATTGATTTGTTTATTTCTAGATCACAGTTATTGAATGTAACAGTGCACACTGACCCTACCACTTGCACTGGCTGCTTATTGTCAGTGCAGCTACCCCCACAGTTACCTATCAAGTATTTCCTGCTGTAGTTCAGTCACTTAATTCTCATTCTAGTCTTCCCAAATAGCAGGAATAACTGATCCCTGTTCTCTTTATACTTTTGCTTTTACCAGTGAACAGCTCTTCCTCTCATCTTTCCTTCCATGAGGGTTTGCTTTGTGCTGCATCAGAGTAAGTGGCTGAACAACCTCTAAGAGCAGCTGAGACTCACCCAACTCCCACTTTACATTCTTTCAATCAGACAAGAATTAGGCAAATTTACATATAAATAGCAATAATAAAAAACCATATCCTCAACTCAGACTAGATTCTGGAAGGTTAGAGGGGTAGATGGTCAAGGATCAGATGAAGAAAAGAGCCCACACTGGCTTTCTTCCTTCTTCCATAACTTAACTACACTCAGATACCCTGACACGTGGTGTGTGTGCTCCAGAGGTGCCATGTCAGTGGGACAAGGCACTCCAGGAGCCTGCAGGGATAAAGGCTGCATCATCTGCGTTCCTGAGTATGGTGAGAGGGGAACAGCCACTCTGCTATTTATACTACAAGTATTTTAAAGGGTAAAGTAGCCACTGTTCCTGTAGGTATTCTAAATATCTGTTCTTTCCAGCTGGAAAGCCTCACAGAGCTGTTCTGATGTATTTCCACATTTAACTGAATGGTACCTCACGTCTCTTATAGCCACGATGTATCCCATATGTATAATTCCATCTTTAAGATTTGCTTTTGAAACAATACTTAAAGTATTCAATTTGCCCCTCAACATAATTTTCATTCCACAAGACTAGCAGGCCACAATATGCAGCAGCAGAAATATTACCTTCTTACCTTTTCAGAAAGAATCCTTCTGGTATTCTTGAATATTAAATACCAGAAATATCATGCCTAGGGCACGTAAGCCTTTAGATAGTTGTCAGATTTCAGGTACATAACACATACAACTGCTAGCATGAAGAGTAACTTACCAAAAGAAACTAATACGGATGAAGCAGATTTGGGTTGGGACCATAACAAATGAAGCCTTACATGACTTAGAATATTCTTTTACTTTGTATTAAAAGTCTGTGTACTCCAGCTCATTGGCAATGTCCAATGTTAGGGATTCAGCTTGCATACCTCAATGAACCTGGAAGCATCAAACTCTGGGATGGTGTCCCAAATCCAGCGTCAGTGAAGCCACGCAGCCCAAAGCTGCTGATGAGGTGGAGTCTGACTGTTCTCAGCTCTGTGGGGACTTTCCAGGGGCTTCTCATCTACAATGCACATGAGGTTTATGGCGGAAATAAGTGGCAAAGCAGATTTAATCAGGTTGTGGCTGGGATCAAAGGCCTGAGATCATGCTTTAGAACAAATGACCTGAATAAATAGCTGCAGAAGAGGAACATATTTGATGGGATAATTTGCAGTGTCCAGTTAAAAAAAAAGGATTTTTTTGTACAAAATAAATAGAAATTTTTAATTTCTAAAGATGAACATCCATCTATAAAAACCTGAAAAGACACAGGGATTCTATTGTCCTCCCATGTTTTCTGAGACACTGACCCAGCTATTGCATTCTGCTGGTCCACACAGTGGTGTTGGATGGCCTTTGTGCACCCAGTGACAGCCACCACTGCTGCTGGCTGTCCACCTCTGTACGTAGCAGGCTGTTAGGTTTGTGCCTTTCTGTGCATGGTTCAGAAAGGCAGGCTTCTCCATTTTCCTTTGCTAGCATGCACAGGAGAGGCACTTCTGGCCCACTCTGCATTTCAAGATTTATTTTGTTTCTACAAGTTTAGCTGTTGTTCTCACTAAAATAAAATGTTTTCAAGCATCTTTTTCTGAGAACCACAGTAGAAATTTTGTCTTTGGGCTGAGGTTAAGAAAAAAGTAGGATAAGGTAGTAGAAGTATTTTTGCTGTTTTCTAGCTGTGCACTTTTGGAAACAATTGCTGTTGAGAATGACTTCCGTGGTTACAAATTACCATGGTGTTACCCATAAGTACTGCAGCAGGCTGGGTCTAGTACACTTCCTTAGACAAATGCCATTGCTTCATCACAGGAGGACTGGGAAAGTCTTGGAAAAGCTGCAGTGTAAGTAAGTAAGATTATAAGAACTAAGGCTTTGAAGTGAGGCTTTATTACAAAATTATCCTCAGTGCCCTTTTTTATGGTTAAGTTTCTAAGATCTAAATCCAAATCATGGTCATCCTGCATAAAGATAATGGATATAGAAAGGGATCAGGAACTCTTATGCTTTGGGCAACTTAGAGAATAAATTGGGAAAAGGAGAAAATAAATCTGCTTTCAACAGTGCAGCAGAATGATTACTTACACAGTCATTTCTATGTCTTAATTTTTCACTTCCCATGAAAAATAGTAAGCAAGTGCCTGCACTGATACAGTCAAGAAATAAAATATTAAAATAAATCCATTAACAGAGAGATACGTGGCTGAAGCATTTTCAGTGATTTGCCTTTCCATGAAAGGCACCAGAATCAAAATATACCACAAAGATATGCTTATTTATTACTTAGGAGTAATCCGAGTGGATTTTACTTTACTCGCCATAGAAATGAAAAGCCCACAGACCAAGGTAAGGACGTGCATTATCCCTTTCTGAGCACTTCAATGCATCCCGTTAAAGTAGTTGAGAAGGAACACTGAGACTTGGAAAGCCGTCTAAACACAGTTTTATAACTTTGTGGCCATGGCTGAGAACCCACACTGTTATTTGCTGTCCTGTGACTTGGGAGTTTTGCTGCTTTTGTTTAACTAAACTTGCAAAGGATCCGGAGCAGATCCCTGTGATATTTTCTCTTGCACAGTTTTGTCAGCTCTGTGTGTACCACTACCATCTACTGGCCGAACCGAGACTTGACTGTGTTTCCAAGCACCACCATCCACCTTAATTCATTCCATCTCAGAACAGCAAGGACGCCTGTGGGTTTGCTCCTGATGGTTACTCACACATCTGCATCAGGGCTGCACCAGATTGTAAGACAACAGTGCTGGCCTGCAGGGGTTTAAAACCAACATTCCACCAGCTGCCAAAGGAAATATTATAATATTATTGTAGCTCAAGTAGAGGCCTCAATTTTTTTGTGGATTTGTTTTTTGGTGGGTTTTTTGTTGGTTTTTTTTTTAGCTGAGGATTTAGAGCCCAGTTGCTGAATGTGTGCAATTCAGCTTTTAACCAAATAAATGCCCTAGAGGAAGTGTATGCCATGGTTTTCATTACAGGGGGTTTATTATTACAAGAGACTGAGGATGCCTGTTACTACACTGAGGGAGGGGTAACATGATGAAAGAAAAAAGCAGGGGGTTAAATTAAATGGGAATTTGTGCAAGGGTGCCTTGGGAACCAGAGCCGGTCCAATGTCACAGAGCATGCAAACCCCTATTTTTTCCCTATGGTCCCTCCAGAAAGGGCTTTGCTGAGGAGTCATGCTGCCCACCTAAAACCTTGTGCCACAAGAACCCTTTGCTCTGTCTGGTCATGCTGGACATCTCCAGTATACAATTGTTCCCATCACAGACTTGTGTCCACCTTGGATGTGGCAGCTGCACTGAACATCTCTCTTCCTCAGACACATGCTGCAAGGATTGCTAAAGGGACTAGGAGGTAAATTTTCTCCTGGAATGGGATCTGCAGAGACAAGCAGATGGAGTTTTGACAAACCCCAATATCTGGCAGTTTGTCATGTTGACCTGAATGTCCCTGTCTCTGGTGGGGATACCCTTCCATTGCCCAAGAAAGATGCACTGTGAAAATATTTAACACTTCTCTTTGGGCAAGAACATTGAAAGAAGCTACCGTGGCAAAAACCCCCACAACATTCACTTGCCTACTCAGGCCCTGGTGAACCCAGTTCTTGGACATATGAAGCATGTTGGTGCTGTCCATGGAAGCTGCTGTGCTGCAGTCCACATCTCCACCTCATTTGTGGCAGATACAAATAGGCTCCCACACAACCCAGCATCCACAATTTAGCAGGAAAATTCCTCCAGCCCATCACTCATCCCTGGTGGCCCCCATTCCCTACTGCAGGGAATAGGGAGTAGGCTGGGAGAATATCTGTAAATCTGTAATATCTTAGTGCCATGATCCCATCCATCATCCTTACTGATGGTGCTGTGGCTCCCACCTCCTTCCAGCATATCTTGCACACATGTTCTGGGGCATCCTCATCCGTGCCCTGGGAAAAGCTTGCGTCACCCTGTGTGTGGAGATCGTGTGCAGTGCCCAGTTCTAGTCCAGTCACACAGGCAGAAAGGAGGCTGGAGCCAGCTGTCCTTACAGAGGATGATCCAGTGCAAAGCCTGGGCACTTCTCTTATGAGACACTAAAGCCTCTCCTCTTAGTGAAGCTGGGGAAAGATTCAAGAACAATTACAGCACAGACAACTATTAGTCATGCTTTAATTTTCCAGTTGAAATAATACAGTGACTCTCACTGCCAATGTCATCAAGGTCAGCAATAAAACCACGGTCACCACATACTCTGATCAGGGACAGTATAGGAGACCTCTGATTAAGGGAAAACAATTGAAAGCCATTGATAACAAAATCCAAAAGGAAGACTAGAAAGCAATCATTGATTACATTCTTGAGTGAATAATATCTGCAGTTATAAAAAGTTAAATGATGAAAGATTTAAAAATAAATATCTAAGGGTCTGTTCCTTAAAAACCATCTCAAAGTAGGAAGAAAGCATTGTTTGAAATCTTTTTTCTTTAATACAAGCTCATCTGCGTCAACATTAATCAACAATCACTATTTTGAGGTTAGGTTTATTGATTTCGCCATTACCCTTCAGATATATTTTAAGGAATAAAACATACCTCAAGGAATATTGATAAAACATCTATATCAAGTTTTGTGAAAAAATACAACTTCATTAACCACATCAAAATCTGACCAGAGTCTAACTATCAACAGCATTGTAGCCCGATAAATACATGTCCTCAGAGATGACACAGCTTACTCTTACAAACAAAAACCACCCTGCAAGCTGCTCTGCTTGCTGTACTGTAAGAAGGCAGCATTTACACACTTGTTAGTGAATGTGAGGAAGGGGATTTGTTGGTTTAAGTTCCTCCAGCTGTAGTTTGAATAGGTGAAATACTCATGGGGAAAGGAGAGATCATAAGCTTTTTTTTCTCTTCTTTTGGTGGTAAAGAGGCTATCACAGTTAATACATATAAACAACAGATTATCTGGCAATTGTACTCAAAAGCTGCAGTCCACGAACTCTAATACTGGACTGCAAATTAAAACAGTCCAATACATAAATCTAGAGGACTAAACCAAAACTTTGAAAATATTACTGAAGGCTAATGTATGGGGTCGAACCACTAGACAGAATGTACACAGAAAAGCTGTTTACATTTTATATGATAGAAAAATTTCAGAATAAGACCTTGTGATAGCTACAACCTTAGAAGCCATCAAAAAGAGTAAACCAGTTCTGTAAACCAGCACAGAAATATTCTATGTACTAAACAATTTTTTTTAATAGCCCTATGTATATTTACTGCATGAACAAGCAATTTTTGGCCATGTGAAATCTAACTAAAAGGCAGTCATACATTCCTGTGCATGTGCACAAATATTGTGTAAAAACATTTCAGCTGGCCTGAGCTGCTTGCTTAATTCTGAGGAACATACATCCGTCTCAGGGCTCTTGCAAAATTTTCAGAATGAGTCACCTTAAAACAAGGAAACCAAGAAACTGAGCAACAAGTGCAGCCCTTAGCAGCAGCTTTTAGAGGTGGTGGAAAACAACACTAAATCCATTCTGAAGTAACCATCATTAAACATTTGTTTTTCCACACTTCAATAGAAATAAAAAACAAAATCCCTGAAAAGCTTCCAGGTGTTTTCAGAGAGGTGGGTGGAGGACTGGTTGGGGTGGTGGGAATCCCAGGGAGAGTAAACATTTCTGTCCTGGGCTGCTGCAACTGAGATAGTGCAGAGACCTGATCTGGCTCCTTCGCAACCATCAGCCCGCAGACCAACGGGTCAGCAAAATTCGTCTCCTTTCTTAGCACCTTAGTACGAACACCGAAAGGGAAAGTGTCTGCTGCATGGGGTTAGAGGATTAGCACCCTTTGGGAACAGCAACGTGGCTCCCTCACACGTTGCCCTCAGCTTTGGAGAGCAGGGTCTCAGCAGACTGTCCATGAATACTGCTCACAGAAACACTGTAGGTGGACAGTAAAGCCATTTGTTCCATGCTTGCAGCAAGATTTATAACAGGGGTTTTTCCTTCAGACAGATACTGCCCAAAAATGTTTTTAAGGTTGATGGGATTCCATGTCTGAAATAATCTAGGTGAGAGATGACGTAGCTAAATCTTTAATAGGTTGCTGGATGCATCTCAAATGAATGAAAAAATGAGTTCAGCCCGACAAAGCCCATATGCCATTATATCTCTACACTATTTTATTTTATGACATGAACTAGGTGTCACAGGCCAAACTACCAAAAATCTGTCAGTCTCGAGTCAAGAATTACTTAATCTCCCTGCAAGCTTGGAAATCTACGTGGCAAGAATCTACTGTCTGAAAAATAACTTTTCATTTTGCAGAAAAAATATCTGTTAGTTTTGCCAGCCAAAAAAAAAAAAAAGTCTTCCCCATAATCCTTGGAATAAATTTCAGAGTTCCTAAATTCAAGGCCAAATTTTAATGCCAGCTCATAAGCAGGTTCTGCAAAGAATAAAAACAAAACACAAAGGCCCAAACATTCCCAAAGGAAAAAGTTGCATGAAAATGCCCACTGCTCTGGGACCTCAAACATGACTGCTCCAAGTGAGTGGTTGGAGGTTTATGGTCTGTGAGTATTTTCAATTCCTGGCTTGTCCCAGAGAAGAAAGTTTCTCTGTGGTTCTGCTTTGCCTTCTCACCTCATCCTGCCACAAAGTAAAAGCTCTCCAAGGCAGGGAGCTTCTCCAGCACTGATACTGATGGCCATGAGGGTTTCTCAGGATATGGGCACCCCGAGCCCCGAGGGACTCTCAAGAAGTAGAAAACAACTGTAGGTTGTGAAGTTTCATGCAGAAGATGAGACCACTTGCTACTTCTGATCAATTAATTGTTCTCACTTCTCTCAAAGTCAGAAATGAGGATGCTTTCTTCCAAACCAGGACTATCATCATTAATCTGTGGCAAATAGGCATTTCTGACCCACAGTATCCTGCGGAAAAGCTGGTTATGCTCTTTGTGCAGGCACCACAGGAAAAGGGAAATGGCAGCCAACATCACCAGTGTCAGAAGAACACCAAGAGCTACAAGTCCACTGTATGATGCTGAAAGGGAAGAACAGAAATTCTTATTATTCAAATACAGCTACAATTATGGTTAATTCTAAATATAAACATATAGCTGTTTTATGCAAAACATATTACTACTCCTTATATGTCACACATTTTAAATTACAGGTTTAACAGTGAAAAATATTATCTCACAAAATATCAGCTCAAAATGTGTATTATTCTTTATTAAAAAAAAAAAAGTACAGAGCTTACCTTTTTCAGAGAGTTCTGTTGTATCGATATCTGAAATAAAACCCAGAATGGTCACAAAATGACCCACAGAGGTAACAGAGGTTATTATGTATACTCACTTAAAAATGGATACTGAGAAGACAATCTACCTAAAACCAACAAGAATAGGCTGTTCTTTGTTTAATTTGACTCATGTCAATGTTATTCCAACTGGCCAAGTTAAACATAATCTAGTATGTTATTTAAAATCCCTTTAATTTGGTGGAATATATTAATTGGCATTTGTGCAAGGATGAGCAGCAGTATTTACCCACTTTTTAAAGTACAAATTCCTGAACAGAACCATGCAGAGGTAGATCAATCTTGTTAGTGGGTCCAGCAGTGACTGAGGGATTTTGTGTGGGCTGTGGAAACACTTGAGCTCTCTCACAGACCCCCATTCCTACTGCTGTGGTGCCTGCCCAGCTCTCCCAGGCTGGACCTGCCCTCCAGCGGGGCTGTGGAGGTCACCCTGATGCCACAGGAGGGCTCCTGCAGTTGGCACTGATGCAGTGGCTGCCCGGGTTCCCCAAACAGAGGTCATCCCCCAGCTGGCCGGGGCTTTTAAAGGTGTTTTTTTTTTCCAATGCCAAGGGACAGAACTAATTAAATGAAAATTGACACCAAGTAAGCAAGCAACAAGGAACAAGTAAAACAATGGTTATAAGGACAGAATTGCCTTCTTTTATGGAAGCACATACCTGCATCCATTCTACATATGAAACCCTTTTTTTCTTTGCATGGAGATAATTGCCAGACTCCATCTGTGGTCCTCAAACTGATGCAGAAATTCCCTTTGAGATCATCAAATTCAGGCTCTCTGATGCCCCAGTTAGAATAATTTAAAGGAGAACCATCAGACCAGGAGACTGTCTCATCTATGGGCAGAAGTTAAAAATTATTACAAAATAGAATAATATTTTGATAAATATTTCTGTTTCAGTTAGATTTACCCTCACATAAAAAATACAGTATTACAGAATACCAGGATTTTGTCTGTTTGGCCACTATGTTACTTTTTTTTCTGAAGGATTTGAAAACATCCTATGTAGTTAACACAGAAGACAGTCTGTAGTGCATCTTTAAGAAGGAAGAAAAGGCATTTATATGCGTGTATGCAAATTGCGTATTCAGAATACTGGTAACAATTGCTGAAAGCCTCACTGGTTTTACTACATCATAAACGGGCAAAAATTAGTGAATAAAATATCAAAAGATAAAAGTGTTTTGGAAAATGGTTATTGGAAATTGTTATTGAAAAATAACCAAAACCCAAACCAGATTCTTACATGCAGTACTATTCCTCCCCACACTTACTGTCTGTAACAAGCAGAATGTTCAACCAAACCATTTGTATGGAATAACCAAAACGGTGTAATTCTTCCAAAATGAAGGCATTTTCCTCTTCATCTTGAATAGTTAGAAGATTGGATCCTACAAATTAAACACAAAAAATTTTCAAGCAATCCATGACATTAAAATGTAACATTGTATTTCAAAAAGTTAATATTATGAGTCCTAATTGAAAAGCTTGAAAAGTCTGGTTATACATTATAAGTTCTTAAATTTGTAATTAATGCGAAAATGCTCAGGCAAATATAAAACTGTTCTCACATGAATTTAAAACAAATTTGAAGGGAAAAAAGCTCATTTTATGTTTTATTGGAGAAACCAATATTTCCACATGGAAAGGAACATTTTTTGATGTACGTTGCCTCCAATTTCATAGTTGGCTTATGAGTTCCATCTTGAAATGGAGAAAACATATGCCATGATTTCAGTCATTTCAGAAAATAAATATTGTTTTATGATATCACAATGACATTTGGTAGCTACAAAATAATCACTTACCTTGATTTTTGCAGACTTCATATGCAGTATCAAAACTCATGCCCTGCAGAACTGTGGAAAAGCTGTAGCAACTGTTTTTGAATTTGATCCAGGGTACAGTTTTTTCTGAACATAAGCCTTTATAGGCATTGAGTTTCTTTTCTGTGGTAGAAGTAACAGCACAGCTTTATTGGCACAACAAAATACACATTAATATAACATTCCACACACTGTTTTGGAGTAATGCTAATAAACATGTTATTGTGTTACGCCTCTATTTTTTTCAAAGTGAAAATCTAGCAGTTGCATATATTCGTATTAAATGAGTACAGTTGGTTTTACTTCTGGTTTTACTTTACTCCAAACCTTGCTGGATTACAACAGCAGGATCAGGACAATCTAACTGATAGTGATGTGCAGAGGAGGTCATGAGCAAACCATGGGCCCAGGTGATCAACACTGCTGAACGGGAACTCTTTGGAGAACTGGGTGCTGCCACAAGACCCTGCAGCCCTGAACTGAATGGAGTTCCAGACCTGAATTCTAGATTCAACTGAAGCCCAGGTAACTGATGGAGCATTGCAGGAAACACAACATATTTTAGGATACAGAAAAATATTCTTACCCTTACTAAAAAAAAATTGCACAATCTTTGATGTGCTTATCAGCGAAGATGTGATTAATTTTTCACTTTGCTCTAAATGCTTCCCTTCTCCCATCCCACAGTTAATTGCAGCAAACTAAATTTATTTCCCTTCAAGCTAGGTCATTAGCAGTCCTCATTCTTCACAGATAATGTAGTGCTCACCAAAGAGACAGAGTAAGTAATTTTCCTGTTTCTTTTCTATTATGGAAGTTCTCTTCCAATTCTCCTACAGATCAGACCTGATGGCCAATATTTTATTGGAAAAAAATGGTTTCAGAAATAGGAAATACAGAGAAATACTTCAGTTTTAAGTAACAGTTAGCCTTGCTTAACATTGCTTAACCTCTAACCAATTAACCTCCTTTCATATATTTCCACTGTCAGTACACACATTTGCAGCTGCAAAGATTTAATATAAACCTTGACTGACTTACTAGGTGGCACATGGCAAATTGCTCCTTGCAGAAATTGTTCACAATCTGCACTTTTCCAGTGCCCTGAAGTATCAATGTAAACACAGCTGCCAAAGGCCTGGGACTCATCATCTGCCCAGAAGGAAAACAAAGACCTGGTCCCATCCGACCATTCAAAGTTAAGCCCGTTCTGCCAAAAGAAATTTCAGGTTATCTTTCTGATATGCTTTAGTACCATAACTTAATCCACATTTAGAATTTACATAAATCTCTTGGTGGCATCCTCACCAGGTATTACAGAATGTCTTAATTTTCTAAAGGCTCGGTGGATCCAGAAGGATGTACAAAAGGCAGAGCCAAGGATGATCCCAACTTACTTTTGGGAGATTACAAACTACATCTAATCTTCTGTTTTCAGCAAGCAGTTATTTGGGCCTTTGGGTACTACAAATGAAACAATGAAATTTCAACATCGACGCTACCAAATTGGCTCCCACTGGAATTACACATCATGTTGCACAAAAAAAAAATTTAAAAAAATTTTAAAAAATGCTTAAGGCTCAAATTTTCCAGGGTTTTGTCTCAAGATGCAAACTTTCTGTGACTTCAAATCAAAGACACAGCTCACTAGCCTATTACTGGAAAATCTCCTTTGCAGCATTCACATTCACAGCCAGGGAGTCTCCTACGTACATCGGAAGTGAAGAGCCCGATCCAGTGGTTGTATCCCAGCCGGCTGACGATGACGGTGAGGAAAGCCTGGTGATACTGGTCTGTAATGCTCACCAGCTCCGCACTGTTTGCCATGCAGGCTTTTAAAGCTGAAGACCATGTAAAATTCCCACTTATTAGTTTATATATTCTGTTTCCATATTCTAAAGTATCTGGCACAGGATATCTTTCAGGTGCACTGATAACATGTCCGGATGTGTCTGTTATAAACAGAAATAAAAGAACTTATTTTTAAAACAGACAACTTGGTCACAGCTGAGCAGCTCCTAAAAAATCAGAGTTATCCTTACGAGCAAATAAAAAAATTGCAATCTCCTTGGTTTTAGGAAGGCATGGTGAAATTTAAAAAGAAAAAGATGATGACTACTAAAACAGTATCTGAAATTTTATCACAAAACTCATTACAGGAATGACTGAGTTTAATGTATAAAAAACCCCCCAAACCTCACTGAGGTTAGTTCCACTGACTGCATCTCTGGAGGTCAGTAAGAAATCACTGGGCATATCCCAAATGTCCAGTAGCAGTGGGCTGCAGAGTGCTTTTACCCCAGGTATTTTGCGTGTAAATTAGATTACATTTTTTTTGACCTGTTATTATTAATAATTTCCAAGATCAGCTTGCGTCATAAGGCCTGACCTCAAAAATTACTGTAGTGATACAGCCAATAGGATAACAAAGTGCATGCTTGGGAGCTTCTTGAGCTCATCTTTAATATCCGTGAGCCAATGTAGAGAAGATCACAGTGTGGCACTTAAAGAGAAATCCTCTGTACGTGGACACTTAAATCTCTTTTTGATGATAAACTAACACAGCGATGTCCAAAACAATGAAAGGAAGAAGCAGCGTTCTTAAATTTAAGAAATAGAATGTCCCATAATAAAAAAAAAAAAAAACAGAGAGAGAGACCATCTCACCCCAGACCAGTCTCTGTTGCTGCTGCACTTACTCTTTTACAGGAGGCAAATGCCTTTGCTAATGTGTGTGAATGCCTTTTAAAGTGTACTTTAAAAAATGCTACAGTTTTGATCCTGTTTGTCAGTTTGGATTGGTTATTTCTCACTGTAAAGCTTCTATGTGACTACAAAATGAAGTGGTTGCTTTGCTACAAGGTAGAATGTTTTTAGACTTGGTTCCCTTTA
Source organism: Gymnorhina tibicen (assembly GCA_013399875.1). Lineage (NCBI taxonomy): Eukaryota > Metazoa > Chordata > Aves > Passeriformes > Artamidae > Gymnorhina > Gymnorhina tibicen. The sequence continues at coordinate 455,709 of VXAZ01006554.1, forward strand.
TGACTAAGAGAAGAGGAGAAGTGTTAACAAACGTCTTAAAATAGTAAATTAATTTATAACTTGTCATTCACAAACCATTTAAAATTAGAAATTTCTAAGCAAGAAAAAATTCTGCTCTTGAGCGAACTGAAGCACCCTGTTTTGTTCCAGCTTTCAGTGTGTGTCACTGCTTAAAAAAAGAAAAGCCAGAAAATGCTGTAAGTGGCTGACACAATCCTAACTCAAGCATCACTGAGAGATCAGAGCCCAGTTCAGATCCCCTCCTGCTTTCTTTCATTTTAGTCTCCTTCAGAAAATAATTCAAAAAAAGGGAAATGGAATGCAGGCAGGACGGCAGAAGCAAAGCACCAGCTCATCTTTCCAGGAACTGACACATTTGTTTGGACACTTGAGCAAATTTAGCAGTTCACTACTGCCGGCAAGAGGCTGTCTCACTACTCCCTTCCTTGCTTCTCTGCTCTTCCTGCTGCAAATTCCCTGGTCTGGCGTTTCGTGACCCTACACAAAGCTGACACAGCCCGCAAAAAGCTGCAGAAAATGACATTAATTAGACGAAAATAAACAAAGCAGGAGAGGGGAAAAAAAAAAAAAAAGATGAGGAAGTTTTCTGCTGAATTCACAAACTGAACTGCCTGATAGTTTGGGATAGGGCCGCGGGTGCCCCGCTGGGGAGGCAGGATTGTCCTCTCAAACCCGGGAGCGCTCTGCTGTGCGTGGGGCAGCACCGAGCTGCATTACAGGCGCCGCCCAGGGGCCACTCTCCTATTCACCCCCCTTTATTATCACCCAAAATTACAATTTGTTAATTGTAACAAATTGCGTTTAAGTCTTGTGAATTACCTTAGCTTTAACCGACAGCGCTTAGTCACGTATTAACGCGTGCAAGTGGTTATCTTAGAGGCTGTGGGCCTGAGCGACGCTGATAAGAAGGTATATCTTGACCAGCCCACATCACTGGATTCATTCCAAGGAAAGAAACTTTGTTGGGGGGGGGCTATGACCAAAAAAGGATAATTTGAGGAACGGGATATTCCCCAAATGGCCACCAGAGACCCTCAAAAGACCCCTACTCTAATGCAAATAAGCTCCGAGAAGTGATTTAAATATGCAAAAGAATTCACAGGAATGTTTAGCATATATGTATGAGTTTTGCGAAATGTAATGAATATGTATAAGTTTCACAGATTTCAACTAGTCTGTTGGCTGGCTGCGGGGCATGGAATAGCAGGAGATATTCTCTGCACGCCTGGCGCCGAAATAAAGTAATGCAGCTTTCTAATACTGAAATTACAGTGTTGGAGAGTTTTATTCCCGACTTTCAGTGACACAGCTGGGAAACGTGGGTAGGATCCTGAGCACCCACTGCAGCCCAAATTCTCGCCAGAACCCCGGCCACCATCAGGCAACTGTTTTCCTTCCTGCCTTTCCACGCCTCCTCCACCTGACTCAAGCAGCAGCAAGGGGTTAAAATACAAACGTCTGGGATGTAACTGAAACAAACCAGCGGGAACGCACATTTATTTATTTTTTCTGCACTACGTACAGGATCACTCCAGCCCTTCCCGCAACCGTAGTTCCCAATAAATGATGTAAAATCCAGCTATGCCTTGCCTGAGTCACACGTGAGCGCTGCCCAAAGCTTGTACTTGTTCTGCTTCCCACCCCGTCCCTCCCCTCCCAAGCAGCAGCAGGAGAGTGCTGTCGCTTTATCCCAGCGCTAAACCTAGGGGTGACGATATAATACAGAGCTGAGCCATACAAAACCACCCCCGCAGTCAAGGCAAGGGCCAAGGAGACTCCTTGCAGGCTCAGATTACAGCCCTCCCTTTGCCTCAGGGTTAATAATGTGCTGCCGGTCTGTTTGGGGGTCCTGCTGGCAGAGGTGCAGCTGCCCCGGGGACGGGGCGCCAGAGCTGCACAGCTGCCGACAGCAGAACGTGGCTTGAGGAAACACAACCACCCGTGATCCTCCCAAACACTTTATGCTTCTGGCAAGGGAACTTTATGGTACCAGAATTAGAGAAGTGTGGTACTAGAAAACAGAAGCCAAGCTCTATTCAATAAGCCAGCTGGGTCCACACTGTTCAGAAAAATACATTTTCTAGAGTCTATTCGGATCTAACATTGCAAGTTACAACCCCCCACCGTAAATCATATTTTCATCAAAATTTCCCTCAGTTTAGCCTTTTGTAATTTCATGTGGTTACTCTGCAGCCATGAGAGAATATGAAATTTCATCTCTATTCCTAATTCAAAGATACACTACAGAATGTTCAAAGTTAGGAGGAAAACTCAATAATAGAATATTTTTTAGCAATTACTTCTACATCCCAGCTACTGATTCGTTTAATAGTGTAGAGCTAGTCTGCCTAAATGGAAAACTGTCTTAGAAATCTTCTATGTTCCTTGTTTTAGAGACACTTAGAAAAAGCTGCTTCAAGGTAAAAACAAAGTAAGACAAATTCTATGTAGTAACAAAAGGCAACAGAAGCAAAGCAAGACAAAACCTTACCCCGAGTCTTTTGGCAGACAAACCCATAATTTTTCTGACAGTTTTCTAAGTACCATTTTCCCGTAAAGTAAAAATTAGGGTTATTTGATACCAATGTACACAGTGGAAGTTGATCTTGAATGTTAAAATGCTGTCTCTGCAATCAACACAGAACCTTATATTAATTTAAAAATACACTGAATAAAACAATGCATAATTATTACATCAAACATAGGAGAATAATTATAAACAAATATTTAGGTAGAACAATGAACAGTCCCATAAATACAATTTGAAACAACAACCTCATAATTAACAAGTCACAAGCTTTCACTGAACAAACTAAAATACTAATCCCAATTGGGACTAATATGTTGTAAAACAATGTATTAAAACAGGAAATTCATAATCTTGTTCCTAAATTTTCCTCAGACAAAGCATCTAACACTAACCATATGATTCACACTTTGCTGCTTAAAACCAACTGCAAGAGAAAGTGAGTAGAGCCACAAATTATGTAAATGGGTGTTTCGACAGTGCCTTTTTTGCTACTTCTAGTTATGCCTGTAAATCTGTGCCCACAATTCTTTGAAGTTGCAAAGATTAAGAGCAGCCTAAACTGCTGTAACAACTTTGGCCTTGTCTTATGGAAGTCACAATTTTTATGGATAAAACCAACTTCTCACTCTCACAACCCCCCTGAAAATACTCACATCCACTAAGTCAACTGGTGACCAGTTGGAGTACATTTGAGGATTTTCATTCAACCATTTTTCATAATCGTCACTCTGGAAACCTATCCAAACACTAGTTTTCCATCCATATAGATTCATTGTTATGAAAGCTAGAAAATGAAACAGAAACAAAATAAACCAGTAAGCATTTAGGGATAGATGAAGTCTCTTGCAACATGCTAAAACATTGAAAAAATTAATTTCCAATCAAGGATATTACATAGTTACTAGAAAATAAGAATGAATGGCATTTCAGTATCATCTAACCATAAATCCAGTTAAATTAATTTCAATTGGGTTAGGATCTAGTCCATTAGCTAATAATACCACTCCAATCATAATACAGTCCAGCTGAACAAGCTTTCCTCAGTTTTAGTTGAAGATTTCTCAACTAAAGATAGCCAGTGAGATTCCTCCCACCTCCAAATAAGTGGTTTTACAAGTGTGTGAAATTCAACTATAGCTTTTTTATGAATAGGGTTCATAAATATTTCCAAATTTGCTGGCATTTATTTCTCTGACAGTTCCAGCCTGGTGCTATACTATAGATAAGTCTTTAAGTACTACCAAAAGATAAAAATGAGATTATAAGGTAGAAATTTTAAATAGAAAATTTTTAAATGGGTATTCCATTTTTGGGAGTATTTTTAAAGCATGGTAAGCACAAAAAAATTTGCAATTATTCCTTAAAATGTACCTGTCATACATCTCAGTGAACCTTTACATTTTGGGAAACAGAGGAAGAGAAAAGGTAATGTGTTTAAAGCAATGGAACCATGGATAAGAGCTGAACAATCTTCTTTCCTAAATCTGTATCCAAGATTAAACTTTACTACAGCATCCCAATGAAGATGACATTTTATTTATTTAACAATATTTTCAGCACTCTACCTTGCTCCAGTTCATCTTCCAGTATAGCAAGTGACCCATCATGGTCACTGCAGAATTCTTGTGCAGAGTACCAGTTTCTCAGACGTTCTGGATCCTTTGGAATTTGTATTAAAAAGCACTGTTTCAAAAAACAAAAACAAACTTGCTTTGTTTGTTTTTCTCCAGTCATTTATCAATCACTAAGAGTGATCACCAAAACATTTCACATGCTGTTACTGAATGTTAAACATTTCAGTGGTTTCTCTTCTGCCATGGACATTTCCAGCATGCTCAATATTAGTTTTCAGCTGTGATCTGGATTGCATTCAAATCAGTTGTCCTAAGGCAAACACCACCGAGGTTAAGTTTATCCTGGTAGTCACTGCAGTGAGCACTGGGATGAATTCAGCCACCTTGATGCCTGTTGCTATTAAGGAACTCAGGCATTTAAGAGAAGCCAGATGAAATAGTTACCTTTTGACCCTCAATTGCAAATAGACTTTGGCTTATCATTATCTTTAATGAAGCCCTTTTGAAACAGCACGTTTCAAACAGGACAGCAGCAATTAGGGATCCATTTAGTACATCAAGGGGTTAGAGACCTCTTTTGAGATCATAAAAGACACTTGGAATTGTCATATGTGGAAAAGAGAGGATGGAGCAGATTTTTTATGGCAAAAGCACAAATACAATTGCATAGTTTTTATGAGCATATATGAGTATTTACTCCCTGAAACTAAACTAAAATTTTTAACACCTTATTAAGACAACTTCTTAAAGTGTGGGAAGCTACTTAACAGCAATAAATCTTTGTGTCACTGTGTCAGTGGTTATAAACCTCAGGGCCCTCTTTTCAAAAAGCAAGAAAAACTTCAAATATTAAGTAATCCTCAAGTACAATTTCTGTCCTACATATGGAATGTATTTTGAACAATGAAACAGCATAAAAAAAGCTTTTACTTTGAATCCAAAATGCAACCAGCCTTTGGGACATATTCCTTGTTGGTTCGGGTCTTTTGTAATCTCTTTCTCTATCTTCTTTGGAATTTTACGTTTACAAATACAGGGAAGAGAAACAGTACAGTTTTCGTCACCCCAGAGTCCTGAGTAAAAAGAAAAATCACAGTTCAACGTTGGTTTGAGAATTGGAAAGGGTTTTTTCTTAGGTAGCTTAGATATTATTTAGTGTTTGAGTAAAAAGAGATTCTACATCAAATACATTTAGACTTACAGCATTACAGTGGATTTGACGGTTCATGGGACACATATTTTTATTTCCAGTTTAATTTTATCGTGTCAAACCCATTCCTCTACACTGAGTCACATGACATATCATCATTTATTTAAAAAATAAGTTATGCAAAAAAAAAAAAGCCTTCCAGATAGAATAGTTTCACTTCCTTACATTGAAAATTTTTGGCAAGATTCAGGTGATGACATAAAACCCTGACCTGCTTAGGAGGAAAATACACTTTTCAGGAAACTCAACACATTTTTGGCCAGCCCCCACCTCTGGCCAGCTAAAGTGGGGAGGGAGGGTGGGCATCTCTTCCTTTTATCTGATACTAACTATGGCAATGGCAAACTCAAGCATTCAAAAGTCATGAGTCAAAACCCCAAGATTACGTGTGGAAAAAAAGAACGTTTTACACTTTTTCAGTTTTGACTTTCGAGGCTGGGATTATAAGACTGCAGCTGCATTAATCTTTTTCGGCTCTTCTCACAAATACAAAGCTGGCTATTTTTACTTTCCTTGGAACCTGACGTTTACTTTATCACATGACTTGCAGATCATCAGAAAACAGACACTGTAAGATGATAGAAATCACTAAACCAGCAGCACTGTGACTGGCTTTTTTTTTTTAATACTCTAGTAAAATATAGGCCTATGCCATGATTGAAAGGCTAGCACCAAAATTATGGCACACAAAAATCCCTCAGCAGATTGGCTATGGGATCAAAAATAAGATAGAAACCTGAGTACTTAAAGTCGTGTGCTGATAGAAAAACAGTTTATAGATGCAGGGAAAATTGTTGCTCAGTCCATCTGTGTCATTTGGTTCTGAGAGAGCTGTCTGTGAGCACCAGCAATGCATTAACATTGTGGCTGTGCCACATAACAGACCAATTAAAACTGAAGTATCAGTATCACTGGATCTTTGTATTCTGACATTAGAGACCTGTAACTATTAATATACTTTTAAAACCTACAACCTAGTCTCTGAGCATATTAATATTTCACTATTCTTTCCTTAATCTCAGAAGCAGTTATGCAAATTATAACTATGGAATGGGACTTTAATATGGATTGCATTTCTTAAAAGCAATGAAAAAAATACAAACCCTTTGGCCAACAGAATCAAGTCACAATTCCTGCAGCAAAAGGAAATATAAAAGAAACCTGTTTGCGATGAAATGAAGCCACATCTTTTCCCTGGTTCCTGCAGATCTCTTTCCCTCCCTTCATCCCAGTTCTGGTATGTTACTGGTGATTCATCTCTCCAGCTGCACAGAAATATTAAGAATGAAGTTTCAATTTTTCCTATCCTTACCTAAAACCCTCCATTAAAGGATTGATAAGGAGATGTAAGGGAGAAAGAAAACAACCACCACAACCAAGGTCAATATAAATGTCTTTTACAACCCTGTCAGAAGGAATATTGCAATATGGAGATAAATTAAGAGCAATATTATTCTGAATGATATTTACATGAGAATTGAAGTTGTCTCTTGAATATCCCACTCAGTCATCAAACTGCTTTGGCCCATCATACCGAGACAGGGCATGCCAAGCACAACTCACAGCAGCTGTGGCATACACAGATTCTTACCGAAATCCATCACTGAGGTTTTCTGCGTGCAATCCAATCCACCAGTGAACATCACTATTTGATAGCTATAAAAGAAATGTTTTGCCATGTGTTAAGCTGTTGTTGCCCTCCTACCAATTCATTAACAAACTCCTAAAGTCAGACAGTGTATTAAAATAGTATCTCCATTGGGTTCCAGTGGGAAGAACAGGTGCTAAATCCTGCCCATGTTAATTCATGTCACTTCAGTGAGGTTACTCACTTGACTAGAGCATGATTTAGCTCCCATATTTCCTCAGGATTGCTGATGTGTCTTCTTTAACCTAGGAATTTACAATTTTAGGAATTTACAGCCTATCTGGTTTGAAAAGACTGTCATCTTAGACCAGAATTTGTTTTTCTCCAACTCCTAAAATTAAACAATAGCAAATATTTCCTTTAAGCACTAATATATTGCTGATCCTCGATGTTTCCAAAATGCTTTCTCTGAACATTTACTGATTTTGTATGGTTCATACCAGAGTTTTCTAGAGATGCTTTCCAGATTGATTGCTGTTCTCATGAAAGGATCTAAACCTTTGCTTCTAAAAGGCAAAGTGTTATGGAAAAGCCATGGAAATAATATCATTCCAACAGCCATGTGTTATTGCTTTGTTGAATTGATTCTAGTTTAAGCTATGAACTGGTTTCACTTTCAGGGTTAGCCAGCCTGTCACAGTGTGGGGGCTTTTGGAAAAAGAAAAAAAAAATGTTCTGAATGTGCAGGACACTGGAGAAGCCACCTTGTCTCTGTGAAGCATTTCTTTTTTGTCAGAAAGAACTGAAGCCCAGCCTGTGTTGTGCTTCCGCAGTGTTCTTGGAGTTAGGATTTCTCCAGCTTACATCTTTTTTAGCAATATCAAATAAAGAAAACAGGCATTTCTGACAAAGAAAAGACTCTGGAATGCTCTCTGATTTCATATTGCCTGGCCCCTGAGTTTAGTTTTCTAATCACAGCACTCAGCCCACTATTACAGTTCTTAAAGAAATAGTGAAAAATGTGATTCCAAATTCCATGCTAAGAAATTTTGACCGAGTTTTCAAATGACACATGCAAAGTCTATTTGGACTGCCGAGTATTATTTTAGTCATTGCCATACTTAGTCCTGCTTCCACAGGAAACTAGTTACAATCACTTAGGGACAAATGTGGCTACGCTGAGAAAGCTCAGCCAAAGCCAGCAGGCTTTAAAATAGCTATGTATGTTGTGTTCTGAGACAAAACTTCTAGGAAGTTAAGCTGATTTCCAGTTTTAAGAGACTAAACTTTGCTTTTTTGTTGTAGAATGCTCACAAACTTTCAAAATAGCCAGTAATTGTAATGATAAATCAATTTTTAAAAGATCTTATGTAAGGAAACATGACTTAAGAGTGGCATTCTGATTATCCATTTTAAGTGATCTTAAGTTGGAAAAACACATATATTTTTAAATTTATATCATTTTTAAAATCATAAACATTCAGAGTTAGGTAATCTAGTAATTATACCACATCACAGTCTTTGGTAGATGTGGAAGAAGACAAGACAGCCTAGCCAGTTATGTTGCTCTTCATTATAAGCTTTTTCTGCCAAGATCTATTGGTTTAAATCTATTTCATCATGCTTTAATATAAAATTACTTAAATAGGGGATAAAAATTATACATAATTCCTTGGAAACTGAAAGATCCCATATTAATATAACACAATTCTAGTTATGCTTTCTGTTACAAGTTAAAAGCAGAGAAGGCCTGTACACAGTAAGGGTGGGTCAAGAGCTTTTCTACCCTTAACTAAATGTTCTTTTAAAGATTACACTACAATATCCCTTTACACTACATTGAATTTTGTCCTCAGCAAGGCAGACAGATTATCTGCATTCATTTTTAAATTTTCGTTATTTTAGTTTTACCGAGAACACATAAAAGAAAACAAGACTCAGTTTCTTGGGAATTCATCTGCTTGTGCAGCTATTTCTCCCTTTCAAAGCTGTTTGTTACATCAGAAAGGTCATGGAGAACTTCTGCTGTAAACCAGAGGAGGCAATTTAGAAGCAAATGTCCTTTTTTTCCCCACATAAAAATCCATAGTCAAAAGGGGGTTTAATTCAGTAGGCATCATACAAATCTGTGGACTTACTGGAACACTACCCAAGTGGGTGTACACAGAGGAAAAGATAGTCCATTTTCCATGGTCATAAGCACTCTCCTCTATGGTTTATAGTTCTAGCTGTAATTAAGATGCAGAGAAATTGGCAATCCTTCACTCTTGGTCAGCTCTCCTCAACAGTAACCTTTCAAATGATCACACTGAAGATATGAACTACGGAGAGCATTTCAAACATCTACACTTGCTGCCCACATCATGCTAATATATGCTCTGAAACATCCCTCTGTACTGCTACCTGATCAGCAGCTGCCAAATGACAAAATGGGAATGGAGTAGAACTGCACTTGGATCAGGAGACATTCCAGTGGATGCAGAATCACTGTGTGAATGTGAGGAACCATGACAACTCCCCTTGGTCAGAGAGGCGTGGAGAGAGAGGAAGAAACAGAGAAGGATGTACACCACACATGAAACACCTTTCTCTTTGCCCCCAACTTACTTTCCCAGCTGTGGGATAGGAAGCTGGTTTATGCACCTCCTGGGTCTTTTGAGGCAGATTGATCAGCCTGCTGAAGAGTAGAGCTGATACTACAGACTTGAAATGTTACTGACTTCTTAAGCTAAACAGGGCTTCAGTGAGAGATATGGGAACTGAAGAGAGCAAGAACATTATTTCTGAAGTGAAATGTCTTTTGGATTCTACCTGGAATAACAGGCAGACAGAATCTCCAAAAGATACAGCAGAAAACAGCCAGTTACCACTGAGAGTTTATGTTTTAAAAGGGGTACTTTTTCTTACCTTCCTTATTTTATTTTGAATAAAGGTTTGTTCACCAGAAGAATTTATTGTTGCTATTCCACCATGAAGCCAGCCACAGACAAACTTACAGGTTTCCCATTCCGCAGCGCTGACATGGAAATGATATTCTGCTCCTTGATAATACGACCAGGGCAGTTCTAGAAAACGAGCAAAAGTCAATGGTGTGCAGGGGTAAAAAACTCATTTCAAGCCTCATCTTTTTTTACCTCCATGGCCTGCCTGCAGCCACATGTCAGAGGACAAATATGCCACTAGGAACAGCAGAACCATATTTAACATATCAATTTGTGGGAAAAAAAATGGACTATGAATTATTTTTTTTTCTAATACTCTATCCCCTGAGACTGCAGTAATATCAAGAGAGTTGTCCAGGCTTAAGAGAAGGGCAGTTTTAATGTGATGGAGAAGTTATCAAACTCCTGTACTTATTACTGGCAACATTCCTTAACCCAACCAAAGCAGTATCTGATTTTCTAGTGTTCCTAAACAACAGTGGCAGATTTGATCTGTAACAAGAAGTTCCTACAGAGTTCCTTACTATAAATTTTCAACTTAGAATATTTTAGTTATTTTATTTTTAACAAAGGCTCTAATTGTATGTCCAAGTTATACTGTTTCAAGATGAAAAGAAGAAAATATTTTCATACCAGCTGTGTACCAAACCGGACTCATTGGTTTAACACCTGCAAAAAAAATACAAACCGAAAATCATTAAGAATATTTGTATTCTTGTTACGGGATAAAAAAAAAGGAGTTCAACATGGAATAAAATAAAATAATTGCCACACTCACTAAAAAAACATTTACAGTAGTTTTTATGAATAACAACTTTGAATGAGTATTTCTAACTAACTGCTAATCTTGCTATATGTTTTTAAACTGACTGTTCACATCACATCTGTTAATTGGACAACAAACATAAGTGGAGTAACCCATATGGCTTTGCCATGATTTCATGCAGAAGACTCTGAGAACTCCAGAGGTGGCTAAAAAGGAGATTTTTAGAGAGTTTTTTCCTTGTCTCTCCTGAATAGCAAGTAAGGTGTATAACAGACAATGCATGTTAATTAACATTTTACCTTTTGGTATTTTGCATATCCATTCACGCTTTTCATTGCAGTGTGCTGGAAAGACTGTTCTGTTTACTTTGAACACACCACAGTTTCTTGAGTCATCTTCAACATACTTGTCCTCCAGAAACGAAGATACAACCTGAAAACAGCATATTCATTCTCTTTCACTGACAACCCAAAATGAAGCATTTAAAAACCTCATCATGGAGGAAAGGAAGGATTTAGACCTGTGTGTACAATAAGAACATCTAAGCAACTGCTAGAGGACCACCTAAATTATGATGGTTAAATACAAATAATAGGGTCCATAATCATGTTCTCCCAATGTCCTGTCCAACTTACCTATCTTATATCAGACTTCTTCTTCATAAAAATAACTTAATAGCTGTGAAACCTAACAACTTTTTGACATGACTAACAGCAGTTGCCCACATCTAAAAGCCTTTGCCTTGGTTCAATGCATGCTCAGATATGACTTGAAAGGTTACCAAAATACAGAGTAAACAGATAGTTACAGGTGTTCTGTCAGACCACTGCCATGTCCCTCCAGAAAGTGCATTTCTTTTATTAAATCCAATCCAGAACTGTCTCTCTTCTGTTCTATAACAGAAACAAAGAAAATAATGTTTCTCAGGCACTTTTTCCTTAGCCATTTCAGAAATATTTTTAAATAGTCCAAATACATATATTAATTTCTTCTTGAATTCAATATATCATTCCATAATACATTTCTTAACTTTCTAGTATCCTTGAAGCAAACTGTTGCTTTCCTACTAAATGTTAGATTATATTTTACAAGCTGAAAACATTTAAAATAGGATTAAAATTGTTGAACCTCCATTTCAATGAGGAATGTTAACTCACCAAAATACCACCTTGACCATAACAGCTGCTCAACATTTACCACAAAGATCATCTTCAAAAACAATCACACTGCAATGGTGCTAATGCATTTCACCCATTTTTATGTTCATGTTAGTGGAGGGACTTATTTGGACACTAGCAAAGAGGATCGAATAACCTAAATTGTAGATTAGTATGATTAAGATAAATCTTTTTGGTGTTAAAAATGTATTTACCTGTCAAAAATTGTATATAATAGATTATTTAAAAATGTCTCTTCATAGATGTGGCTAAAACTAGCAAGATGTGCTCCAAAATCTTCACATAATGCTTCTGCTTCATCCCATGTTCTTCTCATCAGAACTTTTTCATTGTGAAATATCTGCAATAAAATAAACATTGTCATAAAGGCAGCTGATTTTAGAAAGCAGTTTTTTCAGAAATTCATAAAAATAAAATATTAGTCACAGTTTTTCCAAGCTAAAGCCATGTATATTCCAAGTACAACTCTGATTCTTGTTACTACTTTCACTGACTTTTAAATGCTGTGAAGGATGGTAACAGGTAATTTTTGTCTGTTGAGTGAAAGAAATAACGCGTTATCAAAAATGTTTTAGGAACAGCATATCCCTAAGCTGGTGTAGAATCAGAAAAACTCAAAGCACGTTTAAAATGTACCTTGTAGCAGCTGAGCAGATTAGGTTCTGACTCCCATCCAAAATGGCAGGAACTTGAATATTTTTGAAAAGTAAGTTCAGGTTCTTCATAAGAATTGACCTTCTGCCTGCACAATGACATTGCTTTGAAGTCCTTACAGCTTTTCACCTCCCAATAACCAACAGGGTGCTGCCCTCGCATAGCCACACATCCTCCAGAATGACCTAGACGTGGGAATAAGTGCTGAATATCAGAATAAAACATCTGAATTTTGTGATTTTTCTGGTCGAGCGGCTGTTTTATTGACATGAGTTTCTGGATAAAACCTTAATGAACTTAACAAAACTAGCAAATTCTTTGGTCAGCAGGCAGTTTATAAGCCTGTCTTGGCTGGCTTGAGCTTGTAAAATGAACCATGACAAACAGTTCCTCTCACAAAAAGCAAGAGAAGAAATGCAATTAAAAACATTACTTTTGCAAAATGCAGTAGTAAAGCCATAAATGTAAAGAGTCCAAATCAGACAGCCATTATTGAAATGGAGTATCTTTATTTTTATGTTTCTATTTTCAGGTTTTGCTTTGTGGTTTATGTTTCAAAGGTTGAACAACTATTACATTTTTTCACTTTTTGTTTCCTTGGACTGTTTTCCTTAGAATTCCTATAAAGCAAACAAGATCAAACTAAAGGGGAAGAATAAGAAACCTCCACAGGATGCTGTTATTCACAGAAATGTATCTGGCAACCTCTGGCCTATTTTTCATATAAAATGCAAATTTCAAACTGTGCCTGTTACTGAATAAAATTCATGACTTTTCTAGGACTTTTTGCTGGGAATCTCAGGAAGCCCTTGAAAAGTTCATAAAGAAATGTATGGAAAACATCAAGTTTGGTTTTTGATGTTTTTTTTAAAATACGATGTATACAAGAAATGTATTACAGTTCATAAAGGAATGTATGAAAAACACCTCACGGGAAAAGAAGAATTTCAGGGACTTGCCGTGTGTAAGGAGGGCCCAATTGTGGGCAACTTCAGGCACAAGTCTGTAGCACAAGCCACAATTTTTCCCCAGAATTTTTTTCAGCATTTGATTACACAAAAGGAACACTAGATTAATATTTCCCTTGTCTCACATGGGAAGAGTGGCATCCAGCATCCCACCACAACTCAGAATATCAGCACCTGGGTGGAAAGCTGGGAAGGGAGCTCCAGCTTCTCCACAACTGCCAACTCACCTAATTCAATCCACGGCAGGAAGTTATGGAGCCAACAGCAGATATAAGTTTCTCTCTCTGCTCTCTTGGCCAGGCAGGGAGGAAAGGACTGACACTCTTTAGTCCCTGCTGAGCCACTGGTGGCATGGGAAAGAGAGCACAATCCCAAGTTTCCAAGCCATTGCTTTTTTTACCAGCGTGCTACTCACGTGGCTGGTACTTGTTCCAGTTTGTGTAGCTCACGGAGCGATTCTTTCCTGCTGTACTTAGCCAAAAGTATTCTCCTGTGTTTTTAAGGTCTTGTAATCCTATCCAAAAATAAGTTCTTTCAGATTTTACCATGCTGTGGATCATGCTGTTGATAAAAGCTTGTTCAAACCTTAATAAAACAATCAAGATAAAGGTTTTTAGAATAAAATAGGTAAATCGGTATTTCAGTGAATAGCTCTCATGAAATTATTTTAATCATGTGACAGAACAAAAATATATAAGAGATACTCAATTTTCTTTATGAAATGCTGTGGGGAACTTGAGGCACAAGTCTGTAGAACGAGCCACAATTTTTCCCTGTTTTTTTCATCACTTGAGCACATAAAAGAAACACTAGAATCAGATCTTATAACCTCAATGCTTGAATTACAAGATGTAAAGACAGAATGTATTACTGATGCACAAATAAAACCAAGAAACTCCTTGTATGAAGGAAAAAGATTAGTGGGGCCTAAAAAGTCTCCAGAAGAAAGAAAAGAAAAATCCCCACAGAGAAGTGTCCTGCTGAAACCAGCAGACACAAACCAGCACTAAGAAACCGGATCTGAAGGACGCAAAGCACCAGCTGAACTGACTACAAAGAATCACTTTTTTTCTTCTTTCATTTCTTCACTAAATTTCTGTGAGAGATATACACCTCTTTGCAAGTTTTAACTGTTGTGTGTAGTAATCCAATTGTCACTTAAATGCAATTAGTTCTGATATAATTGGTATAGGATTATACAAGAATGTTTCAGTTTATGAGCACATTCAATCAGTTGACTATGAAAATTAAACAGAAAAGTTTCCCAGTTTGATGAAAACTTACTTGACTTTCTGGTTCCACAAACTCTGAAGAGAATGGCTAAGTACCAGAAGGGGGACATCAATGTAAATCTGAATGTATCTGTTAACATGGAGTGACTCAGAACTTGTATTTAATTTTCATTTCCTCTGCATGTTCTCTTTTCATGTCTACTCTCCTTCCTCTACAACTTACTATCTAATGAACATTTTAGGATCAATAACTGAAAACTTTTTGCAGTTTTCACTCCAGAACAACAAACCTCAGCAGTAATTTTACAAAACCACTAACTACCATGTTTTTGCTACTCCTTGCCACTGCTGCTAACTGGAACTGGGAACTAACATCATAATTAGTGATGGCTACATCCAGAAGGGAAAAAACAAATAAAAAAAGCAGAAAAAGACAGAAGACATGATTCCAGTGATGTGCAGCATGCCCTCAGCTCCCTGCCACATTTGAGCTGCCAGTGCTCAGTGGCAAGAATTTGTCCTTTGTTCCCCCTGAAGGGACCATTGTCACACTGCAGCTCAGTACTGCACACCCTGTGCACAATCCTGAAACCACCTGGCAGGACAAATTCGCATTGACGTAAGTCCTTATGCAGGGTAGCCAGTGTTTTCCAAAAAGACTACCTACTATTCATCTGATTACTGATGGTTACTTCTCCTGGTCTAAAGGGAGCAGACATTTCCTCCTTTAATTTTTAGGGTTTGGGGGTTTTTTTAACAATAAATATGCAGCAGTTAAAGTATCTATGTAATTTATCTACCAGTATGTAAAATTCTAATGGAAAGCCAATATAAAGGGCAAATAACAAAGAGAGCAGAGAGAACCCAAGCATCTGGACATCTGCAGAGGAGAAAGCTCTTGCTAAAGCTGGAATAGAGGTAAATAAGAACAAGGCATGGGAAAACAGCAACAAGTGCTTTCAAACATTTTCTCTCTTACCCTATTTGCTGAGAACTCGCATAAAATGAATATATAAATAGAAACATTTAAAAATTAATTGATTTGGATTAAAATTTTATATATTTTCATTATAAAAAATAAGTATATTTTCATTTTTCAGTACACCTTCCAATTACACCAATAAAGTTTCTTAAAGATGCTACATACCCCTGTAGAAAGCATATTCTTTAGATTCCTCCATGTCCAGGTGTACACATTGCTGTAAGTGTTTATTAGCCTAACAGTTGCTTTTTACTAAATTTATTTTCAATTAAAAATTAAAGCAAAGCACGCCCTTGATTTTAGCCAATGTTAGTGATTATGCTCACCTCTCAAGCAAAAATTATTTCACAATGGTAATATCTTTTGCCATGCAACACTTTATAAAGTTAGAGCAGCTCTTGTTAGAGGTATCTCCACACTGTCTAATAGGATTAACTACCTGTTTGTTACTGATACAAGTGCAGATGGGCAGAAATAACCACTGGAAGCATGTTCAAAACTTCGAGGGGTACTGTCGATTTTGTAACAATATCCACCATGTCTTTCCCATCCCTTAAAAGAAATGAACATTATTTTATAGATTATTAATTATTCTCTATCTGTTAAAAACTTGTTCCCCTTTTGTACCTTCTGTCTGATGATCCATGGCATCCCTATAGATCTTTCCTTTCCTACCACGGTTGAAGAGCAGTTACCCTCAGAAAATGTGGATATCATATGCTCCAGAACACTGAATCAGTGGTCAGCCTGCCTCATTTCATCTCATTATTAGTCTTTTATTTCATGCTACTCACCCCTGGGTGTCCAAAAGACACCACCTGGACTGGCGTAAGTTCTGCTGGTGGAGTTCATGCAGCATACCTGCCTAGTCTTACGATTACATGTTTTAAATAAGCAAGAGAATAAAGAGATAATACACTCTCTCGGTCTTTTGATTAATTGAATGTAACTTTTTTCACATTAGAAAGAAAAGGATGAAAGCCAAGGGACTCTGAGAGGGTTCAGTAAATATTTTTACAGGGTGTGAAACACCAAGAAGCAGAAATTTATCCTAAGGAGAAGTTTGCCAGAGCAGATCAAAATACTTATGACCAGTGGCTCAATAGCTGGAGACCCAATCCTGTGGGGCACAGGGTTGAGAAGAAGTTCAAGTACTGTTAAACTGCTGACTACAGCTTGTCAAGAAAACCTTGATTCTCTGCACATTTTTCACCCAGTCAGGACTGTGACAGGCTTTTCTTAGGCTAATAACACACAAAATTCTGGAGTGATGAAATACATTGGTCTGAACGAAATAAACGCATTCACCCTAAACTTTCAGAAACGTTAAGCTGGAACCAAGCAGTAACATCCATAATGGTATGACAAGAACTCTGGATGTGGACATCTCGGGAAAGACTGCATCTGACTCCAAACAGTTCAGCTTCAACGTTCTTATAATTCTACTGAACTGGTTGCATTTCTTCATTTCTCAAGAAACAGGACAGGAAATTGAAAAAAGGAAGACAATGAGCTAAATAGTAAAGCAGGTTAGAGAAGAGAGATTTTCCACCGCAGTTTTGAATATAACAGAAATTCAACAAGTTTCCTCTTTCCCTACTGTGAAAAGGAACTGATGGCAAATAAAGTCATACTTTAACTCACTTCCTTTTACTGCCAGAATGCAGAGCCTAAATGCCTGAAAATATGATGCAGTGTCCCAGTTAGATAGCTGTGCTCCTCCCCATTTGTGTTTGAAAGAAAATGGAGTGCTAATGTAGGAGTGGAAGCGTTCACCCTCCATGTCAATGAAACTGATTGTTTTTCACCCTGACATTCCATTTCAGTGTATGAAAACCATGTGTGGGGATGAGGCATCATATAACAGCCATTATTTGCACAGATGGTGGACAAAAGGGCTTCACTTTTGATCTAGAAAGAAATAGGAGCTTGGGTCACAACCACTGATGAAACAACAAGCCATGAAAGGCATCTTGTGAAGGCTTTTAATCTTACATTAAAATTTAGTTTACATACTTTTAAAGCAAACAATGAGATTTTTCCAAGCAAAACATGCATGTCTTTAATATGAAAAACTAAAATTATCTCTCTATTTGCATCCATATGGTGTGTAGCTGTATTTAGAGGTCACCTATAAGATTCTGTGTCATTAATTTAGTTCTAAAACAACCACAAACCCACTTACCTCTGGACAACTCGATTCCAGTTCAGGTGAGACATTATCAAATTCACCTGCTTTTTTGCAAATATAGAAAAATTTGTCTTCACATTTTTTAATCCTCCAATGTCCCTCCTAAGAAATAAAAAGGAATATATTCTGTATATACCCATATTCTCATGCATATCTATACAAACATTAGATTACATTCTCTCTTCCTCTTTTTACTCTTCACTAAAAAATAAGTAATTTTTCTCACTCCATTTACTTATCCTTAGATGGTCCATTTATTTCTACCAACACTGTCAGCAGGACATCTCATATCAATCATACAAATGGGTTTGTCTCAGCGTTCAGGATGCAAAGGATCTTAATTAACTAACACTATGGCCATGCCAGAGCACTTCTCTTTCTAGCTATCACAGTTTTTTGTAAGATTAATCTTTATATTTGAACAGTCCTTACTCAAGATATTACGAAGTTTGTATCACGTAATTTTCACACATCGATATATACTGGACATGCATCAAAAGCAATGCTTGAAAAATTTTATCTTGAACCTCCTTTTCCTTTGTATTTTACATTTCATTTGTTTGTTTACACTTGCAAGCTGAGTAAAATACCACTTCTGAATCTAAAACCCCTAATTGTTCCAAAGTCCTATTTTCTGCTTCCAATGGGAAAACCTGTTTCCCAGTCATTGTAATTGTCTTGGCTTTCCCTGTTAAGAATTGCAACCCGGACCCACTACTGCAGAGACAGCAGAAACTCTTCTTGATACAGTTTTCACACTCAGACAGAAAGTACTTTGCAAAAAAAAAAAAAATTAAAATTATAGTGCTACTTATGCAAGTCATGTATTAGTGAGTTTAAATACTGTTAATTGCAAAAGTAAAGTAAACTCATGACCACATTACCAAAGAATTGACAGTGCCATGAATACCAAACAAGACAGGACAGTGTTGTTTTAACATTACTCCCTGTTTTACAACCCCTGACTGATTTGGTGTCAATGTTCCTGCTGTCAACTTCCATACTTTTATGTAGCCCTGTACTACTATGATTTTGAAAGACACTCCACAAAATTTATAGATATTTACGCCAAGATAATATAGGCACAGCTGACAGTTTTTCAAAATATGAATTTGAAACTTTCAAGACCAGAACCTATGCATCATAAATTATGACACATGTCATTACCTACTTGGATTTTAAATCACTTTATCAAAATACCCACTCATATTTGTTCTCTTCCATTTGGGAGACTTTATATATGTAGCATTTTTTATTGAACATAAGCTCAAAATCTGGGATTAATTTTCTGTGCATCAGCACTGCAAAATGCATTGGTTTCTAAAGGCTGCACTGCATTTATCATAACATGAATACATTAGGAATCAAAAAACAAAGTCATACTCCAGGTCTTGGCTTAAAAAAGCATGCACAGCAAGAAACAAAATTATTATGAGCTAAAGCAAAAGTGCTTAGTTCTTTTAAAAAGAAAACTTACAGGTCCTTGTGCTGAAACACAGAGTTGTACTGTTCTTTGAAAGGTGTTAGGTTCTTGTCTGTCCCAGTTAGAGAATTTTACTGGGGTGCTATCTGACCACTCAAAAACAACAGGGATGTTATTACTGTATAATCCAATCCATGTCTCTGTTACATTTTCTGTAAAAGAATAAGTGAGTTCAGACTTTAATGGTGAAGTGACAAAGCCTGTTTTTCCTTTAACATCGACACCACCACTAAAAATTATCCATGGGATTTTCATAGGAATGTTCTTCTTTCAGGAAAAAAAAAGCTGTATAAACTTTAGGAAACCTTATTGATGAGACTATGTTCTACTGCTCTTGAAAACCAAATAATTTCAAAACCAGATCAACACACATGATAATAGGCTTTACAATCCTGAAAAATACAAATTAAGAGCATATGCACTTTCTTGAAGTGCACAGGGCAGAAAAACTGACATGGAAGTGAAACATTTCTTAATATAATTTTCCATGGCACACTCAGCTTTAGGTGTCTCTGAGAGTTTATAAAGTTGTCATAAACAAAGTAATACTGCCAGTGACAGCACAGTTTAGCCAGTGTCTGACAAACGTAGGACAAGGCTTGCAGCTTGATATAAAATCTTATTTGACCAGCTTTTACAGGCAGAAAAAGCACTTGGGTTTTCAGGCATGTAAGCCCCTCTCCTGAAGAGAAGCCTGAAGCAGGCTGGAGAGAAGAAGCAGAGTGAAGCTGAATAAAAGTTGAGAACAATTACATCTCTCCAATACAGCATCCCTGCAAATAATGGTATTTGGTATCTATGGAAGGTCTTAATAGAAGTGAGGAAGACATGGAGGTTAATCTCCTAATCTCCACATGTCGCTGTGCCCCAGCTCTGGGAGACAAACTCTCAACCAAACTGTGCTGCTCTGCCAGCACGCTGGTGTCAGTGGCAGGCAGAAAACATTCACTTTTCTTTGCTGCTGTTATAGTAACAAAAGTACTGGCATCAAAGAGCTTTTGTTCATTAAGTTCCTTGAGTAATCATGCTACCTCTTAGGACAATGTGACCTAGCAGAACTGCTTTGATACACCCTGCTGACATCAAAGGGGACTCCGCCCTCATAGTAACAGCCGCAGTTTTGCAGTATGGATGAGGCCAGCTTGAAAGCAAAAGATACAGTGAATTGGTTTTGCTTCTAAGCACAACTCTAGTATAAGGTTGATCGCTGAATATTTTGCAACAGTTTGCAAGGAACCAGGCAAGACCAGGAGAGGACAAAAGCTAGCATGTTTACTATGGCCTCACTGTGTCTGCTTAGTGGATTCATATCTATTTTAAGAATGGTTATTGGAAAAGGTGACTCTATACATTTTTAAGACTCCTAGAATGGGCATGCGACGATTTCTTTTTTTGCAAACATAATTTGGGTGTGCCAAGTAACACAGTGCTTAGATGGCTAAGAATGTTAAAGAGCTGAACAAAAGAGCACCACAAAACACTTCAAGAAACACTGCACACTTGAAACCCCAAACTCACCACTTTCAAGCAAGTTAAGGAGCAGCTCTTCATCTGCCATGGAGGATATACTAATGAGCCTGCTATTTTCACTTTGGCATGAGAGAGAAGCATCGTTCCAGCTCTTCTCCTCTTTATGGAGTCTGTAGCAGTTGCGATTGTGTGGGTACCATCCAGCATCACAACGAGTGGCATAATACTTCCATGTATCTTTTAAACGAGCACACAAAGTTCATATACATTAGCTAGAATTGCCAAGCTCATGCTATGTTCGTAACACATTCAGAGATTTTTTTTTTTAATCTTCAAGACTTAAGATGACTTAAGGAGGCCAAAACACCTGCTCTATGCATCATCACCTACCAAGCAAACTGAAATTTCTGTCATTTTATTCATGATTGAACCATTTGGGCTACTGGACTAGTGGAAACATTAATTCAGTTTAAAACAGTTTATCTTCCTTATTACCTCTGAACCTGATTCAAAGACAGATAAAGCTTTTTCAGATACATTACCCACAGAAAGTTTGGATAAGTCTTTCCTTATTACCTGAAACAGGCTACTAAACTTTCTTTAAATTACTAAGAAGGAGCTGAACCCATATAAGTATCTCTCACAAAACCAAAAATTTGTGTTAGAATAAACTCAATTCTGTGTTTAACTTTCTCACAGAACGGGAGCCTGAATCTTTCTATGTATTATATATCCTATACTCCTTGGATAAACACTTGAAGTATATGTACAATGCTTTTTTGGTATATCAAAAGTACAGCACATCATAAAAAAACCTGCAAATTTTGTGCTGCATTTATACAGCTTTCTTCTCTGTGTGCCACTGGTTAATTCCATTCACACTGAAAACCTATTTTGCAACTCATAAGTGGGGCTTTTATTGTAATATGAAAGAGAATGAGCATTCTGATGGTGTAAGGAATCAAGTAAATGCTATTTGTATTAAAATTACTTGTTCCTTCCAAGACTCTCAACATGTTACCAATGACTGAATTTAAACAGAAGAAAGTATTATTACATCAGGTAAAGTACACTATATTCCCCTTAAATTAGCAAAGCCACCCATTTAGTGCAGCTGTGGTCCTGTTTTGCTGCCTTTATAGTCAGATGGCTTCTCCTGCTCTCCTTGCCCACCCACAAACAGGATACAGTAACACTGATAGACTTACCCAGCGTTTCATGCTCTGTCTTATTTAAATATTTTTTGCATACAAAAGGCAATCCAGATTCACATAGATAACTGTTCCAGCCATTCTTCAATCTTGGATTAATCACTGCACAATGATTTTCTTTAAAACGTTTATCAGAGACATCTGCAAACACATTTTTGAGAAGCACAAAATTACAACAAATCAGTTCCTAGTTGTAAAATGGTGTCGTAAGGTTGTCTGCATCTTCTTGAGTTAATGCATACACATCCCTGCACACTCAAACTTCTAGTAACATTACACCAGTACTATGGACAGTTGAACACTGTCCATGAATTACATGCCTGCTTGGCTGCTGCTCTCATATGAGAGCCTGAAACAAGCTTCAGTGTCTATAATTGCTGGTGGACAGACTTCAAAATGTAGCAAACCAAGTCACAAAGTTCATGTTAATGTGCTAATGTTAATTATAGCTTGTTAACATAAACAAATTGAAACTCCTTTCCTCCATGAAAGTAGGTACAGTTTTTAAATGTGCAACTGGAACCTTAAAAACATCTTTAAAAGTAAATGACAAAAGGACTAGACCATTAATGCTTTGAACAGATCAATCTCACTTGATGTTACATCCCTAGAAGGGCTTTCAGTTCATGAATATGGATAAATATTTCTACCAAAAAAAAGTGCTCTCGTTCACTTAATTCAACTTTCAAACATAGCTGTAGGAACAGCAGTGTTATATCAAGCTTAGAAAGCATATAATTATACTGCTATAACATATCCAAGAGGAACATCAAGTACTTGCTCTCCAGTTCACAAACATTAGTGGTGCTCCATCCGACCACTGCCAGCCAGCGTCTTCATCCAGGCGATTCAGGCCCATCCACAGCATCACGTCTGTGGTATTTAACTGCCCTGAAACAGAAAAAATAAACAAAGTAATACTGCATGCTTGCCCCAAGCTTTAAAATATCTGCAGGCATAGACCTGCTGTCCTGACCTTTTACAACTAGAATAAAACAAAACTTCAAAGCAGTGTCCGGAAAGTTCAGGTTGGTTGGCTTTTTTTTCTGTCCTTAGAAAGTCTGCTACTTTGTTAATCAACACTGAGATGAAAAGAAATAGACTCAGAAACCTGAAATCCTTCAAAAGCCACTCATCTTGCAAACCTTTCCTGCAGAAGTTGTTGCTGACCTTAAAAGCTAAATCTAGAACAAGCAGCTACATAAATGCTAGCCTGTTTACATAAACGCTAGCCTGTTTCAGCTTTCCATAAACCAAACAACTTTCAGAAACCTTTACAGCCTTGCAGGCATATCAAAAAGCTAATGAAATAATTTTTAAAACTTCCTGTTAGCTTGTATCCTTCTATTGAAAACCAGCAATAGTGGGAAGCAATGGATGAGAAACTTGAGGCAACCTTTGCATCAGAACTCCACCACCCATTCCTCCACTTAATTTTCTCCACGCGCACTAAAATACCCATGAAAGCCCTGTTCTCAGAAGGCTCTGCACAATTTGTCTGAGGCATTTGCTCCAAGGGGAAAAGCAAACTGCTTATCAGAGGAGGAGTAACATCCATTTATAAAAATAGAGTTGGCATTTTTCCCATACAGGACATTTACTTCAAGCCTGCAGAAATGTTCCTGTCATTCACATTTGGTGAAGTCCAGCTTACAAAGAAAACTTAGCAGGAGAAAGGGACACCAAGGTACATTGCAGAGAAGGTAAACACGTATAATTCTCCAAAGTAAGCAAACACACTCCCTAACAACCACAGTTGCAGTATGAATGGGAATCTCTGTGGGGAGGGAGAATTGAGCAAATTATACCCTCATATAACAAACAACATACCACCACTTCTGCACTTCAGTTTATTAAGGGGGAAACTTACCTTCATCCTTGCTCTTTCAAATAGCTCTACCGAGGTGTGTTACACGACAAAGCCCCACAAGCAGCAACGGGAGAGACATCACACAGAGTATTAGGCTCCAAAGCCTACCCCTTTGCACAGGTAAGGAGGAAATCTAACTACAAGTTTCCTACAAGGTCCCCAGAGAAATGTCTACTCACTGCTTAAGTTACTTATGTAGTTCTGCTCTTCAGGGTCGGTGACACTGAGCAGGTCCCCTCCTTGCAGCTGACAGGCAGCCCGAGCCTCATGCCAGCTCAGCACAGACGCGAGGTTGAACTGGTAGCAGATGTGTGTGTCGGGGTTCTTCTTCCAAAAAAAGTCACAGCCACTCTCTACTCAAAAACAGACTCATCACCAACTGCCCGAGACTCCAAACCAATCACAAACACAACACCTTGAACAATTTGATAAATTAATGACAGCAGCATCCCAATGGAAGCACGATGATGATCACCTTTCCTGTTCCTTTGTTAAAGCACATAGGGAAATAGGGCACTAATGAAATAAAGTGTTGCTCCAAATTTCATATGGTTGATAAAATACTTGGCAGCTGATCTGCAGCTGATTTTCACAGCTCTCATGAAGCTGACACAGCTACATTTTAATATATTCTGGCTAATCATTTGTTTCTAAAGCTGGATGTTGAAATATTCAAACTGTGAACACCTCACCCAACTTGTGGAGCAACAGTCACTGGATCTCCTTGGACCTTGTACTCAGGAGAATAAACTTACTGTAATTAAAAGGATAAGCAAGGCTGGAAATACCATCTATTTTAATGGCTGCCCAGCAATACCCACTACAAAGACACATTTACAGCTGTTTTTAAGATGCTTTGGAACAGAGATCTGACATGTAGCTTGAGCAGGAAAGGCTTTTCCAAACCACTTCTACTGATAGAAGGTACTATTTTGCTTATTTACACAAGAAGCTGGAATATTCACAAAGATTATACGTCCAAAATCTTTTCAACAGCAAGTATTTTTAAAGCTATTGCTTTTTAGGATTTTAGGCCCAAGACATATCCCAGCAGTGCACAGAAGAAAAGGAATGTGCAAGATACAGTGCAGTCAAAAGCAGAACGTGACTTTGCAAGAGCGACCCTTATGTTACGTGTTCCACAAGAGCTGCCTGTGTGTCACTAGGACAGGGGACGGAGGGGTTGGGCTGCAGGGCGAGGTCTGTGGGCTGCACAGGATAAGGTCCTTCTGCTACCCCCTGTAGTTTTGCTGTTGCAATAAGGACTTGAGTCTCCAAAGGTCAAACAGGATAAACTACAACAAATTTGTGAAAGTCTTCTTTTGTCTTTTTTAAAGAGACCCTCCTCTCTAACAGAAGGAAAGTAATCCAAATCCAGACTGTGTCCTAGTATTACTAATAAAGAACAAACTCTTGGAGGGGGGAGAGAGAAGACAAGCAACATCTTACCAGCATTTGGGCAAAACCCCCATTTTTCATCTTGCTCATAGTGAGTGGTTGTGGCACACCAGTCAGATTCCTTTCCATCTCTAGTACACTCATAATACCACTTGTTGTTATATTTAAATGGAAAAACGCATGGGAAACCAAAAGAATTTCCCAGCAAGGTGTATGTTTCTGCAAAAAATAAAATGCAGAGATTAAAAGAATTCAGAATACAAAGATTTTTTTGCCCCCATATGTCATTATTACTGTTTGCAGGAGCAGTGATAAAAACAAAATGTCTAAAGTTACTTTCTAATTTTATAATTGATAACAGAGCATTACAAGTGTGAGCAGCATAATTTCAGTAAATAGAATCTAGAAATAGTAATTTATGAAATTTGTGACCCTGAGGCACATTCTTGTAACTTACTCATTGACAAAAAAAATCCCAGACAAAACCACAACCCCCAAAATCTAATCAATTAACAGAAAGTCTGCATTTACATTTCAGAACAACTACAGAAAGCAACAGTTAGTTAAATCAGTACACAGTCAGATGCAAACTCTACTTATTTATTAGTCTATGACAGATGAATAATTTAACATTATTTCCCCTGCTTCTCCCACTTTTTATGAAGTGGGTTTCTAATGTGTTTTCAACTCTCTTTGTCATTCTTTGGGAAAGAAAATGTACAAGATAAAGGAATAGTAAATACACTTTTCAAAATAAGTTTTTATCCCATGGAGAATAATAGCATAGCTAAAGAATCGATGCTACATAACATCTGTTGCCACAATCAATGCCTTACAAAATATTTAAATATTTTCCTATTGTACTTTGAGGACCAAAATATTGAGAGAATCCAGTGCAACTGAAAGCTGTAAAAGCTTTACCTCAGTGAGTGTCTCCTAAACCTCAGAGCTTCTAAAAAAGGTCAAAGAACCACAATCGCTCTTTGAATGAAATTGTTTATCAAAGATTCCACATTGATAGCTTTGAGATCAAAGTCCTTCAACTACAGAATCAATACATACTGGCAGGTTCCTAGAGGTTTCCAGAGTTAATAGCTGGCTGTGCACATATAAAAGAGCAGTTTACACATTGTAAATCCCTGTCTGAGGTGAATGAACAGACAATACAAGGAACAGATCAAAAAATAAATCAGGATTGCTTCTCTGTCTGCCTGCTACCATGCTGCCAGCTATGGAGGTACAAGGGATTATCTCAGTCCTGGCAAGAAATCAAATTCAATTGCTATAGACCTCTTACCACAGTTACTTTTTTTTTCTTTGAAGGTAGCTATCCCCCACAGCCCTTGCTTGGTGGACTAACAGGCTGGCTTGCCTTTGCATGTGCATGAGCTGTGGTAGAAGGTGAAAATAGAACCTGGAACTGAAAGAGATTCTGCCAACACAATTAAATACTTTGGTCCTGAAACTAGGCTAGAAGTGCCTGCCTAAGGCTGATCCTCTTCTCACATCTCTGAGATGTTGCAGTAACAGGGCTAAACCAGGTCTACTTTCATCTCACTGTGAGTACATGGCAAATGTGTACAACTTTTCACAGATCTAAATATTTTCTGTCTGGTCTTCAGAATAAATTCTGCTAGGATTTAAAAAAGAGGTTGGGCACTGTAGTGCTTTCCCAGTTATCACAGGTCCCAAAAGAAGGACTTTGGTGAGAGCAGAGGCTGAGCACAGCTACACAGGGGAAACCACTAAGACCAGATCTGGAACACAACCACCCAGTTCAAGTGGGGAAAATCAACAGCTTCAGTCTGAGACACTGTGCAAACATCAGGTCTCTACAGAAGTGCTGAGGAAGGGGTAAAGGTACAGGCTGTCTGTTGCTGTTTGAAGTTGGTGAGTTTATCTTAGTCCTTAAACCTGGAAAACTGTCCAGGTCTGCAGACTTGAATCTTGATGTACATTCCTACACCTTCACTAGCTCTACAGCAGGATTTATCATAATTCTGATCTCTGTTTCAAAGCTTGGCATGTTCAGAGTCCAGGTGCTGAACGTTGCAGACATTGGTCCATGCACACTGCAATTACAGACTGATTTTCAGTGACAGGAACTCCAAATCCTTTCTTATCTCTCTCTGGGTTTATCTGATAATGAAAGCTGCAGGAAGGCAACAGCAAATCCTTAGTAACCCTTTTAATTTTACAGATGATTTGAAGTGAGCATTTCCTGGTTTGCAAGGATACTGGTGGTTTTGGGGGTCAATTTAACAAAAGAATATCAATTCTTGTGTGGTATGCTCATCTCAATTTCTTTATGCACATAAAAACCCCCACAACCTTCGAGTCCCAAACCGCCATAGAGACTGGAAGGGATCATAAGCACCTGACCTCCCTTAAAAAGAACTTCTGAAACTTTTCCCACCTACACTTCTATGACAAAATTTTATTCTTACCTTGAAATGGGTGTTCACAAACGTCTTCATCATAGGACATATACTGTTTCCATTGACAAGTAGATTTTTTTTTGGCCACAATATCTTTGCTGTTTTCAACTGCTAATTTGTACTCGGATACACCAACTAACGCTTTTCCATCACAGTTCCACCATAATGAGTATTGAGTTGAATCACATTCTAGCATCGTTAGTGGCTGTTCTGGTTTGCTGATGTTCAGTCCAAGACAGGTACTGCTGCCTATGTTGAAGAGACGATGGTTGGATACCCATTTCCATAACATGTTTTCTGAGAGCCGACTGCAGTCTTGCAGAACAAGGCCAGCTCCATCCACTTCAACGCACAAGCTGGAATTTTCACTCTGGATAATAAATATGCCTTTATCTGTAGGGGGAACAATATCCAACAAACTTTCAGTGTGTAAAATACTGCAATTGATTAAATAGTATCAAAAGAAAAATGTTTTAATTGCAGCTATTTAGGAAGAAAACAGAAAATATCCATCAGAATAACTGACAGTCCAAAAAACTAAGGACTACTGGTTTAAATTTACTGCCAGCTGATTTTTTTAACATGTGGACTACTTGAAAGCTCACAAAAATAAAACCAGGTAATATTTCTCAAGTTGGATAGCCAAGAAAACCCCAAACAAAAACAAAAGGTGCCCAAAACCATCAGTCTGTTTAAAGAAAAAAGCCCCTGGTCACCAAGAGGGAGTAAAGGTCACAGTAAAAGAATAAAGGTTTAAGTATTACAAGAAGTCATGCGGTATACTGCAAAATAATTCCCAATGTAGATTGGAGAGTGCAATTAAAGTAAAAGCTAAAAATTTTAAGACTGACATTTCCATATTCTCTGCCATATTCATTCTTCACTCTGCCACTACAGAGACAGAAAGAAAATAAGTTGCATTGTCAGTAGGACACAGAAATAGTAGGATTTATCTATACCATGAGAACTAGTGGCCAAGGGTTAAAGTATGCCTTTCCAATAGGATACATATTGTTCAACCATCTGTGACTACCCTCCACAAGAGCAGATGTTGTGGGGCTAGTCTGACATCACAGATTTTTTGGAATCACATAGAAATTCACTGAAATATGTGACATCATGTTGTAAGTATGTGAAAAAAGTCAGCTGTTTAATGTCTTGGGAGCAAAAGTTTAACTGAGCATATAGACTGAAAATAAGAGGGCAGCTGAGGAACTGGAAATCAGCAAAATGTAAGCCTGTAACAGCACAGCTACTTGATTCATTCTGAAATCCAATGGTAAATAACCCAGGGAGTTCTGCTCACATTATATGTGAGATATTTATTTTATGCCTCAGGAGATTACGTGTTGAGAACCTGAGCAGCACTTCCATTTTGCCTTCAAATTTTACAGTGATAATTTCTGCCATGCATACTTTCAAATTTCTGTAATTCACTACACCTAGCATACCAAAGCACTAACTATGATAATAAAAAAACCCCTCTCAAATTGACATAGCCCACAAATAAAGTATGAGATGCAGAGGTCCACCCAGATGATGTGTCTGCATTTAGTGCATAGAGCACCTGTTCCTTTAGGTGTGGCCCTAAAGAAGGAAGATGTTTCAAGCAGCACCATGATTGTGCTGTGTAACAGGCACACAGGAGATCAGCACACAACAATCAGAACAGAGAGGATATAGATTATGGAGAGGCTTTTGGTTACAGATTCTGCATAGAGCACATTATGACTTACAGAGAGGTGGCACTGCAGATTGTGGCACTGGTAACAGTGGCTGTTTCCCCCATGAGTATAGAGACTGCCAGTCTGTGACGGAGCAGGAACAAGCCCTTCTGACTAGCAGCAGGTGAAAACCAGCCTGATACACGAAATTGCATCTTTCAAGCACTTGGCAACTGTCCTACATTAAGTCCTTAACCATTTAGGGGTGAGCAAGTTTCCTTTGACCCATGGTAACTCTACAGATCTCAGGTGTTTGAGCTCACTGAAAACCCATCAGACATACCCAGACTGGCTCTTTGCTTTTGAGTTTTCTGTGAAGTTTTGCAGTTTTTACTGGTTTCATCCTTCTTATCCAACCCAGTCTTCCATGGGCAATGCAGGTGTCCCTATCTACATGACCAGAAAGAGTTTCTGCCTCTCATGCTAAGGGTATGTCTTTTCCACAGCAGTCTTATCTTTGCTGACCAAAAAATAAACTGTTACTTTTCTAGGTAACTAAAACTGGGATGTTAGCACTAGTAAACACTGATTAATGAGGTTAATTCACCAGGATAGTGGGATTCACACTTGGATTGTGAGTTTGACAAAGTGTATCGACATCCGCAGCACGCAGCATCTCCCATACAGCACCTTCCTGGGGTGGGGAGGGCAAGACCACAACCCAGAGGTGAAGGATTCTCAACCTTTGAAAGCCTTTATCTGTAAGACTCTCAAGAGTTGCAAGGACTGCTGAGAAAAGATAAGGTTCTTTCCCAGCCTACACAAATAACCCATCTGGATGATCTCTGTGAAAAACTTCCCCTCTCCATTCTGGGGCAACTTGTGCCAAGAACAGCCAGACCATAATTCTTGAGCCCCCTTCCAAATGTGGTTTCCATTCCCCACATACAAAATGCAATTGGCAAGAGAGCTGTGCTGGCCTGAGGACTGCCAGGAAACAGCCAGCTCACTGCAGAAGTAAGACACGAGAGATGGCAGGCTCATTGACAGCTCCATGAGCTCCAGCTCAGCTCTGTCTTCAAGTGGGGCAATGAGACAACTGGAGCAACATCAAGCCTGGGAATGCCTCCAGGCTCACCTCCTTTCAGTTTGCAAAGCTACACCATCCATTTTACAGCTGCTCACATAGACAGGTTTTGTTACAAAGCTCCTGGTGTCAGGGAGAGGTCTGTGCCCCAAAGTCCTGCAGATGAAGAGCTGCAACGGAGCTCTGTAAACCTGCAGGCCCCAGAGGACCCAAAGAGGAAAGGAGATAATCTATGCTATAGAAACTGAATAGGTGAAGGAAAGCCTTTGGAATAGATCTGCTTCTCCTACATCCAGGCCCCTCCACACAAGGACAAGGTGACAAGAAACTCCTACATCCAGGCCCCTCCACACAAGGACAAGGTGACAAGAAACATACTCCCAGAAGAGAAGCCTGGAGCTGATGTGCCGCCCCAGATGAAGAGCTGATTGCTGAGCAGCACCTCCAAGTTCCTGTTTACTTGGGCTCAACACAGCTAATCGGGAATAAACGGCTGTAACAAAACTAGGCGAACAAGATAGCTTCATTTCCTTCCTCACCTCCCATTTCCTTCCCTCCAAAAAAGCAGTGAGAATTGCTTATGTGATAATAAAAAAAGTAACTGGGATTTACTGGAAATGAGACAAAAACTATCCCTGTTCCCTCCGGGTGCACGGAGGACGGCAATGGGCAGCGGAGTAAGAAGCGGTGAGGACGCACAGGGCGCGAAGCAGAGCCAGCGGGGCAGGTCCCCAGGGGCTCCGCGCCCACCCCCCGCCCCTCGTCCCGGAGCGCTCGGAGCCGCCGGGGCTCCGCGGGGCGCGGGAAGCCCGGCGGTCCCGCAAGGCAGGACGGGCTCGGAACGCCCGGGGCGAAGAGCTCTGCCCGGCCCCCGGGCCCCCCGCGCCGCTCCCCACCCCCGGGCCACCGTGAGGCGTCACTCACTCCGCAGGGAAGGCACCTCGTCCCGGCCGAGGGCGGCGGCGCCGAGGCCGCCCAGCAGCNGCGCCCGCCCGCTGCTGCCCCGCTCCGCTCCGCCGGAGGACAGGACCCGCCGGCCCTGCCCTGGGGAGGGCAGAGCGGCGATCCCACCCCGGCGGCGAAGGAGGGGCGGCCCCGGGGGGCGGCCCCGGGGGGCGGCCCGCGGGCTCCCCCAGTGGGGCTGAGGGAGGGGTGCGGGGGAGGTCGCCCCGGAGCCGCGGCCGAGCTCTCCGCGTTCACCGAGTCGGAGACCGCTCGGCTGGGCCGGCATTGGAAATGCCGCTGATGCAGCTCGGGCCGTCTGCCCACGTCAGAGCTGTGGATTCAAGCGGACAAAACTCTCTGTAAATAACCTTATTTTCCATTTGAAAACACCTACTTTCTCTTGCGTGTACCCCCAAGTACTTTTATCTTAAAAAGAACCTGAAAACACATAGAGACATTGGCGGTGGGAGGTCACGGTCAGCACAGTCCGTGTTCCCAGGTTCGCTGTTCTGTACCTGAGCATCCCCACTGTCCCAGACTCCACTCGGAGACTTGTTTTTTTTAGCTAGGTCAGCCTTGACCTCGAAGTCATTTTATGTTTTGGCATGGGGAAGAATAATTGCCATCTTCCATTTTGTTCGTCTCTGTCTGCAGTCGAATATTTGCAGGAGTGCCCTCCTTGGGCTGAGTTTCAGTCTTGGGGAAAGTCAAAAGCAGAACCTCTTGGTTAAAAATAGAGTAACTTTACGGGAATCCACAGGACAGTTTGTTTTTAATCTGCAAAAGCATGTTTCTGCTGTCTTCTTCATGCATAGCAGACAAGTAAGTATAAAAACATGTACATAAGTGTAAAAAAAATAAATGCAGTGTTGGAGCTGAACTGAGACTGTTCCCCCATGTCTACCTCAATCATGATACAAGGATGGAAAACAGAAGCCTCTGGGCTTGGGGAAATTTCTCTCTGGTAGTTTGGCAGAAGAAGGACTTGAGAAGCTAGAGAAGCCAAACACTTAGTAGTAGATAAGTGGAGGAGTTTCTCCCCATTTAACAAATGATAAAAATGTCTTGACAGAACAAACAGCAGGAAATATTGCTACAGAAGCTGGTCTAAGAGTGATCTGGCTTTGCAAGACAGAAGGGTTGTAACTCTCATGGAGCTGTGATGTACCTCTTCTCAGGAAAGCTGCAGCCTTCTGAAATGTTCAAATTCTGAGAGAGAAGCTTGTTAATGAGCCATTTATGAAAATCTGGCCATTCAGAACTGTCTGCATTTCTTCAGGAGTGTTTAGCCACTGCCTTGGGTACTGAGTTCCAGAAAAGGGCTCTCTTGCTCCAGAACCCACTGCTGGGTCACACTGAGAAATTGTGCTCTGTTCATGGTACAACATTTAAAAATAATGGTGCCAGAGAATGAAAATGAGGCTGCTGTGGGAAGGAGCCCCACTTCAGGTGGATTTTTCTGCTGATTCCAGCAAGATCAAAGTAATCACATTCTGATTATGTATTCCTAATAATTAACTTATCAAAGTCTTTTTGTAAATATTTGGCTAAATGCAAATTAGCAACTTACTAATTCTAAGTGGTTTTCCTTGCTATTTTTTCTTTGGTATTCAGATCTTCTCTTTGACTAAAGTTTTTTACTGTTCTCAATCTATTTTGTTCTGACCAATCTGGTAAATCTTTTGTAGTGCAACTGTAGTTATACTGACCTGGCTATTTATAGCTGAGCTATACCTACTTATTTATGATAATAAGACATCTTGGCTGGCATAGTGGCTTGTAGAACCAACATGGTTGGCAACATTTTCTGAAGTAAACTTGATGGCAGTTTATAATACCCTGCATGGTAAGTGGCATAACTTTCCATTTCCTTTTTTTTTGGGGGGGTGGTCAGGGGCAATTGTTTGTTTGAGGCTTTACCTGTCTTCCTTCAAGTGATTTGGCTCCTTTATTTTATTTTCTGTCTGGAACCCACATTCCACAAATATTTTTTTCTTAATTTCTCTGTTAATGACCTGTTCTCTTTCTTTTTGTGTATACTTGTACCCATGTACCTATATATATATACACATATATGTATATATGCATATACACATAGGCACTTGTTTGAGCTGATCTGCCTTTGCTATTTGAGTACTCTACACAAACATTCAATTCCTTTCCCTCTCTTTTCTTAGACTTCAGCTTCTGTGTGAGATCTTTACAGAGATATGAATCCAGTGCATGTTCATTACCTGCATCCACGAATAAAAGCTGTCATTAAATTCACACTAATTCAGTTTGCTTACAAAGCCATTGCTTTTTGAAGGCACACACACACAGATCCAGTGTGTCATGTGCTCAGCACCTCCTTACACAGTACCTTCTGTTCATAATCTGGAGTCTGAAGACAGGTCTCATTTTTTTCCCCAACCAGTCAGAATGGGAATACCAAACCAGAGAACACCTGGGGGGAAAAAGCAGGCCCAAAATTCCCTGCATTAGCTGTGCCTAGCAAGCAATAATTCCATCTTTTTTGGAGACAATGTCCTACATCTTGTTTGGATCTGAAAAATGACAGTTCCCAGGCATCTCGAGTCAATTCCCCAGTTTGCATTCACCTTCCCTTTCACTTAAAAGTTTTTCTGTTTACTCCAGAGACAGACCTATTCTCATTTATCAGTTCTGCCAGTCGTGTTACATCTGGGTATAATCACTACAGGCACTGCTTCCACCTTCCCTACCTCCTCTGACATATCCCAACCATGACCAGTGACACCCTTTTTCCTTTGGGCAGCCCCACCTGTGTGTTTCTGTCACACCACTCCAGTCTCCCATGCTCCCAGGTAACTGCTGCAGCCACACCCTGCAGTTTCTGTCCCTGTCAGCTCACGTTGGGTAACATGACCTTACAGAACAGCCTGTACCAGCCAGTTTGAGGTTAAGTCAAATCCCCAGTTGTGAATTGCCAGTTTTATGTTCATTAGTCAGAATGTGGGGTTTTTTTCCTAAATATGACTTCTTAGTTTTATTTGTTAGCTGGTTAGCTGTAGGCTAGAAACTTCTTTTTCACAGTGAAAAACTCCTTTAAAGGGTGACAACTGCATTACTATGAGTTTATGCCTCCAAGCTCTGCTAAATAGCAGCTATTCTTTCACAGGCATGAAATGGAGAGAGTTACTACCTATGTGGCTGTTACTGTGCCACATGAGCCATCCCCAGGTGAATCCTAACCTTTCCAAGCTCTCCGTCCCTCCTGCTCCAATAAATGCTCACCTGACACAAGTCTAGAATAGTTTGTAATAGTATATGATCTAATAATGGGTAGAAGTTTTACTGTTACTATCAATTTAGCATGTCAGACTGGCTGTTGATTGGCAGTTATATCAAATTCAGTAGCAGGCAGATATTCATATAGTTGATTTGATGTGGCATTAAGGGAAAAAAATCCAGTATTTGAAATACTCGCAATAAACCAGAAATGGCTAATGGGGCCAGAGCTGCCTCCGGCCCATCCGCATTTGTTTCTCAAAGCCTTTCTTCACCTTATCCTTTCCATTTCAGATCCTTGGCAAAACCTTACCTTCTGTATCATTCATCCTCTGATGTAGCACAGACATTTTTTTGCCAATATTGTTAATGAATGTTGCTGTGTGTTGCTGTGAAATCAATAGAAGAAGAGAGCAGTTTTTGCACAGATTTACCACCAAAAAGAATGCCTAATGTGTTCCCCAAAAAAAGCTATTAATATTTAATACACTGTTGATTTGGTTACTAAACAAACATATGACTGACTGTGCTCAATACCAGAAATTACACGTACTGTGATCAACAAATATTATCCTCTTTAAACAAACCAATAAAGCCATCATATAATTGTTCAGTAAAACTTTTAAAATAGATATAAACCCCATGAAACTTTCACAGCTTTTTTTTCCTGGTTTAAATGCATCTGAGGGACTGATAGCTTTTTTCCTGTTTCTTAAGTATATGCAAACAGGTTTGTATGCAAAACCATTCCTGATTTGTTAGGCCAGAGGTGTCGTCTACCCTGTGCTAACCAATTCCTTAAGCACAAACACTGTTTATTTTATCAGAACAAAGCTTCATAAATCAGGGTAATAGAAAATATGCAGGTTCCACTGTAAAAAATGGGAGCGAACATTGATTCTGACATTGAAGCATCAAGGAAACTTTTTATCAGCTCCAGGAAAAATGATGCTTTCAAGAGGCACAAGGCCCTCAGTCAGTGTATTCCCTCCAGAGTGGAATGCCCACGCTGCCCCACCAGCCAGCCCTGGTCCCCTGCAGCCACCACCAAAACCCCTCTTGCTTGGTTCAATTGCCTCTCTGTGCATCCTGCTGATTCAACAGTGCATGAAACAGGAGGGTCCGTGAGCTGGGCCCAGCTTTGGTATAAACTGGAGTGTCCAGAAATGAGGGTTACGAAATTTAAGCTTTGTCATTTACTAGAAGATTATGAACAACTCAGGAAGAACAGAAAACCACTAAAAAAGTACTATCAGTCTAGTTCGAAAAAAACTTGACTGGGTGTAACACTTGGAACAAATATATATGCTTGCAGAAATTCTAGGGCATAATATTTGCTGGGTGCTGAAATGATTTCACAGGTTGGGAGAGGGTGTGCCTTTGCACCTTGTACACTCCTTCCCACAAGAGATGATCATATTTTCTCAGCCGTGCATTCATGCTCCAAAATTAGACTCCAAAATCCCACAGCTAATATAGAAACACTTACTGTGTTCATTAGAAAATATGTACATGGAGAAACCCTAAGGCATTTTACTTTGCCTCTTTCTTTAACCAATTTCTTCTCAGTTGAAATAATTCTTGTATTAGATACCTTACTTTGTATTCAATAAAGATGAGTACACATAGATTTTTTTGTTCTCTTTGATATTTTGCTTTCTGGTAAATCAGATATATAGTCAGTCTCATATTTGAGGATTTATGAACCAGCATTTAAGAAAGACCTAAAGAGAAAATATGCACTTTGCTGTGTATTTCCAAAAAGATATTGCTGCTGTTACCCTGATGGAATGGACGGATCTTTAGCTTTAAGAAACTTGTGCAATCTGGGGATCTGTACAAAAGAATCATAGAATGGTTTGGGTTGGAAAGGAACTTAAAGATCATCTAGTTCCAAAGAAAGAAAGAATGCCATATGTCATCAATCAGTGTTCCAGAAACAGGCTGCTTGCAACATTAGTCCATTAAGTCATTTCCTTGAAAAGTAAAAGGATCAGAAATGAAAAAAATCTAGACATTAAATTTCATGTGCTGTCTTTAAAAACTGGGGAGGCAAATAATTTCTAAGGTATGCCAAAGCATGAAAAATTTGCTAAGATTTGTGAAATCATGTGAAAACAGTGATAAAGACACATGCCAAAATGGAAAATGAAGAATGAACATCAAGAAAACATATTATAAAATTATTCAATTTTGCAATCTTTATTCAAGGTCAAATAACTCCTTTTTTACACAAACATGTTGAATGATTTACCAGTTTCTTTCAAATGGATGAAGCTAAAAATTGTCTGTTCTTTTTATTTTTAGACTGTGTGTGGTAAGTTTTGGGGGGCAATAACTCCCTTATACACACTGCAAAACAAACTTGAACTTCTACATAAAGGCAGATGAGACATAGAGAGTATTGCACTTGACACCCGAATCTTGTAACCCAGACTCACTACCCACAAGTTACATTACAAAACAAAGCTGAATGTAATCTGGACATTTACAATACCAATTAACATGCACCTTTTATAAATCAAATGACAAATTATCCATTTAGCATACATTAGTGAAATTATTATTCTATAGCATGTGTAAGATATATAAATACCATTAAAATTGCTAATGAGTATTCTTTGACTCAGTTTAATTCTTTAGTGAATAGAAGCATTACTATTAAAAAATGTTTTGGCCACTCTCAAGGTCCAGCCTCAGGTCAAAACAGTGTTTGTGAAAACAGCAGAAAGACTTTTTATCCCACTCACCACACCCAAGCTCACTTATAGCTTGGTGGAGAAAACTTACAAAATGAGAAAAATATGAACTTTGATACAAATTCGACAAGATGAAACTGATATAGTTAATAAAAAAGGATGAATACCACTCTTGTTTCTAGGGTGAATGCCAAGTGAGATCTTCAAAGTTCTTGAAATCTGGGAGTTTAGTCAAAATTTATGATCTAAATTAATGCTGTTAAAAGGATGGCTCATATGAGTGAGTCAAGTTATTTGATATCCCTCAATAATAGAGTGCTTGCTCACCAAGTCCTTCTATTTTCTCTCTTCTGATGAATTCTTAATTTTTGGGTGATTTCCATCCTTACAACTTGGAAGGTGCACAGAAAATTTATAGTACAGTCAGTCACAGCAGGGAAATTGCAAATCATCCTGCCTGATTCCTGTACATCTTGGATAATTTGGAGAGAGATTGTTAGGAGGAGCAATGGGACAGTAAACATACCAAACTGGATCTCTGCTGATGATCAGAAGACACAAGTGATGGGAAGCGAGTGAGAAGGTTTGTGAAACGAGATCTCCCGTAGGAACAGGGAATGTAGAGCACCAAGTGTTTGATATGAAATGCAAATACCACTTTGTTATTAACATTTGAAGGCTGGGATATGTTGGACTATTGAAATGGGTCACCTACAGGAGAAAGGCTTTCAACCCTAATATTGACCAGCAAAATCAGATCTCAGAAACAGAACTTAAAAGGTATTTAATAAGCAGTATAGATTTTTATTACTTAAAAAGTAATAAAAGTATTTTAATTTCTTTCAGAGAAAGTTTATAACTTGATGACTTCTATGTGAGAAACAAGAGTAACAGGTAACCTACGTGGGCTAAATCCAGATTTCCCTAGTTCCTTAGGCAATCCTGACCCAAGTGGAATCTGAGCAGATTCAGGGGCCAGCTTTGCATCACATGAGTTTATCCATGTTCCAGAGAAACAGGATTTGGTCCCACATGTAACTTGCACTGACATCTGTGGGAGTCCAGTGGTTGGAAGGGCCACAGATGTGAGCCTTTATCTGTGCGGTTTCCACTATGAGATATGCAGGAATACCAGAGCACAGATGCAAATCTGCTCCAGTTTAATCACAGCCATCATTTCCATCACACGGGTATAATTTTGTACTTAATACATGGTTACAGCATCACCTTCTTTCCAAAGGCATCTGATACTATTTCTCTTTGCACAGAAATATGTACTATAGGGTCTAATTCACTAATAGACAGTATTAACCAGTTTGTTTAAACAAAACAATCTTTGTAAACCAAAAGTAATAGTTTCATTGAAACTAGATCAACATCTGTAGCCGTTGACTCCAGTAGGCTTTGGATCAGGCCCTAAAACAGGCATGGGTCAGAGCTAGCTAATATACCAGTCTCATTTCCAGAAATTGTGGAGGATATGGAGACTGAAGTTGCACAGACTTGTTAAATATTTATTACAAAATGGATATCAGCTTTTTCAGATCAAATACATTCAGATCAATACTTTTTCAGATCAAATTCCCTATTTACCTTAGGGAATGTATGTGATTGTTTGTAACAGTGTCCAAGTACTTTTGATTTCTTAGTCTTCTTTTCTAAGTACCTTAATATGTACATTTTGACCATCTGTTTCAAAGTAGCAAATAATGCAGCTGAAAAGATATAAAGAAGTTCATTACTGTTAGCTTAAAATAGCCCAGTGTTGTAATTTTTCTGTGCCAGCATGTTAGCTACTATTTGGGGCTTTCTTTACCCAGTGCTATGCATACTAACAGATTACAATTTAAACATTTATGGCAAGTAATTTGTAACTAGCTAAACCTGAGATTTAAAAATCCTCATTAACATAATGGAAATGAATATGAAGTGAAATCCCTAGATCTTTTTGTTGTTTAGTTTGGGGGAAAAAAAGCAAACCTAACCCAAAACCAAACAACCCAGCCCAAAAGAGCTGAATATGTTATTTCATACATGAATAAACAGTTTGGCTGCTAGGCATTGAAAGAACCTCACAATTTTGGAAATAACAACAAAAGAGTACTGTCTTTGTGTGTGATAGTAAGTCTTTTGAGTGAACATTTCTGCACATAAAGGGCTCCTGAGCCACTTTGTGTGATGGTCCAGCATGTGAGGGGGATTGCGAGCACCCAAATCATTTACAGGAAGTAAATGGTGAAATGGAATTCTGCTAATCCTCTGGTTTAATAGTGTGTCTACCGGGGTCTCTAATTTACAAATATTTATCTTTTTCTCTGTATCTTTGTACTAGAATTTAAAAGAGAAAAAAAAAAAAGAGCTGTCTGTGCCTGGAGTAGAAAACAACTGCAAGCGAATAAGGATTGATTGGCTTGATTTAGCTTTCCCTGAGATAATCCCAGGGACTAGTTCCTTAAAGAACATCAAACAGCAACAAGGACAAGGAAAGAGGGAAACAGGACAAGAAAGAAGAATTAGAGAAGAAATGTTTCTGTATAACTTACATTTACAGAAGACAGGCAACATCACTACATTTTTTCTGGTGAGCAATTTTTCAGTCACACAGGTGATATGAGAAAGCTCAATCCTCAGTAGTTTAAACTGCATTCATGAAAAAAAAATTATCTTTTCTAAATTTAAACCAGCCCACGAAATAGACTGGTACAAATACTTTCCTAAACACTAATTTATGGGATTGTGTGTATGAATGAAGTAGTATAAAGCTCACTGCATATACCTAATTTAACAAAAAACAAGCTTACATGATAATTTATAATCCTCAGTATTAATGACAAAATTAAAATTGTTTCTGATGCCACTTTTTTAAGATGGGGACTTTAACAATAAAGAGTAATTTAAAAAATATTTCTACTAACATTTACTACTAATATGTTATCTTTATTTGTCCCAACACAAGATATACATTCTCTAATAGAATGGTTATACCACTGCAACTTGCAAACAAATATCATATAAGCAGCTGAGAAGAAACAAGTGTTTTAGATTTCCTGCCAGTAAAACTAAGTTTGTAGTGTTAGAGATGCTAATAGAAATCTGCAGCCATGGCCCTTTTATGCTTATCTTGGTTCTTGTAAGTCACATTTTTAAAAGTGGTTGTTGAGCCTCTGTACAGTGGATTTGTTTCCTAAAAAACAAAAACAAAACAAAACCAATCAAAACCAAACAAAAACAGATCAAATGGGTGTCACACAATGTTTGTATAGAAGTAATGTATTTTTGAGGACTTTAGAATAGCTTTCAGTAGCTCACTTATGTTCCAAGCCACTGGAAATCAGACTGATCTGAATTCAGGCAGCACAAACCAGCCTGGGGTCAGGAACAGGCTTTCCTTCACATCAGCCTCCCAGATTAAAGTAATGCACATCATCAAACAATACCTCATCAAATGTGTCCGATGCAATTCAAATCCAATCTGGTGGTTGGACCACTATAAAAGCACAGAGAGTGCCTCAGCTCTGAGATGAGACTTTTCG
This sequence comes from Gymnorhina tibicen, assembly GCA_013399875.1. Taxonomy (NCBI): domain Eukaryota; kingdom Metazoa; phylum Chordata; class Aves; order Passeriformes; family Artamidae; genus Gymnorhina; species Gymnorhina tibicen. The sequence continues at coordinate 496,592 of VXAZ01006554.1, forward strand.
TGGTCCTCTTGTCACATACACTGCCTACTGTGTGCTGGGAGAAGGGGAAGTCTCACCTGAGCTTTTCATCCTGGTCTCTCATCGGTCACTTCCTATCCTCCACTCTTGTGACAGAAAAGAAAATTAAAATGCTTCTATGAACTGTATCCTTCCCTTCCCTCTTACCATATGTAGCTCTCCTGAAGGACCAAGAAAACATTCTTAGGTGGCGTCGCCTGTAAGTTAGTGATTTTTCCCAGCTCAAAAGCTGAAAGGCTGACAGTGCCCATTCTTGGGAAAAGTTGCAGTCACAGGACTTTGTAGGAGAATGGAGCCACGTGAACACATTGCCTGTCCTCCTGACACCCACCAGAAATGCTTACTCAACATGCTTTTTTTAAAAAGATCCTCAGAAGTCCTAAATCTTTTGCAAAAGGGCAAAAAAGTAAAGGACAGAAAAGAAAGAAGAAAAGGGAACGTGATGTAAGCTTGCACTAGATGCCCAGAGCCACAGAGAGAAAACAAGGCCTGGATTTCTCTGTCCTTTTGCCTACATTTGGGACAGTTCTGTTTGCTTCTGCTCTGTGTGAGTGGGCTCGGATCATGACAGGCCAGGAACAACCTCCCTTTCCTAAACAGCTCTGTTTCTGTGCAGAGGGGTACACCTCTGACAGTCATATAGGCAGGCAGCAACTTTGTTAGGATCAATCGAAGACAGGGTACTAATTAAAAACAGCTAATGAAAAAAGTTATCTACAGATTTTCTTAAATGTGGAAGAAATTAAACCAGGAGATTAAACACTAGATAATTTTGATCCATAAAAGAATCATAATTTTACTTTATAGAATACTAAATGTGGTGAAAACCTACCAGCAAAATCTATCCGTTTAAAGAACAAAGTCAAGACCCAAAATTTTAAAGGCAGTTGTGCATCATGTAACCAAATCATGTAACCAAGGAACCTGGTATAAAATCAATACATTTCACATTTCACATACCGTTTGCCATTTAACTTTTGATTTTTCTGCTTCAAACTTGGCCACCTCTTTTCGGTCTTGAACTGACACCAATAATTTCCATATACAAAGTAAAACAATGCCAATGAGGAGGATAGCAAGGGTGACACCCACCACTATCATTGGGATATTTGGAAGCTGTGCACAATCTGTGGAAACAAAACCAGTTATGACTGTGGATGACCAGTCAATAAATTTTAGGCAATTAAAAATAGCCAAGACGTGTGCTGAGATTCTCATTTGCCATGAGCTGGGCATGCCTTTTTCTTCAAGTTCACATTATTTTTCTTCTGCTAGCTTGCTAAAAGGTTTGTGAAACCAGCTGAAAAATATTGCATTAAAATGTTTTAAAAATTAATTGCTAACTTATTCCACTGCTCTTTTACCACAACAATTATCAGCTGCTGGATACAGACACAGGTTCTGAAGAGAAAAGTCAGAAATTGATTTCAGATCTGTGTCAATATAATTATAAAAAACACGGCTGAGTTGAAAAAATAATGAATTTTAAAATGTTATGGCTGGAGCTCTAGTTCAATTAACTGATATTCAGTGTGTTGCAGAAGAAAAGATTCTAGTGAGATCTATATCAGGGTAAAGTCACCAATGATATTGATAAATTAGAAGAAGCTGCATTTCCCCCACAAAAACAGTGATGAAAAAATTTCTTCGTACTTGTTGAAAATGCTGGATTGGGAAATTACAAGGAATTTTGCATTTCAAGTACTGCAATAAATTTTGCGATAAAATATTTCAGAGAGTCAAAATTAAAACTGAAGTTTTTACTTCACTAAAACCCAAAGAATTTTGCTGCTTTTAATATTAGAAAGAATTGTCTACGGAAATTGGTGACCACTACTATTTTACAAAATTTTCTGCTGAACCGTGGTTTCAGAACATTAAAAAATTCATTTCAGTCTGGCTTGTCTTACATGATTGCATTTCACATTCTGTTTTTGCTTGATGTCCTCAGTTAACTAATTCTGAGGGGGTCTGGTTTGAGCAGTGGGCTGCTGTTCTGGCTACTGGTGCCATATTGACTTCAGTTTCACGAATGAAATTGTATTTCTGGAGAATTTCTTGAGGTCTCATCCCAGTTCACATTTTAAGGCCCAGGAGCAGAAGGGCAGACGACAGTGAAACTGGTTATTGCAGCTTTGTGGGAGGGCCATTACACAGAGGTCAGCGAACTGTGCCTTCCATAAGGCATTTCTTCTTCTTTTTTTTTTTTTTTTGTCAAATCTACTGTAAATGCATAATAAAGTATTTAATACAGATAAAATCTTACATTTAAATTCTTGAATCTTAGGGATGTAAGGGTGTAGCTTAAGAGATGTGCTTCTTTAGAACTACCTTTATTACAAACACTGTAATAAAATTTGCTGTACTAGTAAGCTATACAAAACCAGACTGATGTTCCTACGGCAGGAGCTGCTTTATCTTGTGCAGTGAAATCAATTTCATTCTCACATGTTTGCTAGAGAAAGGTTACACAAAGGCTTAACAAAATAAACCCCATTTGTGAAAACAGAAGGAAGTTACAAACTACATGGCTTTGCCTAAAACATAACTAACATTTGGTATGAAGACGTCTTTATTCCCTGGAAGAGAAACTATTTGGCTACTGAAAAGCAGTGCCTGCGTTCTCTCCTGTCCTACCTGATTAGGAGATCTAATGAAAAATCAGTAATGAAGCAGCTGTAAATGAAAAACTAATGTTAAATGGAAGGCCATAAAGAGATGTGTTCTACACCTGTTAGTTTTGCAAAATATTCAAAACTGAATGAGGGTTGAAACAACTCTCCATGAGGATGGGCTGAGTGAGTTTGGGCTGTTCAGCCTGGAGAAAAGAAGGCTTCAGGGAGACCTTGGAGCACCTTCCAGTACCTAAACAGACAAGGAGCAATGGCTTTAAGCTGAAAGAGGGTAGATTTAGATTCTTTACTGTGAGGGTGATGAGGCACTGGAACAGGTTGCCCACAGAAGCTGTGAATGCCTCAACCCTGGCAGTGTTCAAGGCCAGGTTGGATGGGGCCCTGGGATTGGCATCCCTGCCCATGCCAGAGGGCTTGGAACTAGATGAACTTTGATGTCCCTTCCAACCCAAACCATTCTATGATTCTATGATACTGCAACATTAAACAGAATTGTAAATATATTTTAGAATTTCATCAGGTGTACCCTATTAGATAGCTTTTGAATATTTGTCCATCTATGAAGTATGTATCATTTCAAAGTGAATTATAGTTTTATCATATAATGCAAATGATGTTTGGTATCATCCTCTTAGAACTGCACAAGGCTTTGAAGAAATTAACTTATTCTTACAGCCCAAGGATCATTCTGCCCATTTTTCATGAAAGGCCAAGTATTTACGTTACCACTGCATTAAATAAGTACTTGAGGAGGTGATCTTTGGCTGGGCAGAGAAGAGCTACAAACACAAGGAGGTGCTGTGCTGCTTCAAAGAGCTCTGCTTCTAGAACGCTAACCTTGTCTGTGGTTTTAAATCAGATTTCACCTAGAAAAAGCAATATTCACTGCTTACCTTTCCGTTCTATGCTGTGAATGACTGTCCTTCCCTGTTCATCCACAGCCAGTAGAAATGTGGTTATACATTCATTTTCCCCCTGCAAAGAGCAGGAAATGGATTTATCCTCTGAATAATCTGCAGAGGGAAGGAAAAAAGTAATTCATCAGATCAAATTAAATTTAACCTTTAATAACTAGAGAGACTGCTGGCATCGTGTTTGTCACAGGCTCATCCACAGATGGTAAAGAGTGAAAGACAAAAACAGAAATACTCTCAGAGTTTCTACTAAATTTAATGGCTTTTCTTCCAATCCCAATTTTGTTTAGTTTCTGATTTTTCACTTATATTTCTGAAGAAATGATCCAGATGTTGTCAATCTGCACTGACCATCTAGTGCACCTTGTTACTTTAGTGAACTGTGAATTTCAATGACTCGGAAGTGCTTCTTAACTGGCAGCTGTCTAGGAAGTGTCATAGCCCCAAATTATGGGACAAAGTAAATGACAGAACAAAGTATGTTCCTTTGGTTTACAGACACCCCTGCCACCTCTGGATCATGTTTCAGAAGTAGATATACATACATCAACCAGCTATGGGTGCTGTTAAAAGAGCTGCCTTTCATTTCTTGCATGATAGCCCCCTCAAAGGTCACTGCATGTCCAGCACTGTCACAAGAGTAAATAAAGATTAATAACAGAAAACTGTGATTCTGGGATTTTTGTAATGGGATTCCAGATGAAGCAAATAAAGTGACCTGAGATGACAGTCTGACCCCATTTATTTGTCCCTCCACTTACTGTTGATTGCACAAAAATATAATCCATTTTTTTCCTCACAGGTTATTCCTAATCTGGGGAGCCAAGAAAAATTCATTCAAAGGGAACAGAGAGTCAGAAGGAAGCTGAATTTGAGGGAGAATATAAAGCAAATGAGGCAATCAAAATTGAGAGTACAAGTCCAGAGCCATAAGTGTCATAATTTGGAGTGTAACTATAATATAATATTTTACAGAGAAAATATACTTTATACCTGTGTGCAATAATAGCGCTGGGGCTGAATGCTTATGTTTCCATACAGTCCATGATTTGAGCAGCACTGGAAATCTAGGTATGCTTTTCAATATATTTTAGTCAAATATCTTAGGATTTATTGTTTAGAAGAAAGAAGTAGGCTTCTCAAACATTTCTTTAAATGTAATTGTCACTCACCATTATTTCTTACCCATTCAAAATTCTTACTGAAATTCCATAAGCAATTGTGCTAAAAATCTTAAAATCCTCAGACTTTAATATGAAGAGTAATTGAATAGGAATCAGCCAAAAATATGTATTTTAAAAAACCCATGCTACATTAAAAAAAAGTGCTTCTCTATTTTTTCTTCCCCGTATTGCTTATTATCATAAGATTTATAAATACTATTAAATAATATTATACACCATAGGAAATATGAAAGTATTGGCTACCCCCCAGTCCTTTTCTCTGCTTGTTACAGCAAGAGAACCCTAACTGGCTGGATTTTAATGGAAACTTGCTCTTGATTTGAGCCTTGTATTTAACCTGTTGCTGGTCCTTGGTGGCAGAGCAATGTGTTATCTACCAAGGGGACAGGCAGCCTAGACTTGCTGATTTAGAAGATTTGGTTTTGTTAGAAGGCCACGAACTGCAGACTGATGGCTCTCGTTGACACATCACAGTTCCAGTAACACTGTCAAAAGTTTTGCAATATTTGTACTTTCCCAACTCTTTTAAGCAAGCAGATTCAAAATATTAACTTGCTTACAAAGAGAAAAAAAAAAAAAAAAAGGGAAAGGAAAGTTGTTAGCTATCCTGAAAATGGAGAAAAACTTGCAAGCATATACAAAATATGATCCAGAAGGCAGTAACTGCACATGGATTAGTTATTTTTACATTTTAATTTGTAATTTAATGTCATAATTTGAAACCAAGGGGAGCAGAATTCTGATTATGTGCAATGATGTAGAAATGAAAGCAAAAATGCCAGTTCAAGCTATTCAGAATCCAGCTTATGGTTAGTATTTTTATTTCTCTGATGTTATTTTTAGAATGAGGGATCACTAAACAGAGACCATTGCATATGGCATTTGCAGTTCATCAGCACAAAAATTTGCTTAGGTAGGTAAATTCCTGTAATTTACATCTGTGTAATTTTCTGCATTCTGCAGTGAATCACCACACTCTTCTGCAGCCTAATTCTGGTAATTTCAATTATGTTTGAAATAACTGAAGTCACACTGGAGAAGGATTCAGGTAACCGCAGCAAGCAGGAGACTCAAAGCATGAAAGACTGTTTCCTAACAGATACATTTATAAAAGATTCAACAACAAAAATGTTGACTGTAAATTTAAATGTCATTATGCCCTTTCTTGTTTGCCTTTTGCTCAACAAAATGCTTTTTTTGAGCAGAATTCACCTCACTTTGACTTATAACAGAGCAGCACTGATACAGAGGTTTATTCAGGCTCCAGTGCCCACTCTGCTGCTGCACTGGGAATTTGTGAGGTGTCAGTGCTACGGGGCAGGAAAAACTCAGTTTCTCCAAGGAAAGTATAACTGTCCCCGTTGGGCTTGTGGCAGGAGCACCGTGATGCACTGTGGCTGGGGTGGTGGCAGGAGATGCCTTTTAGGAATTTTGGTTCCTCTTTCATAGCGAGTAGAGCAACTAGAGCTCCTCTTATACCCATGTGGCAAAGGGGGAACTAGCCTAATTTAAATGTTCAAGTATTAAAAGTGAATGAAAATGCGAGTTCAAAAGTGATGCCTGCTGTGGAGATAAGCCCAGTAAGTGTGAAGCCACCAGCACCTGCAGAGCCGCTGGACACCCCATGCCCTGGTGGGTCCCTGACCCGCTGGTGGGGAGCAGGAGGAGAAACCCCCAGAAACCAAAGCAGGGAAGGGGAAAGCCACGACTCAGAGCCTAAAATGGGCACTCCCAGGAAACAGGAAAATGTAAAGCCTATGCTTTTTTTGTTGCTCCACACTTCCAGCCACTGTGTTGCAACATTCACGTGCAAAAGAGAAACAAAATTTTTGAAGAGCTAATGTTTTATGTAACCTAGAGCTTTTACTTTTTTCTTTCCCCCCAAAGCCTTGAAGCATTAAAGAAATTAAAATATAAACCAGAAAGAAGTATACAACCCCAAGAAGTTGCTCAATAATCTGTCTTAAATATTATGTGGTGTGCTAGTTATACCACTTTCAGATTGGTGAGTTTTGTTCAGGTAATAGTTTTTATTCTATGATTATTTTTTAGCTATTATTTTAAAGGTTAGTTTTTTCTTTCAGGACTTCTTAATAAGGCTACACAAGCATTTAAGATGAAACAGTTTGCAACAGCTGCTTCTTCTTTTTCTTTTTTTTGAGGCATCTGGATGGGAACATGAAGGTTGCAGTAACTGCTGTAAATAAATTTTAAATCTCAAGAAGTAGCTGACAGTCCCAATCAGGGAAGCATAGGACATGAAAAAAAGGAATATGCAGGAATAGGAGATGATATTGTCATGTTCATATTCCTGTGACATCTGTGTATGTGAACAGAACCATGTAAAAGGCTGTTTCTTCTCTTGATTAGCATTCATTATATTTGAAAGTGTAATATTTTATATATTCCTAGCTACAAATATCTGCCACCTTACAAAAGCAACCTGAAAACTTTACTAACTAAAGAGACACAGTAAAAGTGCTTAAATTTTTTTAAGCCTGTAAAGATATTTTTATATTTATAAACAAATACTGAAAGGTAAAGAATGACAGCATCTCTAGGGAGGCAAAGCATGATAATAATTTTACTAAAAATACAAAATTAGAATTAATTGTTTTTCAAAGGCAATATTTGCAACATTTGATCTCTGTATTATGGAGTATTGCCATCAAAACCAGAAGGTGTAACTTTGCTGGAAGGATGTACATCAGTGACAATTCTGCGTGCACACAGCTCTGGACGGGCTTCCAACAGCTTGCAGGTACAAGCCTTAGACATGCACACGGGATTCTGCGTTGTCATCCTCATTCTTACATTCTTACATCTCGTTTAATGCTCATGGTACATCTGTGATGTGGATATTATTAACCTATGTCCTGCCTTACTTAACAATTTCTTGTGCCATAGGGTTGGGACTAGAATTGCCACTAGAATAAATACAGGCTGCCTGGTGAGCAGGCACCTTCCTTTACAGGGGAAAAAAAAAAAAGCACTTTTTTGATTTAAAGGTTTGTTCGGGGTTTTTTTTATTGTGGTGGGTTTTGTTGGATTTTTTTCTGATAGTACTATTTTACTCAAGGTTAATTCCTATTCCAGAAATTTCCATTGATGCAGGGCAGTTTTGAATCAAAGCAAACAACTGAAAGATGTGCTTAGCCTTTTAGAATACAAGAACCGTCTTTGCCACTGGTTAAAGGGCTGTGTTTTGTCACCAGCTGTAATCAAGAATCTGCCCAAGGACTGAAGTCAGGTTTTATATTTGTATGGTCGAAGAAGCCCCACTAAAACTCATGGTACAGGCATACCTTAAACTCAGGAACTTCCATCTATCACTGATTTGCAGGGACTGGTATCTATTAAATTCTATACTTTCCTGCATAAACTACTTAGAAAATAGGCATGATCCAATGAGTTAATTAACCTGGAAGGGTAATACCAGCCCTGTTCTGCATTTCCTACTTGCCTCAGAAGAACCATAGACAGACAGTAATTCCCTTATGACCCATAATATAATTCCACAGCAGAACAACAAGGCTACTTTCAAATATAAAATTACCGAAAGTGGAACCTCCTGCTAATCACACACACACAAGAAAGGAAGACTGAGTACACCAACCCTTTGCCATGCTGACAGTTGCATCCACCAATTTGCATTTTTCACTGCAATCTCCCAGTGACTTGTCGTCAGAAGCCAAGTGACATTCCACACAGCTCCTGTGGAAAATAATTCAGCAGCTCATCAATCTCTGCCTGTCACAAAGCAACAATACAAAAGCCAGTACATGTGCATCTGCATTTTAAAAAGCAGCTAAATAAAAGGTCTTCTGCTACGGACACAGCAGTTCTCAGGAATATGATAGGCACTGCCACCAAAAAAAATCCTAACAAAACCAAACAAAAAAACCCCCCACCTGAATAAAGGTATTGTGGATAAGCTCTGTCTTGTCCTCTATTCTCTCCCAGTTTATTAGCTACCAGACAGAACCCCAGGCAACATTATTCATGTAGGTCTATCAAAGACATGTGGTTACTCACATGTAACTTTCATCTTCAAAAAATTAAAAAAATAAATATTCTGAACACTAAATATTCTCACACTAAATACCAGCTGAAGGAATTCCTATCAGATGAACAATATCTGAAATTGACTTCAAAGAGATCAAGCTGAGGCACCTACTATGAGTCTGCCTTTGTTGTAAGTCTATTGAATAATGCATTAAAACACTTTTCAGGTGTCTCAACAGTTGTCTCTGGAATATGATTACTTGTCTCAGGAATTACTTAGATCCTAATTTTAGTAATGAAACTTACAGGAAAATTATTTTTTTATTCAATGGTGGAATGATTGAAATATTATTTAAAAACACAGAATCTAGACCAATTCCTTTAGAAGTCTCTGAAAATCTTCCCATAAATTCAATGAGGATTTTAATAAACCCAGGGTTTATTAATGGAAAATAAAACAATAAACAATTCATATATGAACATTTCTGATGAAAAATGTGCTTGCTGATTCTTCACAAATAGCTTCAGCCAAATTGAGTGGCTGAGACTCTGAGAAGCAGCCTGAAGGAATGACTGCATAAAATAAAAAGAAAGAAAGGAGAGAAGAGGAGAAAAGAGAAGAGGAAAAAGGAAAGGAAAAAGGAAAAAGGAAAAAGGAAAACTGCAGCAAAACATCCCTAAAAATCCTGGCTATCTCCTGTTGCATTGAGTTACATATATCCATGGGAATATGCTGAGGCTGCTGAGATTATCTTCAGGGGATGGAGGTGACCTTATCACTCTGGAAATGGTGAATAGTAAAAGCGAGTGGGTAATGGGATAGCTTTTATCTCATGGAGATAAATTCAGTGTTGGTGGTGGTTTTGTCATATTCACCATGTTTCTCATGCTACACTCTCTTTCTCAGCTGCCTTGCCATTGATCTCCATCCCCTCTGACCTGGTCTTTCAGCTCTCTCGGTTACCCTACCCAGGTATTCCCAGTGTTCTCTCTCTTTTGGCTTTTTGTGCCCTGCGTTTCAGCAAGGGAAGTCACTGAAAGAGAGAAAAGATCCAACACTGCATACAGTATACATGTTTAAATGAGTTAATGTAATGCCTATCATGTAACTTTATATTTCTTATTCTTTGCCAAATTGGGCAGAGCAAAGCAGCAGCATTGCCCTTTCTGTTTAGAGCAGTTGATTGCAGAAATTCTCTTTGAACATACTGAGAGGCTCAGTTTTCTGAGGTCAAATTTATCACTAACAGAAAGAGATCAATGAATTAATCACATCATAGAATAGCTTTTCACTCAGATAACACTGTAGACTGCAATTACAGGTATGAAAATACAGTGTTGGAGAGAAATGGGTCTCAACTCTGAACAAGGAGACAGGACATCATCACGAACTATGCAACCTAAACTGCTCGGCACTCAGAAAGCAAAGCCGGGGTCATTAATAACGTGTGTTCTGTGAAGCCTAACTCAACTTCTAGCTTAATCTTCTACTGAAGACTGCTCCATCTGGACTGTAGCCCTACAAGAGCTCATGTAATACAAACATGAGCAATAGTGTACTTAGGGTGGTCATCTTCACAACCTGCGCATTCTTGGCTGCTTTTCCTGTCATGCACCGTAGCAGACACCTTGCATCACAGCAGGAAAGCTCCATAAATTGAGTATGCTCAGTGGACGGAAGACATTTCACCATTTACATTCAATTTATCATCAACTTATACATGACATTCAGCTACCCGCTTATTCATTCCCAGACTATTATCTAGTTTATTATACTTCCACCCCTTTAATTCAGCCAAGCTTAACTGTATTTGGACCATGAATTAGCGCATATGTGAAGCTTGAGTGGACAGCATGACCTTACGTATTCATATGCATGAGAATGGTAATAAAAATGCCAAATATTCCTGTGAGGCCATATAAGTGTCAGATAAGGCCACAATTCTGATTAGTTGTACAGCCAGGGACAGCAGTGGAAGTGTAAAGTTTTGCCTGTGCTGCTTGAAGCTGGCTTAATTGTTTCACATAAAGTCCTCTTGTACGAGAGTAATGCTCATGAATGGTTGATATATGAGTTGTGACTACCCATCTCAAAGGACAAAGAAGCTCTTGGGTTCTGGTCTGTAAATCCAATTTACAGACATGGCAGTAAACACACTGCTGAGGCAGTATAGGAAATAGATACCTGGATGATATAAACATCAGAGCCTTAAAGCCAGCACATTACCGTCTGGAACTGCAAGGGTCACCACAGAGAGGGCATTTTTCACACGTTTGGCCTGAAGCCCCTGGATGGGTGCAAGCACACGTCCCACAGATGCATTCGCCTCTCCCACTGCACAGTGTCCCATCCTCAGCAACGCAGGTGCTGCTATCAGTTGTGCAATTACAGTATTCACCAGTCCATCCATTGTGGCACCTGCATTCCCCACAGTCGCAGTCACCATTGCCTGGAAAAACATTTATTATACTTCAAATCAGTCACTGATAATTCAAAAAGAATCTGAAGGATGATCTTTAAAATAATTCTCTTTAACAGAAAATATTTTGCTCTCTCCAACTCTTCTTCCAAACATCTTTCTTTCTCTCCCAGAATCTTCAGTTTTAAGTCAGAGGGTCAGATTTTTGCTTAGACTGGCTGTAAGCCAGCGCAGCTCCATTCTCTTTACTAGAGTCCTCCATGCAGGTCTTGTCTCCTGGCAGTGCACAACCTAATGCATAAATACTTCCAAATTATAATGGTATAGCCGAAACTATTTTAAGTCTAAAGACCATCCATAAATAGCAATTCTTTATACAGGATCGATTGCAACTGGACATACGATGAAAATACAAATTCACAAGCTCCCAGCCAAGGGCGAGCCCAAAAACCCCGAAGCGCAGACACTACAAACAGCTCTGAGGGACCGTACCTGCGCACTGAAGCCCCCTGTGCCTGACACAGGAGAAGTCGTCGCACTCGCAGCGGGGCCCGTACACCTTTCCGTAGGGGGACGGGTGGCACAGGCACTGCCCGCAGTAGCAGTCGCCTCTGCCGCTGCAGGAGCTGTGCCCGGCCGGGCCCCGGCAGGAGCTGGCACCGAGGGAGCTCTCGTCGCACTCGCAGCGCGGCCCCACGTACCCGGGGCTGCACACGCACACCCCGCACTCCAGAGAGCCTTTCCCTTGGCTGCATTTTGGGCTCTTCACCTCGGCCTCCGCCTGACAGTTACAGCTGCAGAGGGGATGAATTTCCATTTCCAGCATGTCGCTGAGCCCCACAGGTTTTATCTTGATAAGCCTTCTGGTTTTTTCACAAGAAGAGAGACTTACAGTCACATTGAAAGAGACCTGGAAGAGAGAATGGGGGCTTCTGGGAGCTGGAGCACAGGGAACTCTGCAGGGTGCTCAGGAAATGCATGCAGAGGACACAGCAAGAGGGTCATAGATATTGCCTGCGTTTTGGTAACGTGTTTGGAGGAAGATCGTTTTAATAAAGAGCAAACTCAACTTGGAGTCCTAAATTATATGAACTTCATATCTTTGGAGAATACATTCTTCACTTACTGTATCTCCCACTTTCACATGAGAGCACTTCCTCTGATGTGGAAAAAAGGTCCCATTGTTACAGATGGCCGTGAAGGAGAGACTGAGCCCTTCCGTCTCTCCCAGGATCTCCAATTCAACTTCAGACCTCAGCTCCTTCAAGGAAAAAAGCGTGAGATGAGTGGAGTGATAACATGGCCTCGTGCTGCCTCTGCTCCATGTCTGTGTAACGTGGACTGTCCTTTATCCTGACTAACGGAGGAGCACACTTGTGCTTTGGCACTTTGTTTACAGAACTCTCTATTGCAAGAAAAATGGGGAACGAGCAAAACAAAGCAAATGCCGACAGACCCAGCTTTCAGCAGAAAGCAATGGTAGTATCACTTTAATATCCGCTCACAGGGCTTATTTCCTGCCCTTCCAGGAGAACAAATTCAATGTTTTATTAAATCACCTTTCGTCACTCTGCTGACTGATACAGGTTTTCTTTTATGTCTGGACTTATTGAGGAGTGGATTTGCATCCCTGATTGCATTGCTAGCTCTGGGCTTTTCCTGATTAGCTGAACTGTGTCAATATTGCTCCCTCCCTTCCTTTCTTCTCGCAATGGAAATTCCTGCTTCATGAGCTGTTTGTACTATTTCAACCTGTATTCAACAACTTCCCCATTATTTAAATCAATTTGTTCAATCAAACTTTCATTCTGTAAGTCACAAACTGTCTTCCTGAACTCGCTCATACTAGGTATTTATATTTTAAGTCTTTAAAATACTTTACAGCAACTTTGCTTACACAACCTTAATCCAAAGCCTATCACAGGCCACGGGGAAATTCCCTATGACTTCACTGGCCTGTGGATCCAGTAAATGGAAATTTTTCAAAAGTACCACAGCAACTGCTGAGAAAACATCTCACTGACTTGACTTTGTGCTCACGGAATTTTAATTGCTTGCAAAATACCCCCTGCCTTTCAACTGGAGCACAAGGAACTTGCTGACCTTACTTCAGTGAGTCATTCTACTAAAGGTAGCAGGATGACTCACTGGAGTAAAGTTCTGGTGGAGTAAATCAAAGTAAAAATAGAATAGGTATAAACCTGCACAGACAACTCCCTGTCCTTTGTACATGTTCTGGATTCCTTGGAAATTCATTTTAGGGTTCTAAAACTGTGCCCTGGGCATCAGGTTTGTAATGCTGGTAGCTTTGGATATGTCCAGATTTCCATTTACATTAGATTTGGAGGTAGGTGCTTGTGTCACTATTGAAACAATGCAGAATTGTAGATAATAATTTGTTTGCAATGGCTGGGCTCTCCCAAAAGGACCCAGTACAGCAAACCTCTAGGTAAAGCTGTGACTGTGGGCATGTGCTTATGTTACAGGAGATATCACCAGTAGTCCCCCTCCCACCAGCTGCAAAACTACAAGGTGCAAACAGAGTGCAGCTGTGAGAGAAAATTAAGTGCTGCTGAACACCACATTGTAATACTTTGAATTCTGGAGTCTGTATTGGGTTGTTTGAATGTGTCTTGCTGTTGTGAGAGATCAAATTATTCATCTTACACCACTGAAAATGAACACAAACTGTGATAAATTCAAGGGGTTTAGATTCTAATACCTGTGAGCACTTCTAATGATGTTTTAAAACTACTAAGCTGTCTGGCCATAGTTTGAGGACAAATAGCAGACAGTTTAGTAAGCTTTAAGCCATTCACACAGAAACGTTTGTGGTTCAAAATATTTTCTGAATGAAACAACAGACAAAGCAGTGCTACATGCTTGTGCCCTTGTGTTACCTGTCCTTTCTAAGACATTATTTCTTTGATCTCATTTTTGTGTATGTGCAAGAATCAAAAACTGAAAAAAAAAAAAGTGGAATTTTTCTGAAATTTTGAATTCTTGGAATGGCTTTAATCAAATGGCCTGCTATCTGTCACAATGCATTTTAGCCTGCAGCTCTGCAACACAAAGTTGTGCAGAATTCAATGCTAAACAAAGCAGGCAGAAATATGCTTACAGGAGAAAATGAACCATACTTGGAAAGAACATGAGAACTCCTTGCAACAAATATTTTGACAGCTCAGACTTTCTTAACTTGCTTACTTCCTCTCTGAAGCTTTTAGATGGCAACACATGGTGAATGGCATTAGCAAACCTTGTGTTTGCACAGCAAGTAAACACTCAAAAACACTTTAAAAGTGTTAAAAGATTTAACCTAACTCTACTCCCAGGGGGCAAAAAGTTATTTATTCCTTTTCTTGTGAGTAAAGAAGCAGAGACACAGGACGCTGAACTACTCTGAGAGTATCATGAGAAGTTTCTAACAAAAGTAGCATTAGATCTGTTTTGCATGTGATTTTCAACTGTAGGTCTTCTGTCATTTCCTTCTTCACAGTCGAAAAAAATTCAGATACCTTTACTCCTGTCAAATAAAGTGGTTATTAGTGTTTCCTGCTTGGAAGATTTTCAATCATGAAACAATAAGATTGTTAACCTCTAAGGTTAAGTGTAATAATATGGACTTTGGGAAACTTTGAGTGTGACATGTTGCTGCTTGTATGCTTTTTACATCTTGAAAGAAATGTGGGATTTTAAGAACCTACGTGCAGCTCTGGTGCATGGTCCAGACATGCTGTGCCTGGATGAGGCTGTGATGAGTTACGGCCCAAAGGCAGGAGCACCCTTACTGCAGTCACCTCCCTGCCACTCCTGCAGTGCAGCAAGCACAGAGCTCCCTCCAAACCATGCCCATGGAACAGCTGAAAGCAGGATCGGACGAAAGAGCTCAGGAGCTGCATCGTGGTCACCACTGCCAGCTCTGGGAGCTGCTCTTCTCAAAGCATGCTGCAGCTCAAAAGTGGCTAGAAAGCCAGCAGAGCCAGGAGGCTGAGGACAAGACAGAGGACATAATTTTGCCTTCATATAAACCTTAGTGTGTCCTGTACTGTGTATTGCAAGCTCTTGTGGGCTCTTCATCTCAGGAGGAACTCAAGAGAGTCAGGGAAGGTAAAGAGACGGTCAGATAAAATTACCAAGGGAATGGAGCAGCCAAGGAGAGACTTAAAAGACTGGGACTGTCTAATTTGGAGAGAAGATGGGGGGTGTGGCAAGTGTCTCAGTGACACAATATTATGAAATCATGAAGACACCAAGATAAGGTGAATGCAGAGCTGTTATTCACCAAACCCTAAAACACGGGAATGGAGGTGCACTCAGTGAAATTTAAAACATAAGAAGTAAGATAGGAATAAGAAAAATGTACAAGAACTGAACTCCTTCTTGTCACAGAAGACAACAGAGGCCAAAAATATCAGCAGGTTCAAAAAAGAGAATAGGAAAAAAATCATAGGCCATAGGAACATAAGCAGATGCTAAGGAGAAGAGGCAAGGATTCACTTCACATTTGCAGTGTTCCAGTGGGGCATCATTCCTGCCTTATGTTACAGAAAAGGCACCAGGACACAGCCCTGGGACAATTTTTGTGTGTTTTTCCATTACTTACTGACAGCAAAATGGTATTTTAGCTGTTAAATGTAGGAACCTGTGTCTATACATTAGACTGCCAGCTTGAAGAAATGCTGATAGGAACCAGATGTGACTATCAGCAGGCCGGAATCCAGAAGTGAAATCCTGTTGCCACTCAAAAGTTTAGCAGTAGCTTTGCTCATGAGAAGATTTCCAAGATTACAATTTGTACACTCCTGAGATTAACCCTGAAGTTCTCTCCTTATATAATTTTCCATTAAATGGAGAATCCTCTGGTATTTTCCATTTCATTTTAAAAAACCATAATTCAGTAATTTTATTGCTTTTCATTGTTTTTATAAGAATTGCTTTTTAGAAGAATTTGGTTTCCTTCCTATCACCAAGACCAAAGTAATTTTGGGATGATTAGTGGCGATTATCTTATTCAGGGATAGAAGTAAGAGCAGAAAAAAAAGTAAGGAAAGAAACAGAAGTTATTTGCAAAGTTATTTGTCATTGTAGACAACTGGTAGAGCAGGTTTTTCATAAAAATGGGCTGAGACAGAAGAGAGAAATCTATGGTTTATCAGCATATATGTAAATTAATGTACCTGTGCAAAGACCTGTACAACTGCCTAAGAACATTCCTCTGACAGAGGAGAACCAGGTGCCCAGGATGCATTTTACAAACAAAGCTCTGAAGAGCAGCCCTGTGTTTTGTTCCTGACATCGTTACAGTGTTCCTTTGTATTACCTAAACAAACCCATTCAGGTCCTGGCATTACCTAAACAAACCCATGCTGGCTCCTATGTTCCTCTTTTTAAAAACCTCAGAACAGCCTCACAGGGGCAGCACCAAATTGCTAAAGCAGAGAAGAGCGCTGAGCACAGAATAGTGGTTTTTCCCCACAGACACTCCTGCAAAGCAATTGTTTGTCTGCTCTGGTGGCAGCTACCAACAGGGAGAGAGCTGAGTCCCTCTTGAGATGTGGAACTGAGAGACCTGAACATTAAAGAAGGCTTAAGAGTGTAAAATACAGGAATAAGGTGTAAAATACAGGAATATGAAGAAGGCAATACAGATGAGACACTGATTTAAATTCAGCATTCCAGCAGAACTAAGGATTGAGAGGTTATAGGAATTTTGTTTCTGTGCTTACTTAATCCTCAGAGTGAACACTTTTCCTGTTAAGGTCAGCACCTAACATAAAAAATGATGTAATCAGTTCATAAAAGGAATCAAAGACACTTATTTTTACCAAATTGCAAACCAATGTTGAACATGTAAACATGAAGGAAGAAACTGCATTGTAACCCTCTCACCTCATATGCAGCAATGATCAACTGGAGAATATTTCCAGAATCCTTCTGTAGTCGTCCAACAGTAGCTCCAGGAATAAGCTTTGCATAATTCTGGAAATACAAAAATGAATTTAAAGCACAACAAAAGTCTAGGTGACAAGGAGCTACCATCTAAAAAAACCCAAACCCGAACAAAAGGTAAAAACCAACCCCAAAACAAAAACGAAAGAGCTCACAACAAAACCAGGTACATTGAAGACAACTGAAATAAAAGACAGTAACATTTTCAAGAATTCTTGCAGTCTGCATTGCACTTGTCTTAATGAAAAAGTCAGATGGAGAAGAGCTGGTTTCATTTAAAATTCTTTGAACATATATTGCTAAATCACCTCTACGCTCTTGGAAGTTTGATGCTACAGTATTCTTCAAGCTCTAATTTTTCAAATTTAGAAGGAAGATACATTTTATCAACATTTGTGTTTTTCTCTAATAAAAATATCCAGAAACAGATTCAGCGGCTCTACTGTTGCTGCACTGCTCAGGAGTCTTGGACCCTACATTCAGCACCTGCAGTCACTTTTTTATCTTTGCATATGTATCTCAGAGCTCTGTGGTTATGATGGATTGTATGTTGAATTTCTGTTAATAATAGTGCCAATTTAGCAATTTATTTCTGTGATAAGCTTTCTTTTCTTTTTTCATTAAATTCCATTGTGACACTAACGTGACATCTGACAGCTAGATTTTAAATAAGATGAATTAAAATTTGTCTTGCCTGATTGTTAACTGCATGAAATTCCCTTGCTTTTACCCATGCCTTTGGAAAACAATGTGTTCACCATCTTTAAAAACACACATTGTAGCACTAGTTTTCCTTTACACATTATCATATCAATGCTGTTATTTTAAATAAAAGAAAAATATCCAGAGAACTATTAATAAACATGGATAATTTGATACCCTTATATCCTTATTATACTTCATATCCCCCAAAGCCCTGTGATTACTTTATGTATATGTATGGAATAGTCATCATTCATTAGATTTCTGGTGCTATTGTAAATCAGTGGGATTAACTGCATTTCATGTTACAGCTGGCGACTTTGCATTCCTGACTCCTCCTGTGATTAGTGCCCTCTCAAGGATTCTTGGAATATTGAAACTCTGTGTTTCGTACATGTGGACCTTTTGTGAGAAAAGATGATAAACCTGGAATTTAAAATGCAGTCCCGTTTAATCTGTGGTATGCAAAACAAACAGCAGGGATATGCTGCTCTGAACACTTTGGTTGATCTCTCCTCTTTGAACAAAAATTTTCTGCATGGTGATACAAGGATGGCGTTTCAAGCCCAGGCTGAGTGTGTGTCTCTAGTCCATTGGTTAAACCTCATCTCTTAGCAAATATTTCTGTTCAAGCACTGCCAAGGTGAGGCAGATGGATGCTTTTGGGGTGCTACTATTGCAAAACATCCAAAGGATATCACGGAATTTAGTCCTTTGGCAAATATTCATTGAAAGGTGAACTGCCATTTTATAGGGACACTGATTCATGCAAAGGAAATTTGACAATTACATGTTTGAGCTCAGTGGGGTTATGTCTATATTTTAGCAGCGTAAATGATAGAAGAATTTTCATCATAAATAGTGTGCCACGCCGAATATATAAATACAATTTGAGATTCTGTATGCGTGTGGAGACTAGAGTATTTTTAGTTCAATTTTCAGCAGTGCAATGCAGCCTGAAACCCTAATTTTCAAGCTATTTCTCCTGTGATATAAAAAGAAATAATTCATCTGAAAAAGAGTAATTCTTGTTTCAAAAGAAATGCTGCTTAGTCAGGATTAGAGACAGAATCTTTCCCTTATCTAAGTTTAAATACATTTTTAAAGAATTCTGCTTGAAAACAAATAATATCAGCAATAGTAACAACTACTTCATGAAAGCTTAAAGACTGGTGTTTTCTTTTATACCAAAGCATGATTTGTTAAACTATAATTATTATTGCCATATTCACAGATGCTTTTTGAGTGAATAGCTTTTATAGAATGAAAACATCCCCTGCTGCTCTGGCAAGACTCAGCTGAGACTAATGATGATAAAAGTTAGACATACATGAATATATCATAAAAGACTTCTTTTAAAAAAACCCCATTCCTTTTAGAAAACAATCTCAAACAATCAGGGCTCAGTGTACAGAATTTTCTCTCCTCTCTTGCATTTACTTTTGAGTGGCTGTATAAACATTTCCACATGATTGCTTCTGAAGTTCTTGTGGTCAGGGAGAGCATCAGATCTGAATGATCTCTTGAGGTTACTGTGCAGTAGCTTTTGAGGTGCATGGAAGGTTCAAAAGCAACACCAGCTCTGTTACAAGCATAGGTGCTTGTGCCACCCCTAACCTTTGTGTGTTAGATAATAATACACATGTAAGTGGATAAACTGAAAATTCAGTTGAACAGGATCAAGAATATTACATGTCTGAATTATTTTGGGCTAAATTGTTGGGGATTGTACAGGGCTAGAAATACAAAATATATATTTGACAGTCTGAACACTGCACTTAAGACTAAAGGAATCTATCAAGTCTATTTAAAGCGGTGCTTTCAAAGTCCTCACAGTAATTTTAATGTAAGTTTGTCCCTGAGAACTCAATTATAAATAGCAATAGTCAGTATTGGTATCTGATATAATTAGATGCTGAGTTCAAGTAGATTCGAGATGAGATATTTGGGGAGAGTCTTTCCACCTCAAAGGATATCCCTCGCTGAAGCTTTACAAGAGAAGTGAAACACCGAAACTTTTAAGGGTTTAGGGTCCTCTGCCACCACTTCCAGGCTACCCGAGCAGGGGCCTTACCACAAGAGTAATTCTCATTGTTTCGCTTTGTTCTTTTTATATTATTAAGCATAGATACCGTTTATTTACCTTTATATTAGGAATTTGCATCACAGAGATGAAAACACAGCACTATTTCCCTGTTTGCACATCCTACATAGACCCTTGAAAGTATATCCATGTCTGGAAAAACTGCACTGTGACACTTGTATACGACTTTTGTACTTGCTTTGACTGATTTTTTACATCACCTACAGAACAAAAGGCAGACCATAACAACTACTTCCAAATAAATGAAAGAAAGCTGTATTAAAAGACAAAATCAGAAGAGAGATTATATTCAGTGGGATTACTAGATACCCTATAAGATAAAAGATTTTTGTACTTTCTGTTTTCTAACAAAGAAAGTAACAAGCGCAAACCATTCCCTAGCTGGGTTAACCATGATTTGCATTTTTTGTTAGCTATAAGCCCTTGTTTAGTGTTCCCAGTAAACAAAGGGTGCCTCTTGGAAACTTTGATACTGACATAAGACACAGGGATATTGAAATAGATAAGAATGCTGGTAGCCAATTCTGAGGGTGACCACAAGCAATTTCCAAAGTAAAATACAGTGCCATCAGCAAGAGAAATGTTTCTTTGGACAAAAAAAGGCTCTGTAAATCAAAGAAGTATTTTCAAACTACCCTCCTAGAAAAACCATTATTCATGAAGCACCTATTAAAAAAAGGACCTATAAGGAAAAATATTTCACCTGTCATTAACTGGATCTCTGTTAAGAAATTGTTGAAGCCACTGCATTTGTAAGTGATCGACTTCTACTGTTATCGACCTAAATTTTCATGATCCAGCTCAGTATTCAATACAGTCTTCAGAAAAGCCAGGCAGGCAATGCTTCAAGTCACAGAGTGTTCCTTCCCTCGTCAGGCTGTAACCTGAGAATCAGTTTGTGAAATTTGTGACTCTCATCACTTCTGTCAAACAGCTGGAGCATCAGTCTTACTGAAAACAACTCCACCCCTGGAATCAGTTGCAGAAGTACTGGGGGGGTCTTCCCTGGGTTACACACAAGGCAGAAATAGAAAACCATCCTACTCGTGACTACCTCAAGGACTCAGCTGCTCTCTCTTTTTCCCTACGGTAATCACAGCAGAGGAGCACCTCTCCTCATTACTGTACTTCTGATTTTAATACAGAATGCTTTGCGAAGGCTTCTCCTTCAGAAAGCCAGTCTTATTGTATCAGCAGGACCATCCTTATTGGCTCCCTCTCAACCAACCTGAATTAATTTGGAGGAACAATTTCTCTCTGCTTGTCCTTTTTTGCACAGCAGGATGTAGGCAGGCAGCCAAGCTTAGGCTGCAAAATCCCTTATTACCCACAATGAACTCCTATCCAGAATCTCTTTTAGCATGTGAAGATTTTTTCCCAGGAGCCGGACTATACAGAAAATGAAATAAGAATTGCCAATATCCATCTTATTTTATCTTAGAGGGCTTTTGCTCGCATTCACTGTAAGAAGCAGCTGTTGGCAACTTTGCCTCAGCTCACAACTGGAATATCCAATGGGTCAAAAGCAGCGCAGGGCTGCTCGTAACTGTAGAGGCTGAAAACAGATGCCTGCACAGAAGACTGATGGACTGATGGAGCTGCAGGTATGAATGATATTCCAGTTATTAAAAATATGGATTTTGCATATCTATATCCACTGCTCCTCTGCTTTCCCCTCTCTCCTGGCTCCCATTTCCCATGAAAACTTCACACAGCAGGAAATTACTTCACTGAATAGGATCGTGCAATCCTAATGTCCAAAATGCCTGTAATGAAGTGTTTTCCTTCAGTAGTCATGACAAACAAATACACGAGGGAAGAGGACTTTGTCCATCGTCTATTTCACTTTTCATCTTGGCACTGGTGTCCTATCAGCCTCATTGGAAAGTCACAGAAATAAAGAAGAATGAAAAAAAGCCCCAACAAACCAAGATCTCAGAGCTGAGCATGAAGATAACTGCATATTTCAGGTATATTCTTGTTTTATAAAAGTAAGAAGAGGTTCAACTCTCCTCTAGCCTTATAAAATAGAAAAGGCTAATCACAATAATTACACTGAATAGTTTAACAATGCATAGTTTGTCAATCCTTGACTTAAAGGATTAGTGTGATTCAACTTAAAATCCAGTTTAAAAGTTACCTTAGAACACCGAATTCAGTACATGAAGAAGCACTTAAGCAGAGGAGCTTTCCTCTGATATACAATTTCCTAGTTATTTTTATCACATAAATATCTTGTTGAATTCAGTCTTTTGTACTAGAATTACTCTGTCAGCTGTGCAAAAAGGTGTACTTCAAAACAAACTCTGGCAAACTGAACATTTTAGTTTACTCACCTCATATATGTGGACTTGCTCGTTTGTTACAGCAAAAATTAATAGAACATTGTTTTGCATGAGTTTGTCAGTTAATTGTCCAATTGTGGGATACTCCTGCAAACAAACAAAAGAGAGACACATCAATCTGTTTCTCACTTGCTTCCAGTTACTGTCTCCCATGAAACGCACATTCAAGTGATCATAATGAACACTTTGTACTCTGTGTAGTGTAAACTCTCATTAGGAATACATGTATACAAAATAAAAGCACATATAATTTCCTTGCATGGTTTTTAAGGAAACTCCTCTGTGAAAAGCACAGAGCCAGATTCCATAGTGGGAGCTTGGCTCAGTAGCATCTGTGTTTTATAGATATATATTTAATCCAAAGAACAACACTGCATCAGAGCAACTAGGTATTTGTCCTACAATGAACATCAAGGTGTATATATTCAGTATTTTTGACCACTGAATCTTAAGCTGGTAAGTTCTCCTACAGAAACAGTGTCCCGCAAGTTCCTGACCTGGTGCTGAATTCACACCCTTTCAGGGAACATAATTAATGCAAATCTTGCCTTCCCGGCAGAAGGAAACTCTGTTTAGTCCAATTCCATGGGCTTTCCTATTGCAGAAATCAGATTTGTTCTTTTTTCTTAGTTATAATCTATCCTAATTCCATACAAACACACTGTTCTCTCTTGACTGAAATAAGCAGTTAAAAATAAAATAGATTTTGTGAAATATCTGGATTCGCCAGATTTTACACATATCAGTGCTATAATTCACTATTTTTCTAAGTTGTTTGTGTTAGTCTTTAAATTTCCAGGATGTGAGAGTGTACAAAATTCGTAGTTAATTACCAGAACAGTTGACATGGAATATTCATTATTGTGGTCCAAATGACAGTTGCCATCATTAGGAATAACAATCCCTGCCAGTTTACTGTCCATCCCAAAATGGGAATCAGCATCACTCACAAACACCAGCAAATGTAGAGAATCATTCCTCCATCCAATTTTTTCCTGTCATTTAAAACACATCAGTTTAGCAGGCTATATTGCATCACAACATAGAAAAACAGCAAAATATTTGGAGAATGGCATCTCAAAATAAATGAAGAGCATCATTCTCAAGGAAGTATCAAAGACAACACAACATCTCTTAAGAGATGATGTTCATTCCATTGTCTTTGGCTAACATTTTGTTTCCTCATCCCTGTGTTTAATAACATGGGTTGGCCATGTTCATGTCAATCTGCTTACTCTAAACATAATTAATAAAAAATACTTAAAGAGAAAGACAGACCCAGTAATTATACAGATATTTGTGCTTATTTGTCCCTGGCAATTAAAAGGAAATTTAGACTAAAATATTGCAATATGCATGTTTTACTTGTACAGCCAAAAGTATTTTCACACAAATTTAATGATGCTCTTGGTTTGTGTTAAAATTTTTTGAAAAATAATCTGTAACTTTGAAATACCAACATTTAATACTAGAAGAGGTAATATACGGAATAATATCAAACTAAGAAGTTTCAATTACCTTGCAAACAGCTGCCTGCATAATTGCATCGAATCCCCCCTCTGGAGTGTCTATATTAGCAGAAATTCGCTGTCCTTTCACAATTTCATTGAATTTTTCAGCATCATTTGTTAGGGGCAAAACATGTTTATATCCAAAGGTGGGTAAGCACTCATATGGTACACTCCTGCAAGAAAAGTGAGACAGCTTATGGATAATACAGAGTGTAAAATCACTACAATGGCTACTTCAGAGGCTGGCCTGGATTAGTTTTGGTCTTACATCTCTCGTCTCTGAGAGATTTAAATCTGAGAAGATTTAGTGAAAAACATAAGATAATTAAAGAGCATCCAGTGACTTGGGCAATGTAAAAAATCTGCATAAAGGTTGGAAATGCCTCCTAGAGCAGAGTAATGCAGCCAATTGCCAATGTGCAGCCCTTGCCATGCCCCCTACTGTGCCTTGATTTCATATTTGGAAGCATATTGGGATCTGCAGTTCCTCAGTGGCATTCAGAGAGAACCACCACGGTGCTGCAGTCTTGCTCCAGGTTCCAGAGCACAGGTTCTCCCCTACGCAGGTTAGCTAAGGGTTAGGGCAGCCTGGGGCTGGGGAGACTGCTAGATATTAAGGAGGGAAAAAAAGCAGGAAAACAGCATTGATGGCTAAAAGAAACTGGTGTTCTGTGATGGGTTTGAGTTTGCAACTCCTTAGTACAGTGTCATAAAAGTCTTATATGTATTTATACATATACACACACACATAATTATGCTGCATACCTTTTTGTTAACATATTAAGCACATTTGTAACTAGCAGCAAAAGCTAAAAAGCAGAATCACTCCCAGATTCCTCTATCCAAATAACGTAAGACACAACAGAGCAATGATCAGACGGTGAAACTAGAAGAACGAAATCTTGTTTCACAAACTGATTCTTTTACAGCTGGAAGAGGGCAGAGTTTCCAGTGAAGCTGCTGAAATTAATTTTAGCCTAAAGATTAATATTATGACTTAGTGTTGGCATGCAAACAGATGTTGGGACTTCCCCTGCCTACCTGCAAGGATTGTTTATTTCTGCAGCTGTAGTTTTGATAAATGGTGAAACTGGTTTTTCAACAAAAGATCCAAACCCCAGTCTGAAGTTGCTTGTCAGTTTTGACATCTCTTTGGAAAGAGTTGAACCCAGTTCTTTGATTGTATTCAGATCATCATCCATGGAAGCTGAAAGATCCATGAGGTAGTAGAGATCAATTGGATAATCTTCAGTCTGGCGAACCTTGATCTGTATTGTTTCTTCATGTCCTATGAAGGTCAGGGAAAGTGGGATACAGATGAGCACTCCTGTGCAGAAAGCACGAGCAATGCCAATTTCTTCATAAACTTCTATATGGTGACAATTATCTGGTATTTTAAATCACCAATAGCATTAACAAAGAAACTTCAAAAATTGCCTGTCAATAAAAAAGTCTCAAATAAGGGTCTGAAAAATTAAAAGTAGTTCTAATGTTTGGGCCTTTTTCCTAAACAATTCTTCAGTAATGCCATAAGCACAGAATTAAAACTGATTGCTATAATTTGAAAAAATATGAGAACATCCCTTCAGCAGTATGCAGCTTTAGAAAATTTAGATACAGAACTAATTAAAACTAGAGGTAGCACTTTGGCATCCTACCATACCCTTTAAAAATTTAAAGAAAGTCAAAGTGTACACAGAGATTTTATTCTCAGTTCCAACACTATGACCTGACCTAACTGGATGTCTCTTACTTTCTGGTTTTTCTCCAAATTTTCTCCAGGAAAAATTCACATCTGAAGGACCCCAAGGTAGGTCTGGAATGCTACCACAAATGCCACTGGTACCTTGTAAATCCTCAAAGCAAGATTTTATGCTGCCTCTGAGATACTCTGTTTGCCAGACCAGCAGGGGAGAGGCACAGGAGCTCGGCTGGGGAGGAGCCAGGGGCTTTCATTCTCTCCCTGCCACCTCACTGGCAAGAGAAGAGAGGAACTAAAAATATAGATCCTTATTTTTATGATGTACCCAGCACTTCTGAAAGTATTCTGAACTCAGCTGAACCTTGTCTTCATGCAATGAGTCAACAGATAATTTTGGACTCAATACAGGTTTTCATCTTTATTCTGTCAAGATATTTTTTAGACTGTTCAATCCAAGAAGCTTCAGTTTATCACACTGTCTGAAACAAAATATCCCACACCTGTGAACTGTGACTTACCTGGTCGCAGCCTCAGAGTTAATTTTTGGGGAGAAATCTGTGTGACATCAGAATTGTTCTGGGATGATGCAGTTAGGGGATCGTTTCTGTGAATTTCCACTTCTGAAATGGGAAACTCAATCAAATTCAACTGGCATCCTTTGGACAAAAGACTTTCCAGGGTATCACACCTCCCATGAATTCCAGATGAGTCTGTGTAATTCTAATGCAAACAGGAGAAGGAAGGGATGAATTAAATATTTTTACTGACTAGCCACCAGCACCTGCTGGACAAAAGGTCAGTCCAATGCAGGGAATAGAAACAAAGGTGCAGGTTTGTGCAAACTAGTTCAGAACTAGATCTAGGTGGCACAGAAACCCAAATTTGCCCTTCATGGGTCATGTCACACAGGTGTATAATTAATGTAACTTACACTGACTTGTTATCCTGGGAGAAACTGCTCTATTGTTGGGGAATGGGAATTGTGCCACTCACTGCATTTGGCTTCTCACAGTACTGGGAATGATAACACAAAGCCCCTCTGAGCCACTGGTTTTTCTATCACAGGATTATGCCACAAATTCATCAGTCTTTCCTAGACAGTTTTGAACTGCTGATGGAAGCATGTCATTTAATAACAGAAGAGGTCTTGCTGATAATAAACATTTTGTGACAAACCGATTGTGGGCTACCCAGTGTTTACTGGCTCTTTTTTCCTGACCTACTCTTTCTCCTCAGCTCATGTTTAACCTGTTCACTGAGCAGGCATCAATTCCTTGTTCCTCTGCCTGGTGCCCAGCAATGACCACAGCCTGTCCCCACGGTTCCCCAGCACCAGCGGTGCTCTTGGCATCCCCACATCTAAATTTGGCCCAGCATCCTCCTTGGCCTTCTCCCATCCAGAGGAGATCACAAGCCTATTGAAATCAGTTGGGTACCTCACAGTTTATTTTTGTTACTCAATTCAAAGCACTGATATGCATTCCTTTCCGCAGCACTGCTACAGGGTAGGTACAAACTCGAATAGTGGTGAAGTTAATGGTTACTTTTACAAAGAATAGAAGTAACCATTCTGTGCCTTATTACCATTCCCCAGAGCTATATCTAGAGTTAAGATCCTCAAAATCACTCAGCTGTCTCCTGGAAACTGCTCTGGCCTGCAAGACCTTTTGACCAAAACCTGGGCAATGCCTGGCAGAACCAGCTCTGAAACATTCAATTCCTGGCAGATGGTCGTGGGCCCATACCATGGGGCTGCTGCTCTCTCCTAGATTTGGGTAAGCAACCCACGGATCAGCCATTAAGCCACAAATATTCTCTGAATTCAGTCACTGAAAAACTTTCCATGCAAAACAAAACAAATTTACTCTAAACCTATTAAAACCAGAACTACGACCCTTCTTTTCACCAAAACATCAACCTTCATGCCTGAAAACTGTGAGGGATCTTATAGTTTTTGGTGGAAATAATATTGAGGGACCTGCTGGGAACAGTGGTTTATTATTCTCCAGACTGAACCTGATGCCTTTGCTCAGGCAAAACTCTCACCCACTGCTTCTTGAATACAGTGCACATAAAATACATGTACCATTACAAACCTTTCACAGGGAGATCCATATCATCTCCTTTAGTTACACACTTTGTAACTTTTCAAAATGTGTGAAGAAACAACCTCATACTTCAAATACAATCACAAAGTGTGTTCTTATCCTACAGAAAACCGTGGTTTCTTTGGAGGGGCTTTTGTTTGCTCTGACACTAAAGCTCCTATGTCTTTTGCAATCTTGATGTGCTTTTCTCTAGCAAAGAAATGAATGAGCTTATGAACAAAGAAGAAAAATCATGTTTACTGCACTGAAGTTTTCAATAGTTTCACAGTTTTGCTTGTTTTGGTTTTGGGGTTTTTAAAATCAATAATTATGTTGGGCTCTTTTTTTTCTTGAAAATACATGTCAGTAGTCAAAATTATGTGATCCAACTCCAATAAAATCCTGTTTTATAGTACAAATATAAAAACTACTGCAAACACACAAATGTGGGGTTTTTTGACCTCCATGGTAACATATTTTGCAAATGGCAAAAGATGATTTTTTAGATTTTTTTTAAACAAGTAGTTTTGTCTTTGTGAGTTATTTCATAAAGCAGTATGTTAGTCCCATGCTAAGCGTCATTTTGCTATACACAAAAGCAATAAAAACTTTTAGCAGCAAAGGTGCAATCCAGAAACTAAAATGAAAAGGTCTTATTTTATATCTCTAGTATTTCTATCAAGTTTTTAGTTGCTATAGCTGACTATCTTGTTAATGTTAATGAACTAAGAGCTAGAATATTTACTGTGAAGTGGGGAGAAATTATTCAGCACATTTCTAGGAGAAAGTTTTAAAAGCACAGATATGAAGTCACATGCTCAGGGTTGCAGTGAAAATCTGAAACAAAGGTACAGGAAAAAAATCCAGATACATTTTTTAAGTCCAATGTTTTACTGAAACACATCTATATCATACTAATTATAAAGCCGACATTATCATCATACTTAAAATCAACCACAGATTAATAATTTCCCTATGGAAGTTTTACATCTGCAAACTTACATACTGTTTATACCTGCAAGCCTTCTCTTTACACTGTCCGGCTTGGCACGTAATGCATAAAATACAGTCTGGCCTCTGGCTTTGTGTCTGGTGCTTCACTATCAGTGCTGGGCGTGAGCCAGCCCTCAGGCTGAAGATCTGAGACCCTCTAATAACACTTCTGTTTCTGCCTTAGATTTAGAAGGTTGATGTTGTTGTGGTTTTTACAAACAAACAAACAAATGCCCTAACAACCACACTCTGCATAACAGACCATATAGAGTAGATTAAATTCCACTTCTGATCCCCAGGAAGCCTTCACTAAGCACTGCATGCATTACAAAACCATGGGCTGACCCAATTAAGTCAATACTTCATCACTCGGAGTGACTACAAAGACTTCAAGTCTTACTTTGAAATTTTTTTTATCACTCTACCTCTTGCAAACACCAAGCGCAGTGTGGTCCGGAAAGCAAACAATCTTCACAAGTCACTGTGCTTTCCTGAGAACAGGTCCCTGAATTTAAATCCAAGAAGATAAAAGACTATTAATGATATGCTTAATCATTCAATTTATGAAGAAACTTGTCATTTAGAGAATGTGGGTGGTGAAAAATGCACACATTTAGCCATATTTGGGATTACTGATAAAACTCCTTCTTAACGGTAGTTCTATTGGTGAAAGATTAACTCTCTAATAAAGATTAAAACCTCAGAATTGCTGGTGATTAACATACCTCCTTTTGCATGCTTTATGGGTGGCATTCACTCAGACCATGTTAACTTGTTTCCTCCAGTGCACCTGAGAGAGTGTTACATGTGTTTCTGGTATGGTGTAGGTAAGTCGTTTCTGAAGTAACCGGGGGTATTAAAAGAACAGATTTATGCTCACTCTGTATGCTTAAAATTGCTTCACTCAGCTCTGTAGACACTGGATATGATTTTTATCCATTGTGTAAGTACCAGAAAAACACTCAGTCATATGTATAGTATGAAAGTTTCTTAGCAGATAAAACTGTGGTTAGTGTAAATGAAATTGCTGAAATGTCTGTCTCTTTCAAACCTGTTGTGCTATGTAATGACCACCAAATTGTAGATGAATTGGCAATGCAGCCCTACAGCAGTTTGTCAAAAAGAAGTCATTAAACAGAAAGGAAAGATTAAATACAGAAGACAGAAATCTATTTTGCGTCAACTTCAAGCAAGAAACAATGCAAAATTATTTTGAAATGGATCTCTCTGCTCCTGAGCCTTACCTTGCACATAGTTATTTGTTTGCAGAAATAGGAAACAGAGGCAAAGCAATTCAATCCCCATTCGTTTTCAGTGCTGGCTGCATGACAAAAAAATATTAGCTTGTTAATTACCGTCTGCGTAAAGGTAGAATGTCGTAAAAACCGAACATTCCTGGAGGGTAAGTTTTCAGATGTCACGTACAGCGGATTGCGAGGAAACTTCAACCCCAGCGGGACCGACCGTGAACAAAAGTGAAAACAAGGGCTACCTGGGCAGGTAAAGAGGACAAGCTGTGCACACAGTAACGTGAACATGGTTATCACTTCCTTGTTTTCCTGGACTCCTTATAAGGCATACGGGGAAAATTCATTCAGGTGAAGATTTCTGTCAGTCCCAGTCACTCTGGGTCCTAGAGCAACCCAGCCAAGAGACCGTGTTTGCCCGTGTACAACAACCCTTTAAAGGCTCCTTCAAATAACACCTTTAATTGTTCCCTGAGGGAGTGCGTTGAGAGATGGACCATTAAGATTGCCAAGTGAGTATACCTGGAGAGAAGTAAAAATCCCATTTTTTCAGATTTCCTGATGTGGAGGGAAACTCATAAAGGTAATTGTGAAAAAAACAAAACAAAACAAAACAAAAAACCAAAAAAAGCAAAACGAAAAAAGCAATCACAGATCAAAAGTGAGGACTGAGCTTCAGTACTTCAAGATACCAAGTACATTGATTTTATTAACATTCCAAACTGAAAGGGAAATGCTGCAGTTGTGGATTTTTTTAATATATAGAAGGAGGAATAATTTCATTCCCGGTACAGCAACTGACTTGAAAAAAAGGATCATGTCAGCCTTAACTCTAAGTGGCCGAATATTCTACAACACAGATACAACTGCGTAACAAGTTATTGCTATCTCTCCTATGCCTTCACAACCTGAAATGAATGCAATGTCTGTATTTCTTACCACCTTATTAAAAGGAAATAAAATTCCTTATTTCCAGATTTCATCTCTTCCCATCTTTTAAGGCCTGCCATTGTCTGTTTTGTTCAAGACAAATCCTGTCTTTTCACAAGGATTCGCAATAGTGAAAGTAGGGATGGGTCCGTATTAGTTAAGCATGCCTGAAACATTCCTGGGCATTGAGGCCAACTGGCACAGAAAGACCTGAGTTTATGATTGCAAAGCGCCTATTGGGACCATTCTAGCAACCAAATTGTGCCCAGAAATTTTTTGCAGTAAGTGTTAATTGGAAGAGGTCAAATCCATGCCAGGGAGCATTTTAACAGTCTAATAGCATAGACAATCTCATTCTAGTGCCTGGAAATATTCCCAGGCACATCCAGTTTTTACTACTATTTACACAGTAGGTTCAATAGCAACTCAAACGGGATTACATCAGAACTACCTTTGCTCTGCCCTTGTGTTCCCACCCCTTTGCTCTTACTAGTCAGTGTTCGTGTCCAAACACGCTGCCTTTCAAACTGATCCAACTAAAATCCAATCACCTTCTGGGGGATGATGGAGGGCTGTTTTTCATCTGGGTGTGTCTCTTGAACCCGGTGGCTGCCCAGTTCAGAGTGCAAGGCACAATTGGCAGGAAAAGTGAGAATATTTTAGGCAAGATTTGGCCCAGTTTAGGCTGTTGTGGAACCATATCTTAACATTTCTATTTACAATAACATTCCTAAGTCTCCTTCAACCACTTTCTACGCCTCAGAGTGCCCTTTGTAAGGCACTTGATCAGCTACAGCAATTTCCTGTGGCATGAAAAAAGCATTGATTAGATTATGTTCCCTCAGTTTGTGAAGACATAACTCTGTGAGAACACTGCCTATGTAACTACATAAGGTCAAAAAGAAGTGGATCAACTGAAAGTGTTTGCTCTCGCCAGAAAAACATCCTCCTGCAAGATGCCATTCAACCATCTTATTTCTCTGGGCTTGACTGACATTTGTGTGTGTGTCCTTTAATATTGTTACTGTGTCTGCAGAGCTCCAAACCGCAGCACTTTCCCTTTCAGTGTAGAAGGTCACCTTGCAGCTCTTACCGGTCCCTGGTAACATAACAACACTCCAAAGCAGGTGCTCACAGGGCTCGGTGGCAGTCCTTCAGCCACCACAACATACCAGCCACCAGCAGTGTCTCAAATTAAGGACTAGATAGATGAACAGCTGGCAATTAGCAAATACTTAGATTCAAGATATCAAATTTTGACGTGTAGAGAGAATTAATAATACAGCCTACATAAAACTTACAAATTCTATTTGATATTATCAGTTCCCCATTTGCTTGTGAGGTAACATCTTATATAGGTCTTGGCAAGAATAGCGTGGCTGGAGGCTAAGTGCCTGCCTCGGAGTGGGGTGGCTGCCAAAGACTATCTGAATAAGTCTTCCCTGAATAAAATAGCTAAGTTTCTGCAAATTATTGGGAGCAGACCTCTCTGGATTGTCTGGAGCGAGCAGAGAAGGAAAAGAAAGTAGCAGAATAAATAACAACAAAAACACACAGGAAAAGAAAAGACAGCAGGGGCCTATGAGAGGTCCTGAAAGAGAGACAGTGTGAACCAAGAGTAAACCTTGGGCAAAGTAAGAGTACCTAGACAGGAAGCTGACAGATGATTCTTGTTTTGAAACATCACCTGTGATAACTAAAGGTAAGTTGACCAGGAAGTTTCTCTACTAGATCAATGCTTTATTGGCTTTAATTATCACTAACAGAGTAGAATCTCAATCTGGAGTACCCATGCTGCTGTGGGAAGGATGTGTAAAATCCTTTGGGGTCATGGCATTTCTTGATTGACAGCAGAGTTCCCCTTCTTCATAAGGTTTTTAATACACTCTTACTTCACCCACCCAAATTAAAGGCATTGATTCAATGAGATACAACAAAAAAGTAGTTTATAGTACAGAGAGAACACAATTATTATTGTTTCCCGTCAGCCACTATATCTTCATTTTGGAGCAAATTCTGGTCTCTATCAAATCACAGTTACAGTTTTTTAATGACACATCAGAACAGAAAACAGCTGTTTATCGTTCAGTGTAGGCAATGCTGAACAATGCAAGTCTTTCCCCTATTCCTGGTATGAATATAGCCCTGATCTCTCAGCTTCACACACAACCCACTTTTTAATTCCCAGTGATCTTGTTGTACACACTCACACCCTGAAAGCCTGGAAAAATATGGAACAATTTAAAATCTGACTGTCCCCTGACTGAGATGATTCTCAGAATATTTACAAAGGTGCAGGGAGGCACCTTTTGCACTTGAGAAAACGTTTCTCTCTGTTTGTGAGATGGAGTTTCCCTTCTCTCCACCGTATTTGCCTCCTCAACGCATCTGGAAGAGGCAAAGGGCTACACTCCTTAGGTCAGAGGCAGATTGCTTTGTACTTGAAACATCTGGTGACTTCGTTCTCTCTCTGGTTGTTTTCCCAATCAAACCCTGAAAGCTCCTGATGATCTCTAGCAGGGAATCAAAGTAGACTTTAAAATTTCAGTCAAACTTTTTAACCTGAAAGGCAGTAAGTGAAGATTATGCAAAAGTCTACAGGTTAAAACACTTCTCTCCCAAAGAAGACCTATGTTCCATAGCTGTGTAGTCAAGTGCTTCCATGCTCTTGGGCCAGCAGAAATGGAAAGCATTTTCTTTGGGAAGTCTGCACAGAAATATATCCCCCAGCAGCCTGATAGAGCCAGTTCCAGAGAACAGCAATGGCAGATGTTTCAGAGGATGCCTTTCAGTTAGCTGAGCAATGAAGGTTGAAAAAAGTTTCCAAGCTTGAAACTTTGATTCATCTCTACGGAGCTAGAGATGATTTGAGTATCCACGCAGCAATGTGAGAGTTCTGCAAACAGGCCAGACCAGCACAGACAGAAACCACACATAAGGGCTGCAATGACACTGGAAGGACTGTCCTGTCTCTGCCTTTGCTGCAGTACAGATCTGGCAGTGCTTTAGGGAGAGCTGGCAAAAACATTTTAAGAGGAAGCAACAATCCCTAACAAACAGTTGTATTTAATGGGGAAATTCACAGTGAAGGTGAATGTAACAAATCAGCAACTTTTACTTCTTTTTTTTTTTTTTTTTTTTTTTTTTGGTTGATACATTTGCTCTCTCTTTCTTTCTTTCTTAATCACCATGGTGGGAGATGGGTATTTCTCCAACAGAAAATGACATCCATCCAAAGAAGCTGCTGTAAGCATTTGGGTCCTGCATGAGTGACCTGGAGCCTGCTGTAAGCAAAGATCTGAACATACAGTGATGGAGCTGCTTCATTTCAGCTCCTGCGTTTTTTGGGTGTACTAATATCATATCCTATGAGGGGCCTAGGACCAAAACACTGCCACAGAGCCCACTAAGATGTGGTCTCTCCTACTCTTCTCTCCAGGTGCTGTTTGCAAACATGGCTACACATGATGGAGAGCAGTTTTGGAAGCAGAGGAGGGGTGTCTGTAGCCTGTTCTGGAGGGTCACAGGAGATGGAGAATCACATAGAGGAAAGGAATTTTCCCCTCCAGGTCTGAGCAAAACAAGGTGTTGGGAATTGGTGACTCAGGTTGTGATTCATGCTCTGGTCTCCTCTTGTTTCCGGAGCAGCGTGCTGCTGTTAGATGAGGGCAGGGAGTGAAGTCAACAACCTGCCTCTGAACAAACAGAGGGGAAGAGAAGGAAGGAGGAGGAATTGCTCACCAACTGTACAGTGAGCAGCAGGCAGGAAACTCAGGGTGTTTTTAACTTGTATTCACCTTGCCCACAGCTCTGATCTGGCTGGTTCCAGCCGAGGGTGTGAGAGAACCTTTGTTCTCAGTTTTCTTGGCATGGGTGAGCAACGTGAAAGATTTGTTTGCTTTTTGGATTTGACTACATTGTCACACTCAAAGAAAAATAATCAAACCTCTGAACTGCAGAAGGGCTCAGGGGGAACTGGTAGGAAAATCAGCTGGCACTGGAGTGGGACTGCCAACCAGCCCACAACACTCAAATCATGCCAGGGATTTCCACACAACCCATCAAATCTCACCTTGGTTTCTGTTTGCTTTTCTTGGTTACGTGGTACCCCTTGCTTTCCCCACACTATAAAAATGTGGGGCAGAGGCAGCAGAGACAGCAGAGCAAGCACTTCTCAGTGCTGATGGCTGATCATGCTGGGGGTCGGAACTACACTGAGTGCTGGCTCCACAGCTCCTCAGACCCCTGCACTTTAGCTGAAGAGCTTTTCATAACTTACTTTGTTTAGATTAATGCTAAATTCAAACCAGACCTGCACTCCCCATCACAGACAGGCCAAGGTGATGGCCTTGCTGTTGCAGCAGCACCAAGGGAGAGGCAACCCTTTATCACAGTCCTGCAACAGGCTGGGCTTGCTTTTGGAAAAGACTGTAAGGTTGGGTAAACACAATGTCTTCAGGCCTGACCACCCATATGTAAATTCTAAACTATGGAGCTGGGATTAAATCACTTGTAAAAAGTGATTCTGCTCTGGTTTTATGCACAGAAAATAATGTTATAGCTGACTCTACTGCACTTAGAGCTACAGAAGTAGATTGCTTTGCTAAAACACAAGGTTTGATTAAGGTTATTCTAGAATAAATAACAGATAAGAATGCTTAGCTTAGCACCCAAACAGCTACTAAATACTGAGGAAAATGGGCTCAGGTACTGCATGAAAGCAGCTCCATTTCTGAAGCTTCCCAGGGGCTGTTCTGGACTCAGCCAGTTTGATTTCCATTTACAGACACCCAGCACTCAGGCCACTCGTTCTCACCAGTGGCTGCCGTCTCTTTTTGAGAAAAGAGCAGAATTTATGGTTTCAGGATTCATGCGGAGTGCTGCCATCTTATGGCTACTCTGCTCCTCTGGAGTAGAAAAATGAGTACTCTCAAACTCATGTGGGAAAAAGGTGATACTAAGAGTCCTATTACCTCTTAGCAATATTTTGCTTTGCAACTTATGTAAAAACCTTTGGAGGTGTTCACATCTTTGTTAAACAATTTATTCAATTATTGTATTAGAATCATAATTTTGTTTGCATCCTTTTTTTCAAATCCCATCTCTCACATTAAACAGAACATTACTTCTATTGTCTTTGTTATAAGCTTGGTTACAAGCTTCTGAAATGTCAGAAATTGTGCAATATTTTGTAAGTGTAAATTATTACTGTATTCTATAAATCTTATTCTTATGTGCTTCTTCTGAAAGCAGGAAGGAAATTTAAACCAACAGTGTCTGCTCACATGGAAACAGGAATATTGGAAAAAAATATTGTACAGAATGATTAGTGCTTCTACAATTCAAAGTACTGGTCAGAACTGTCTATATTATATATATCTAATAAACCCATGCAAAACTAGGAATATGTAAATAGAGCCACCTCTAAATAAAAATAAAATCAAACTAAATCAATTCCAAGTATTTTGCTGAGCAATACCAAAAGGATAAGGCAGAGCAGATTTTCTCTAACAGTGTTTTCCAAGAGTTCAAAATTATTAGTCATGTAAATACTGTCAATAATATTAGATCCACTGATACCTTATGCTTCTTATCTCATACGTTTGTTGTGCTTTAGTTTGACACTTAGCATAGAGATCTATCAAAATTTTAAACCAATCTTTAAGAAAGGTTAGTTCTTAACATTTTGTAGCATGTCGATGTGACACAGGCCATAGAGTCATGCTTTATATCTGGACCAATAAATTAACAGAAATTTCAAAAAATACTATTGCAGTAATAAAAAGCAGAGGGCACAACACTGCAAAAGATCTTACAGATGCTGAAGATGTGTCCTTTCACCTTACACAGCTCTCTTAATAACCCTATGGAAATCCATCGTAAGTCTTGTCAGACTGCTTCACTCTCTGGCAGAGAGGCAAAGAGAAAGTGGCTCTACTCACCGTTATGCAAGGGCTACGTGAATTCGTATTATCCAATTTGCAAGCAAATAACTTCCATTTTACTGTGATACCCACACCTACAGCGGTTTGTCCCTCTCACTCTTACTAGAAGGCTGTTTCAGAGACTTCACTCTTCTCATGGCTGGAAACCGCCTCAGCTCCAGCCTGGATGGACTAACTTTCAATATATATCCATTTATTTTAATGACAACATTGTCTGGCAACTTAAATAGCTTCTTTCCTCCCTAGTATTTGCCCTGCCCTTCTTTCCCCTCCCCTTGATGTATTTTTAGAGAGCAATTGTATATCTCTCATTCTTTGTTTTGTCCAGTACTAATTTCCTGCATTTCTTTCAATGCCCTTTCCTAATTACGGCTGACAGACTGTTCTCAGTACCCAGAGGAGCTTTGACCAGAGGAACCTCCTCCAACAATGGTGTTCGTACTCAGGTATCCCTTCTTTAAGTCTCCTACATGATATCTAAGGAGGATCAATTTTGCCTTTCGCGTGGCTCCACCCCAGTTCTCCTGGGATCCTTCTATGACTGACCAAGACATTATGGTCTTCCCCTTACCCAACCAACTTGCCACCATTTACAACAGAAATAATTTCTACTGCAGTCTGGGTGTGATCCAGCACTTGTGCTATTAAATTCTACCCCACACCTCCAGATCTCTGTTCCTCCATAATGGGGCCGGTATTTTTCTCATCTGACTACACCACTTTGAGCAACCATGGACGTGTTAACACTTTGAAGGACTAGATGAAACAGTGATGCTTGAAAACCACTACTCAAACTTAAGGTAGCCCAGTAATGCCCTTTCTGGAGTAGAGGACACCATACAAACATTTCCCCAGCCCTAATACATTGTATTGAACACGTATTGTTTATTTTCTCTATTTTATCTTCACTCTATTGTTCATTATTTCTTGCAAAATGCATACAAAATTTCCAGATTACTAAGATTAATTAATGAAGCTGTAGGTGTAAGTTCACTTTTTCCTCTGCTCTTTCTCTCTCCTTTGTTTTGGGAGATCTTTAAAGGAAAACTTGATCCTGTACATGAAATTTAATTTTTCTTCTTTGAGCAATTTAGGATGGACAACAAACACCACTTCACCATGGGTCCGCTACAGCTTGTTTACAAATTTTCAATTTTGTAAATGTTAGCTTTTATTTCTACAGATTCTTCCAGTTTTCTCTGTGATCTGTACCATCATCTTCACAGAAAAGAAGAAGAGACTTCTTTTGGTTTGGGCAGTATCTACACAGTCTTTCATCTCTACCAGAGAGAGTACTTGCCACGTACCAGATTCCCTTTTATTTGTGTGGTAGAAGAAACTCTCAGTCTTCCAAATATTTTTAGAGATGGTATGTCTGTAAATTTGACATATCTGCCTGCATCCTCTGCTTCCAGGTTCCCAAAATATCATTTTCACTGATGATCTGGTATGGTGGGGGCTTTCACTCTCTCTGCTAACTTCTAATATTTTTATTTCTTTTTTAAGGATTTGTAAGGTGCTAGCACTCTTCATTCTCTCCTTAGAGTACAAATTACAGATTTTTAAATTATTATTTAAGTTTAAAAAATTCTAATAGGTTTGGAGTCTTCATCCAATTAACATCACTAACTAATTTCTTTAGGTACAATACTTCACAAGGACAAATTCTGAGAAACTAACAGGCCTATTCTTGTTCATTCTTTCATTTATTTTCAATTTGATTAAGTTGGGATAACTTTAGCTAGGTTATTTTCTACAACCAGCTGCTCTATGTCATCACTACCTAACAAAGATCCCCTAGAATAGCATCATGGTAGTCCAGTGACCGCTTGCTGATGAAATCTGCCAGCTATTACACCCTGGAATAACTGGCTCTACTGTTATCAGCAACATTTGCTTTATACTCTATTTCTGACGAGTTAAAGTCTCCCACAATGAGGCAATGCTTGGGAGCTTCTCTTTCATGCTCGTAGTCATCTGAGTTAGACCTATCTGCCACATGTTGTTCCTTAGTGGCCCTTCAGAAGACCTTTAGTTTGACAGATTCCATTCTGCCCATGCCACCTCTCTCTGCCTCTGTAGGCAACTTCACTGCTACTGAGTGATGTCTCTGTGCCACTGGTTTTATCTCTAGTTTTCTTAAAAGACTACACGTTAGTTTAAGTCCATTTCAGTCATAGATCACCCATTCACCATCCTTCACTATTCTTGGAAGGTTTGGGGTCATCTTGGATGCTGCAGCTCCAGCCTGCGTTTGCAGTTTTTGTACACAAACATCTCGGCTCATTTTCTGTGATGGTGTGCAATTTTTTTAAAGTATCACATCCCTTTTATTCCTAACACCCAGGCCACACACACCACATTCCCACCCATGCCTGTGCTGATTTTGCCTGTCCATTTTTCTCCCATCTGATATTTCTTTCTCCCTAACTTAGTCTGCTTTTCAGAACCAGACATCAAGATACTTACAAGTGTCCCCAACATCCTCTCCTATTTCTTAGAATGATTTTACTGATTATAATTATGTATAAATATATATATATAGTTATCATCTATTATTTTGTAGCATGCAACATGACCTAACCCTTATACTGTATTGATACCAGTTATAGCAATCTTGGTTCCAGAAAATCAATGCTAAGTTTGCTCCAACAGAGTTCTTCTAGTTTGTGTGAAAAATCCTAGTTCTCTAAAGCTAAATTCCTTACAACACTCCTCATAACACTAATCCTTAAGACATCTGCTGCTCTTTATTATCTTTCACGCTTCAACACACCCTCTTCAGGAATGGAACCCTGCAGTGGGAGTTTTTCCTTCAGGACAATCCTACTCACACGGATTTCCTCTGGTTTTTGTTCTTTCCAATGCTTATTCCTTCAGTCTACAATGAGAGCTGGTACAGTTATATTTCATCTCAGAAATGATTGCATTGCCAGTGGCACTAAAATGGCTTCTGTTTTATAAATTGAATAAATAATAAACTGCATGCACATATTGTGTGTGTATTTGCCTGGAATACAATCATTTCAGCTTAAAACTATGCTCTAATAGTACTGCTGAACTTATATTTATAAGGCAGTTTTAAAATTTCTTCTGTTAAAATAAGTGTATTTTTGCATGAAAGAGCTAAAGTGAAAGCTTGAATATACTTTTGAACTTGAGTAGCTTTGTGAAACGTCTCACCAGTTCTCCTGGAGATATTTTAGTCATTGGGAGTTAATCATTACCTGAAATTATGGGAAGAACCTATTCAAAGCCAGTCTACCATGTAGTGTTGTGTTAGGGAAGAAATGCAGACACTGACTCATAGCTGTCAGTTATTTATTCAGTCAGTTATGATGTGATTCTTTCCAACATTATTTTTCTTTTGATCTACAGTAAGATACTGATCTGGTGGATGAGACTTTCTCAGAGTAAGACTTTCACCAAACCAAACAACGCCCACCCTAATCAATAGAGACACTTGAGTGTCAAACGACCAGAGGAACACTAAAAAATTTTAAAACTGTAGGAGAAATATACATAAAGGTAAAGAGGTTAATGAGTTACGTTAATCTGGAAGAGGCATCTGAACGCCCTCTTAAATCAGAAAAATTGTGCTCGGCAATGTCTGAGAGCAACAGGGAAAACCAAGGAAAAGTTCAAGCAGATCAAACACTGGTGTTATGGTTGCACCCAGGACCGTGCCAAGGCATGGATACGGCAACAATCAAACCTCCAGGGAACAGCAGACACAGGGCTTGGGCTGACACACAGGAGGTGCCTCACTCTGCATTTTCCATAGACAGTCAAGAGCAAACTGGTTCCTAACTTGGGCATATCAGATGCTACAGAGCACACCTTTCTTTCTGTACTGCAGAGCCAGGCAAGTTCCTCTCGAGCTCTGTAGTGTGTCAACTTTCTTGCATGCAGGGAAAACAGAAACAACTTCTTCTGCCTCTGTCATGTTAACATGAAGATTAGACAGGATGGGTACATTGACGTAATAGCCAAAAATCATGGTAAAAAATCGAATTTAGATTATCTAACTAATAGTGTCAGCACTTGTGGAAAGTGTATATTTGTCACGTTCTCATGATGTCATAATTTTCTGCCTAATTTTGTGAAATTTGATCAATATACACAGTTTTAAGCATATAGAGAAGTAAACAAAACCATTGCAGTTATTTATTCAGATTGCGCTGACACACAGCTATTCATGATGCCTGTGCATCACATTACTGATAAAAACATTCATTTTTACTAGGTCTCCTTCATCATCAGTTTGCTCAAGGGGAGTAACAAAGCCCATTTTTCCTTCATCCTGAACTGATGTTTATGTTCTCATGTGTTACCGTCTGATTTGTCCTGAGCACTTTAAAAGGAGTACTTTTCTTTTTTTCCCCTGCTGCTTCAAAAGCCCCTCTTAAGTTTATTTGCTGTGCTTGTGGGTTGGGCAATGACAGTTTGATTTAGCTCATCCTTCCGAACTTGCATATTAATGAATCTTTCAAGATTTGGCCTTTCACTTATATTCTTCTAAGTTTATGGTTTTTATGGTGTATCATTTTCTTCATGAACCTGGTACTGTGCTTCTTCTGTTGTTATAATGAAGCCTGAGGAAGACTGTTCCTCAGAACTAATTTCTCCCCTCTTACAAGCAGAACCAATCCAGGCTCAGGGTCACACAAAACATCACAAGCTCCAACCTGGGCAGCCTTCCTGGCTGAGGAAATTCCTCAGTGCAGCCCTTGTGGCAGAAATCTGACCATCTCTATCTGTTTACGATGTTTATTAATACTCCGCATAACAGCACGAGCACCACAGGGGCCTTGACTCTATTCCACAAGGACGGCAGGTAAATATTGCCAGAAGAATAGCAGTCCACTGTCAGAAGCAGGGGATTTCCAAATTTGAGGCTGAAAGCCTGGGTGGAGGACAGCCAAGCACAAGAGATGTGGAAGCCAGGAAAGGGACAGAGAGGAAGCAAAGCTTGCTGAAGCTGATTTTAAACAACCATTTGAGGTATCAGCTGTGGTTTTAATATCCACTGCTGTTGGATGAGATTAATTGCTGCTAGCATGATTCTCAAGGAGGGAAGAAGCATCTTCTAGGGATACTAAGGTTCATCATTCCAAGTAGGTTTTCTGCCCTGGAGAGAAATGGCAGCATTTTCATTTTCTACCCACAGACCCGCTAAGGGAAGAAAAAACAATCTCTCCATGACCCTCCTAATATACCTCTGCAGGCACAGCCAGAAGGCTTTATCATACAAAAGCCATTCCTAAGTAGTCTGGTAGAGCCTCATTTCAGGGGCAGCTAGTGCTAAATGAAGCCTCAGTTGGACCAGGCTGTACCTCCCACACAAGTGGCCTGCAGAAGGCTGAGGATTGCCTTATCAGCCTTCAGGCTGTCTGGGTGCCAGCAATGGGAAACAAACACTAAGGAGAAGCCCATCTCCAGGTTCACACCTCTGTATCCCAGAAAAAGGATGAGATCCACTGCCAGAGCACTACTACTCCGGTTCTGCTCTGCTGAACTCACCCCACCTGCTTTGGGTGCTACTGGAAAAAAGTACTGAGTACAGAAAATCAGATGGATTTGTGTGTTCTTATGTATAGGATACCAGAGGGCAAGACAGATCAGA
Source organism: Gymnorhina tibicen (assembly GCA_013399875.1). Taxonomy (NCBI): domain Eukaryota; kingdom Metazoa; phylum Chordata; class Aves; order Passeriformes; family Artamidae; genus Gymnorhina; species Gymnorhina tibicen. The sequence goes on from VXAZ01006554.1 coordinate 538,910, forward strand.
GTTTTGAATACTATTGAGATGCTGACGAGGTCACAGATGTCTAATTTAAGAGGCATATTCCTATCTTCCTAAACTTTCAAAAAGAAATATTGTTAATGACAGGACTGGCATCTCATGCATTTCCCCAATCTCCTTCACTCCTAACTGATAGCATGAATGTTTAATTAAAGCTTTGGCAGAGAAGTAGATCAGGACTACTGTATCATTTTCCCTTCAAGGCGTGCTTCAGCAAGCTGATGCAGATTGCTTGGTCGATGAGATATATCAATATTATAAAGCACCATGTGTCAGGCCAAACACATTAAAGGCTCTGTTAAATTTTAACATAGGTCATGAATCACTTAAACTAATTCAGCCAACCAGAATTAATATGAAAAGTATGAGTAACAAGGGGCTGTTTTTTGGTTTGGTTTTACATAAGCAGGAGGATGAGGCACCTGAGCAAATGTTCATGTGCGACAACAACTGTAACTCAGCTCACGTAGGAATGGTTCAGACATTTGGATCACAAAGCAGAAGGATCTACATTTGCATTTTTTTGAAAACCTCATTATAGCTTTCTGAGAATTAAAATTTTGACAACTTGATTTGGGGGAGACTTTTAAGACCCTCAACTCTGATATAAAATAATAAACCGTGTATATGAAACAAAACCTTTTTAAAATAAGTTTTCCCTGACATCTCCTGAAGAGAGAACAGGAAGTGTTCAAAGTGAATGCTGCCTTAATTAGTTTTTCTCTTTTTCACCACTTATTGGCATTGTTAGCTAAATTTTCTTACAAAGGTGTTCAACTGTAAAGTTATTTACTTGGGTTAAATCAAACACAGTCACTAAAGTGTATGGAACAGTTTTTGACTTTACTTGCACTAATAATGATGATCGTATGCCCTACACAGCATGATAAGTATTTACATGATCTCACATACTTTGAGCAATATGTCATCATGATTCATCATTCTTTATCTCTCTTTATTTTTGCTGATTTTGCTTCTTTTATAGCTCACCTCTGTCTAGACCAACACACAACTCCTTATAAACACAAACTTAATCATACCTAGATATGCAAGCTCAGCTGGGCAAAGAGGTGATGTTTTCATCAGATTAACAGTTTGTCTTTCTATTTCAGTAGCTTGGAAATACTTTATTCTTGAAAAAAACCATTCTTTTTTCCTCCTTGTTGTAGGATGTGCACTGATGAAGCACCTGAGAGTGACGTTCGCTGAGGACTGTTATTAAAAGCACTTGCTGCAATAAGGTTACTCACTGACCTTGTGCACATTTTTGGTAAGCATGTGGTATCTCAGAACCTGTGCCTGTCACTGGGGACACTGAGCACTCACTGAGCTCCACAGCTCTGCCAGAAGGAAAAGGACTGTTTCTTGGCATGGGGAACAGCAGTAGCTCCAGAGTGAAAGCCCATTGTTTGGAAGTGGCACAATCATCAGAGATGGTGGCACAGCAAAAGAAGCGCTGAGAGCATTGCAGCCAGAGACGCAAGTAACAGGTCTATTCATAGCCCTGCTTTTCCCCAGGGGATGGCGTCTTGCGAGTGACTTCATTAACTGCTGACAGCAGACAGACTGCGCCGCGCTGGGAGCGAAAGGGAAACACTCATCAGATGGCCCCAGCCACAAGTGAGGAAACGCACAGAAGAGATAACTGGCAAGCGTGGTGCTTTCCTCGCTGTTCAGAAGAAGTTAGTCACATCCCTGAATGCAATGCTTGTTTCTTTTCTTTCGGCAGGGCTATCTTCTTGTGTACAGAGTTGCTCTGCACAAAGGGTGCTGCTGTTGATTCAACGCACCCTTGGAATCTGCCCAGGCTGTGGGAGATGGCATCTGAATTCCAGATTGGTTGCTAATTGTAAGAAAACCCCCCAAATATCTTGGCATTTGTTACTTTTAATAGTGGGGAGAAGACACTCACCAAGCCTTGTTACCTGTCATTCAAAACCTTGCTGTGTTTGACCTCTTGCACTGTGTGCAATAGAACTTCCCTCACTCCATGACCAGCAGGATGTGTTCACTTTGGTGTCTCCAAGGCATTTACTCACAGAACAGGGTCACACAGCCCAAATTACCTGTATCCTTAAAACCAGGGATCCTCACTCCATCCACAAGATTAAAAACATCCATCCTTACTGAACCAGCTCTGAGGCTGTTTGCCTGCCAGTGCTCTCCACACTCAAAAGGTCTTACTAACAGCTAAAGATTGAAACACGAGGCTTTCTACACACAGGTACTTCCTCCTTTGCTCCAAAAATTTACAGAAAAATGTGTTGCCTTACCTGCCGCTCCCCAGGGCACTCACGCATATCTCGTGTGCAGAGGAGACTCTCCGGCACTGCAGACATCCTTGCACCACAGCCCAGCTTTCTTCAGGATCACAGAGAGCTTCTCTTTTTCCACATGGCAGCTGCCTTGCTTCTTACCAGCCCTGAAGCCAAGCTTCTGTTTTAAAACCACACCACCATCCTGCTCCTTCGAACTTCAGTTTTCTCTGTGGATTCTCCAAGCTCACCAAGTGTCTGTGTTTCAAACACTAATACTTTGATTATTGGCTTTCTTTAGCAGATTTTCTGCTCTCCAAACCCTATCTCCTATAGAAAGTCTGACAAAAACTGGCCTAAAATTCCATTAGTCAAAGTCCTGTTCTCCCCGGAGGAAACACTGCTGGTCCTTCATAACCAAGCAGGCTATTTATAGGAATGGTGACAGTGTGTCTAACCCCACAGTACAATGAGAATGAGGCAGTCCAGAGAAGACAGGATGATAGAGGCTGTTCATAAAATCAGAACTGGGATTCATGTTCTGTACATCAATAAGGATGTAAGCAACCACTTGTTTTCCCCGTTCCAGAGGGAAGAAATAAAGGCCTTCTTAGCACAGGGACACACAGTGTTGTCACTGGAATAACTAATCCATTATTTTAAAGAGTAATGTTGAAGTTTTTTATCTGTTATAATCCTAATCTCCCATCTTTCTGCAATGCAGTGGTTCCACCTCGCATGCACCTGCTTTCACACTTCCCAAAGGAGCTTCCTCCTCATAAACTGCATTGCATGTTCATCTTAATAGACATAAAACCAGGTTCTTTGATCTGAGCAGCAAAATACAATTAGTTTGGGATAGAGAACAGAGGAATCCCAGACAAGCCCCAGACAAAAGCAGAAATGGCAGAGAGGCAGAATTACCTTAGGGAATGCACAGGGAAGCATCAGTGCCAGCTGGGTTGCAAATGAGAGCAGCAAACAGCTGTAACACTCTCTTCTAAGGTACTGGGTGGGAAGCCAGGCATAAAGAGCAGAGGCATCCCAGTGTACACATCATTTCCCTGGGCAGTAGTTAAGCAGCTGTAAGAAAAGAGAAAAGACATAAAAAACAGGCAGAGATGAGATGAGGATCTAATGTTGGCTTAGAAAGGCACCAAGTTGAGAATTAGAAAAACCTGTCAAGAGGCAGGGAAATGACATTACTTGGAGTGGGGCTGGAAGCTGCAGTGCCTGGTGTACCCTACAGTGGCACAGTGGGCTCAGCAGCCCCTTCCCCATGGCCAGCTGACCCAATACAGGGGGAAGACCCCACGGGTCCCAGCTGAGGACCCCTCACCACCAGTACTGCCATGTTTCCCTCTACCTACAGTAAATAAATAAAGCCCCCACCTCATCTCTGCAAGACCCAAACAGGAAGAAAATCAGCTCATGTTCCACCCTGTCTCATCAGGCATGGGGCACAGCCCTTTGGGCTCATGCACATAGGTGGGGAGGCAACTGGCACCCTGTGCTGGCTCTCCCCATGTTGAAGCCTTGGGGGATGTGTTGCCATGGAACTGACACCCTGTACTGTCCCCCCCCCCCCCCCCCNTGAAGCCCCTTAGCAAACTTCACCCCCTTTGTGCCTGTAGGTGACTCCCACCAGCGAGCTGGTGGCACAGCTCCTGAGGCAGCTGGGGGGTCCCTCAGAGTCTGGGTGATGTCAGGTGCTGCAGGGCACCCCCACAAAGCTCTGCCACACTCCAGCTCTGCTCAGCCTGTTCCTGTCGTGAGCTGCCCTCAGGTGGGGCCTGGTGAGCTGCAATGTGGCACTCAGGGAGGACCATGTCTGGAGAACAGAGCCCAGGCAGGGAAGTCATGGGGACTGATGGAAGTTGCTTCTTTAACATCAGTGTCACCCATGACTGCATTTGCTTTTTGCCAGAAAGTTGCCTTGGGCCAGAGATGGCTCCGTGTTCAGTCCAACCTGTGCTGGGGTGTGAAAAGACAGTGGTGGAAGGCAATTTCCTCCAAGAGCATCCGAGCTGCAAAGGTGATTCAGACGGGAGGGAGAGAGGGAACAAATGACAATCAAAAGAGCTTCAGGGAGCTGGGCATGGACCTAGAGTAGAATTAATAGGCAAAGGAGTAAGGTCAGAGTAGGAGAAGTAGGTTAAACTGTAAGAGAAGAGTCCCTTAAACTTGGGTGGAAAAACTCACAGAGCACAAAGTTTGCTCTGAAGCAGCAGTGACACTGGTGGCCCCCATATTAACCCACATCATGGTTTTTCACTGATAAGCCCTTGGAAGCTAATTAGGACCTAAAGTTGTAAATTGGCAGTTGATTATGAGGCCAGAAGTGCCTGGAGAATATGGACACGGCAAGAAAGCCTCACACACTCCTCCAGCCAGGACCCATGTGGGGTAGGCAGCACCTCCCTGCCCTCCCCATTGTTGGCTCCCTGTCAGGTACAGGGAGACATAAATTGCCTTGGCAAGCTGAGGCTGGTGCACGGGCTCACCGAGCAGCATGCTGACGATGTGCCGAAAGCCGCTCACGGCAGCCGGGGAGCACAAGGGGAAGGGAGGCTGAGGGTGGTGAGGGGCTGAGCTGTCCTGACAGCAGCAGGTGAGACCCAGCACGTCAGCAGCACCAGAGATCTCCCTGCCCTCTCACAAACCCAGCAACCCAGCCCGTGTGCCGGGTGCTGACATGTATTTATGGGTATGTACATAATACCAAGCAGAAAGAACATCTTCCTGAGATTTTAACATTAATGTGGCACTAGGTCTGTGACAGACCAGGGAATTCTATTACATCCCTTTAAAAATGGAAATTAAATAGCTACTGAATGACTTGCTAATAGTAAATGGCAATAAAACTTCTCTACCAAATTTAAAAAATAACATGAAAAGAGAAAGGAAGAACTCTTCCCCATTGTGCTTGCCTACCACACACCTTCCAGAAGACATGGCTGGATTTTGGCCTTGATACCTAGAAGAATATACTGCTAATACCTAGAACTGAATTTGTACTTAGATATGTACTCCAGGGAAAAATATTACCCAGGCTGTCTGCAGTAGTAGCAACTCATTACCATAATTTTTGTTCCTTCATACAGGCACAGAATGAAAAGATCAATTTCCTTCTTAAATAAAGATCTGAGGCTGGATTCATCCCACACATAATTCTGTAATTTCAGATCCTCTTGATTGATTATTTCTTCAGTAATCCCTCAGGATCAAGAGCGGAAAATTTGAAGGGAAAGAGGATGTTTGTTAAACACAACTATGTGTGCCTTAATGCACAAACAAGAAGTAAGACCAGAAAATATTTTTCCTGTAATAAAATGCAGACCCCCTTAATCCCCAGAAATTCACTGTTTTTCTTCAGAGCAAACAGTTTTTGGTAATATACCCTTCCCTGAACTAGGTAAAACTCACGGCTGCAAAAACAGTGATGGTAAACCAGAGGATCAGACATGAAGTGAACAAAATTTTATGTAAAATTATTTTTGAGAGGCTCAGTGAAATCAAATGTTGTCATTGCTTAAGAAAATCCACCTCACTGACTGTACTAAATTTGCCTAGATACATCCCTGAGAGCAAAAAATGCAGCTGCCTGGCATAAAACATGGAGATACAGAAACCAAACAAACTCCCGTGTGAGAACTTTATCAAAGCAGGGAGAATAAACTCCTTTATACCCCTGTTATGCAAAATTAAGTAATAGAAGTACCTGAATATTTTATGGGACAGATTCTTGTGAGATACATTTATTCAAGGTGGCCAAAACCCTCAGGCCTATGTTCTTGAAGATATTTACTTAATCTGTGATTAAACCTTTTGGTCAAACAAGTGCTAAGTTAAGTCACATCACTTTACATCCTGAAGGACAAATACTGCCTTTGCTTGATTTGTAGATATAAAAGATGCTGGAGGTAGTGATGGAAGCAGTTTATATGTTCTTACTTCTATTACAGTACTGCTTCAATCGGAAACAGAACTTTGTGGTCGAAATTGCACAAATATCATATATGTAGGTACAACTTATACCCAGAAATTCAACACAGGTGAATTAATTCCACAGCAGCAAAGGTAAATTTTGCACAGAAGTTGCTAGAGAGAAGGCATGACAGGGGATGGACTCGAAGCATGATGCAATCTGTAAGTAAAGAGCACCTGAAGAATGTATGGACCGAGAAGGCACTTCCTGAGGCTACAGGAGAGGATGAGCTTTGCCTCTGCCCTGTGGTAAGGGCACTGCTGAGCACCGTGCTGGGGAGAAATGCAGGCACCACTCAGGGTCTGCCCCAGACCACGCACAGTGTCAGAAATCACTATTCAGAACAGAACTGAGTAGTAAATACATGAGTGCTGTTCTATCACTCATAAGCCTGAGTGCAATGAAATGTAATGGGCTAGCAATCCCAAAGCACCAATAAGGAAAATTTAGATCAGAATATGATTTTCATAATTAATAAAACAGGTACTGTGCAGTAAATGGTTACAGGTATCGTGTAGGACTGAATTATTAACAACACCACAGATTGTTTCATTACAATGCTACAATTGCTTTTTTTAAAACATTCTTAATGCAGTAAAATATCTGAATAAGCCAGAATGAGCATTATTATTATTATTATTAATTAGGCTGCATAAATGAACACTAGTGTTTAAAAAAATCAAATATATTAATGTCGTGAATAGTAGAGCAACACTGACAAAACAGATAAACTTCAAACATACTATTTTTACAGCCAAATCAATTTCTGGAAAACCTTACAAGGTAAAGGATATACCACTAAACCTTTCATGTTATTTACACAAATTATGAAAATAAATTAGCATTAACAAATTTATCTGTATTTCATGATGAATTATATTCTCTTTTGCAGCCAGCATCACATTTTATCAAGAATTTTGTTGGAAACCCAGGGAAACTGTTTAAATTTTTTTTTTTAATTCATCAGTTGAATGTATTTTTTAATATTATTAACTGCAAATTAGAGTGATAATAGGAACAGACCTAGAATATGTGCTCTGAAGCCTATAATGATGCATTGCACTACTTACCATTCAGGACAGACCTTTCAATTCAGAGAGCGCTGAATGCATTAACAGGCCCATTGTCCAGAACCTCTGCCAGACATATCATTTGTCTCTATTGTGGTAATAAAGAGATTCCTGGCATTCTGGTATTAAGAAACCAGAAGTAATATATTAGTTTTACTTTACCTCTGCTACTTAATAACGAGCACATACAATGGAGCACACAGTTTAGAAGACTATGACGATAGTATCCTATTGAATGACAGACTGTCTGGTTGATTTACATGAAATACCAAGTGCTCGTATGAGAAAAGGTTAAAATTAGATTGACGAGCAAATGTGCTACCAGACTGCTGGCTGACAAATGGCAAAGTTATGCCAATGTATTACTTATTCTGGAGGCGCCCAAGAAGCAAGCAGGAGGATAGTAATTCATGTGCTAAAATATATTCACATTTAGCATAAACAAAGAGTCCTCAGGGTCCGCAACAGGAACATATTAGCTACATGTAATTTATGCCAACCAGTAAACCAGTGGAACAATTTCATTATTAGATATGGAATTTGAATGACTTGTATTTTCTTAAGTCAAGAGTGGGCTGCTCTACTGTCATTTAAATTATTTCAGAATAATGCTCTGATGAATGACTACATTGTTCTTCCAATAAATTGACTCTTGTGCTGCATCCTCCTTCCTGCTACCAGCCACACAATGAAAATACAGATTAGTCATGTAGCTTTTCACAGTGGCTCTTGGATTATAGTCTGGCTGCTTCTTGGTCACCATAAAGAGCAGACTAATTCAGAAGTGGTGACTCCTTTCCCTTTCTCTTTCCATTTCAGGAAGTTCTGCTGAGATCCATGCAACCATCCATGCTAGAACTTGTTCCCTAAAAGGTGTGAACTAAGGAAAAATTTTGACTTGTCCAAATAAAGGCAGTTTGAGCCTTAAAATTCAGTGGCGAAGATGCATCACAAACTGACTTTCGTGCTCTGGCCATGTCTGCAGGTCTGGAAGTAAAGTTTTAGGATTCTATGGGTATGAAAATCAATCGATCAGAGACATGGGGCACCTCTGCAAGCATCAGCTTTAATGAACAGAAGCTGGATTTTGGTGATAATGGGTAACAACCAGTCAGATGTCTGTCCGTTTTGTCTATAAACTAAAAACAACATTCTGAAAGAGATGGAAACAAATTATCTATGCCTGCTACTTTTTAACTCATTTTACACACTTAACTAACTACACCTTGAAAAGCTGTTACTGTATGAAGTGGACAATGCAAAACTGTATCTTTCTCCCATAGTAGCCAATGGCAACTCTGTGCAGTTTACTCCTGTGAAATTACAGGTTGGATATAAAGTGAATTTTTCAACATGTGAACATGAATTAAAAAGGAATTTACAGAGCATACAATATGGGCTTGAACCTGCTCTTCATTGGAACAACTTTTTGATATTTTGTTAATATGAAATTTCATTAGCATTAGCACTAAAGCTTTAACAGAGCCAAACCCGTTTGCCAACCTGTTTCCTTAGGGAAAAGTGTTCTTATTTCCTTTCCAATCGCCATGACAGACAGCAAGTTAGGGGAGGGAGTTAATTGTCCCCATTAGTCATCACCTTGTCAGGATGACTGGCAGTCATTAGCCTTCAGGCTTGCTTGAAAAGCTAAAGCCCGTTGAGATCTTCTTAAGTCTGGACTGGAGAGACACCTCTGGAACTGCTGCCCCTCAGTGACACCTGAAAAGCTGGTCCAATATTTTATGCCAGGTCTTTAATATGTCTGTTAGTTCTTCTTCTTCCAAAACTCTTGTCAAGTAACAGGGGAGGGGAACAAAAGCGAATTCAAGGTTTGAACTCCATCAGGTTCTCTTTCTAGCCTCCTCCTCCTCCTGCAGTATTATTCTTGCAAGTCACTGATAACCAAAAATACGCAGGAACAATTTGTTACTATCTAAAATAATCCACTAGAGTGCAAAATAGTCTATAAAAAGAGTAGCCATTTCTGGAAAAATCTCTGCTTTAAAGCTATGATATATTAAATGGAGTTTACCACCACAGCCTTCACAAGTAGCTGTTGGAAGTAGTTATTAAAGGAGGTATTAGGCTAGATTCAGATCTTGTGCAAACAGTTGTAGCTCCCACGAGTACGATCACACTGACAGGCTGGTTTCAGTCCTTTAGGCAAGAGAGAGGCAAAAAAGTGAGAGACGCTAGCAGAGCATCTGCTAGTTAGATCAAAAAAAGTCTGTCTTGTTGGCAGAGCTATTGTCCTTTGGTCACACCAATCCTAATTTGAGTCCTGCTTGCAGCAGCATATAAAACCTGTGACAAACATAGTCATGCTGACATTGAGCTGGATGCCAAAGGAAGATAATCACAAGTACTTGAGACTGCAAAGAAAAAAACAAAAAAACCCAAAAAACCAAACCAAACAACAACAAAAAATCCCAACAAGCCACACACAGGGGAGGAAAGCTTTCAGGTCTGAAACTGGGGGGGGGGGGG